>OX388350.1:46797432-47131936 GCA_947579665.1 Sympetrum striolatum
GTGGAAGTCGGAATACGTATAGCCGTTTTGCAAGTTTTTTGATGGTTTTGGAGTTGTTTTTATTTATAACATAATCATCAGCAGCCACTTTGCTTTATTCTATGATATAAATTAATCACTTATATATCTTGCAAGTTTTGATTGAGTATAGAGTCCAAAAATACTGTTGTAGATAAATATCTACATTTTATATATGGAGAAAGTCATGTGCTGGCCACATCAGATTTTTTTAGATTCGAAGGCACTTCATTATTTACGTTGATTAGGCTTGAAATTTCATCAATTCCGTGTGAAGAGTTCTATCAAATGTGGATATTTTTTAAATCGGCCTTTCCTTGCAAAAACGAGAAATATTTCTATCATATCACGATTCTCTAGCAACGTTCTGTCCTCAGAATTTCCACGCGGAATAACATCTATTCCGTTTCGGGGAGATTTCTAAGCAAAGCGTGAAATTGAATTGGATTTGGCGTGGATGTTCAAAGGAATTGGGCATAAATCCGGAAAGTTAAAGGACTAGGTTTGAGAACCAGTCACTAAAATATTTTTGTCCTAAATTCTCCATGGTAAATCCCTGAGAAAGTTTTAACTCTTTCTCGAATCCAATTTTTTGTTTTGTTGCGTCTTTCCTTTGAAATTCTCATATATATAATATTTGAATTACGTATTGGAGAAGCATACGTGGACCTAACCACACCTTAATATAGAGGTAATCGATGGAAGTCAGGTTTCCTTTGATCTGTTTGACTCTTTTGGATATATTTATGATGTTTTACTTAATGTTCCATGGCTTACTGCTTGGTATTCTATATGTTCTATACGTAGAATATATTCTATATATCTATTATTGAGTTTTATGATAAAAATGTTCTAATCCGTCATGATCCGTCGGGAAGGTTAAAATTAATACGTGATTTTCTAGCTTATGGTCGGTAAACGAAGACTCGAGCAAAGGGTATGAGATTTGTAAATTCTATTCTAATGAAGTTCCATAGTTGTAAACAGTAATAGAATACAAAAATAATTACACTTCCAATTACACACATCCACAATGGACCCCTCATATTCCTAGGGAGGCAACAAAAGCTTCTTCGAGGCCGACTCGGCAAGACTAGTGCACGTTTTATTTCTTTTCTCATCAATTTATTTTTAACTATAACAAAAAATAAAAGTTTTAACTATATCGTGAATTCCTTTTAATTTTAAAAATTTTCTGAATGAGAAAATTAATAAATATGTGAATGAGTCAAAAATGATCCTATCTCCCCCGTTTACGTTATTTTAATCATTTTTGCCGGTGGTATTTAAGCCACAGACTTAAACGTGTTAAGTTCACACTTATCCTACATAAAAAGATTAAACGCTGGAGATGTGTTTCGTGAATTCATTCGCTTGCATGTTCTGCTTTCAGATCTCCCCTTTCCTTGCTAACTCATTTTCCCCAACGTTAACCCGTTTAGTTCAACAGAACTGGAAGTGGACACGTTTCCTCTTTAATGAACAACCTGGCGAATTATTCAAGCAATAAATGAGAACGGAAAGATCCATCGATTCCTCCGCGTGTTCTACAGAAACCTTTCCCTCATCTAATTACGTATAACAGAAATCCATCAATCGAGAACGGAGACTGTAACACGTGAAAAGTTAGATCTTAGGAAGAATGGGCGTCGCGGAGGCGGCGGCAAACACGGATCTCAGATAAAGCAGAGCACGGCGTGGGAGTGGAGGGCCTGCAAATGGAAGGCAAACATTGATACTAATTGGAAGGGAGAAAGAGCATCGCTGACGAATAATATTCTAGAACTGCATGAGGGCGAATAGGGAAGAAATTCCCGGCGGAGTACGAGCGAGTCCACCCAACGTGTTTCAGTTTCGCCTTTTCAGGTCCTGCACCGAGAGTAAACAGTGGAGTATGTGTTAGTTCTCGAGTTTGAATGGGAGAAGGAGGTACTTTCCGTAAATGCGCTTCATGAGCTACGAGTTAAGTGCCATAATGCTCGGAGGAATGATCTTTGAAGTGTAAGGTCACTTTGACATCTAATGCCGAGGAAACAGGCTAACGCAAAATCATGAGTTCCACAAGGTTCCGTATTGGGTCCATTAGGTTTTTCTTGAAAAAAGAAACTATTATGGCTATTTTATCTTGGGTTATTCTGAGCTAATAACTTCATTTTCCATCAGGGCTAATTGCTCGAGTAGAACTTTTATCTGAGACGACGATCTCCTACAGAAGTGCGCAAAACAGTGACTCGGGCCCTGCCGGCGGCTCATTTGGCACTCATAAAAGACGTTAAAATTAAATTTAAATTCAAGCTGAAAAGTCATTTAAACTTAATTTAAAGCTCATAAGTTACATTTTTTACCATTTATGGTATGATATCAGTTTAGGAAACAAATATACTGGTGACATGTGGTGTCGAAGCGAAAATTGAAAACGGAAATTTGTGAAACATCTACACGTATGCTGGATGTTTCGGTGGAAAAGTATTTTCAAAGCTCAATTTGTTTTAAAATATATGAAAATCGTTCATATATTAAACTAATTTTAAATATCCATTTATTTGGTATTTGTTTATTAAAAGTTTTATTAGAATAATTGTAAGTCTTCTTTATTTGCAAATATTGCTTAGTAGATTTTCTAATTTAACATTTTTAACCCTTCGGTGGTCGAAAGTATTGGATTTTTATCCCACAAGACTAACTTTACGGTGGTTGCCCTTTTGTTTCGTTTGCAATACCTTTGGCTTTTCAGTACCTATAGGGACGTGTGGTGAAGATTTTTTCAGTTTAGTTTCATGCCTTCTGCTTTATGATGAGCACGCTTTTTTCTTTGATAGAGCCGAACTGAAGGAGACTTAGGAATTTGTATTTGGTAAAGTTCAAGTTACAGAATAATGCATTTTTTGCTTTAAATTTTCACCATTTTGCATATTTTTTGTGGTTTATCTAATTGAAAATTTCATAGCCATATATAAGTATTATATCCAATCCTAATATTCATCGAAGTGTTAATTTTGAATTCATTATTAACAAACCAAAAATATTATCGGGTAAAATCATACGTCAGCACACATTAGTCTTAAACGATACTAATATTATGCTGCATAATAATACAAAGATGTTTGCCAATATTAAAACTTGTTTCAAGCTTGTAATACAAATCCACCACGCACCAATAGTGAAGGTTAAACTAGCGGAACTACTCATGTGTTGATAAGTAAACAAAATACGTAGCAATACCGCCGTGCTTTTCGGATGGATTTTCCGCCGCTGATTTAAGAGCGGTTTACTTGTAAGGCCTCATCACAATGCATCCCAGGCACGAGGCCTCTTAATGCTCACCAACATGGATGAAGGCGGGATTAACGCGTGGATCAGAGGCGTGATTCGAAGAGAGAAATGCAGGTGATAGTGACGGCTGGACGGGAGCCATGGAAACAGAAAGGGGGTAATCGTTCCGGAGAGATAGGCCGCCAGGGGGCGTCCGCAGGGCGACAGACCCTAACCATTCGACAATACCCTTTCAGCTTCTAACGTCCGTGGTTTAGGCCCCCTGGTCAACCACAAGCTGCAAGTGCTAGCGTCCAGATAAGAGCCTCCATGCAACCTATCGAGTAAAACCATTTCTCTACACTCAGGGGAATTGATTCGATTACTTCGATGGAATCGAATGTTTACTGAGATACGACTGAGCTTATTTTAGATTTTCTAAAACGATCGATACTACTTATGAATACTTGCTCTAAGCTGATTGGTTTCAAAGAAAACAGCTCCAAAAAATTTCGCACTTCAAGGGAGGAATATTTTGTCAGAAAATTTATTTTAGAGATTGAGAATATTTTAGAAAATGATTGAATAATATAATTCCTAAGAATTTTTCTGTTTTCTGATTAATTATAAAATGTATACATAAGAAAGTATAATAAACATCGAAATCTTAAATTAATGGAATGATAAGATTCATTTAAATGTGAAATAATGATAAAAACAATTTTTTCTAGAAATGGACTATTATGAAAAACATTTATAAAAGATGAATTATTAAATTATAAAGAAATAAATAACTGAATGATCCTTGCATTGCGACAAAGCTGCTACCGACCACTCTACGAGTAAAATGTTTGCGTGGACGGATTTTTAATACTTCTCCCTCCTCGTTTTAGTCAGAAATCTTTACTTGAAATCTCTTTAGCTCTTCTCACATTTAAAATAATTTCAGATTTTCATCAACTGAAAAAGCAACAGAATAATGGTCTATCAATTGGCTCTTGCCTTGCTGATCAAGTTATTTGTCCCAAAAAAAACCCTAGGTTAGCTTTTTTTGTCATTCGAATACTGAAAGAAAATCCCATCCTTTAAACACCGACATAAATTATAGTAACTGAGAAAAGTGGGTACGTAAAATATCCGCGGCAGAATAATTGTGGGGATACATTCATTTCAGTTGGTAAGGAAAGGTAATTCGTCATCTTCTTTCGCTTATACACCGACCGCGTTGAAAAAAATTGTTTTCTCCAATCAAACGCGACAAGACCGCCCTTAAGAAATGACACGCTTCAGCGGTTGAGTTCACAGCGAATTAGTCGACACGTGCCGGATTTCCAGGATTATGTTGTCGGAAGCAGAGAAGCCAATACTAAAATGACCTTTGGAAAAAAACATTCATTATTAACGGAAGGTGGAGTGTGGCATTTCTCAGTCGCAAATACTCTAAAATTGGATGCGAAATATCGCTGAGTTGATGTTTCAGGATATTTAGATTTTCCTGATCGGAAATTATTTATTTTTCAAAACAGTTAGAAGGTGGGTTGTGAATTCGAATTAATTCTATACTATACTATCGTACAAAGGGATCATACACTTTGAGTAACAGGGATTCGCTCAAGATTCTCAGGATAAAAAAGTAAAGTATGTGTCAATTCTTGGTCGTATCAAATACTTCATGAAACCTTATTTCCTTCTATATAATTCACAAGCAGAAGAGTTTTAATCAGTTGATCATGGTATAATTCGTGAGAAATGGGTTCATGAAAGCCTTAGACACCGCAAAGATAAAAACTATTTACCTTTTAACGCAGTAACTGATTTAGCCGTATCATATAAGGGTGCCTCACTTCGAACACTAACTTATAATGACAAACCCGAATTTTTTAATACGTATTACTAGCATTCTTCAATAATTGCATATACTTCATTACATGTAATGTCCTTATGGGCTAGTTTTCGTACTATTTCAATATATTTCATCAAATTTCTGTTCTTACATGCCTGAACTGCTACATTTTGCCTTTTCAGCAACTTATTACGTTAAATGAATTTTGAAAACAAACTTTCGTCAACAAAGTCACTAAATGTCAAAAGATATAATCAAAGTGTAAAATTTATTTAACCGAAAATTTTGAAGAAAATTTCTTGATTAACTAGACAATCCAGGTAAATCACGTGACGATGGCATAACTAACACGAAATACATCAATCAAAGAGGAATAATAGGTATTGAATTATTCCGTAGGGAAAAATAATATTTCGTTGGAAAAAGAGAGGAGTAGAGTAAGCTGTCAGCGAAAATTCAATCCTAACTCCGGAAAACATTCATGAATGTGTTCAAAACCTTCGGACGTTGGTCATCAGTCAACCACAGTTCCGCTTGGCGCCTCGGCTACAGATAACCCGTGCTCGCGTGGCAATCCTTGTTCCGGGTGAATTGAGCAGCTTCCAAATCCGACGGATTGTATCCTTTCTCAAAAGTTCGCCCCGTTTTCAAAACTCCTCCGAGCATAAAGGCGAAAGGGAAAAATGAGGCCGATGGAGAAGAATGGAGATGCGTGAAACTCATCCGCACGAGTGAGCCACATCGCCTTTCAAACGACCCCTCCCTGTGAACGGGGATTATTCCGAATCTTTCGAATTTTTGGTGTTTTTCTGTCTTTCCCTCGATTCTGCGTTTTAGGGGAGGGTCGTCATTCACCCATTACCCACAACAAGGGTCCTGTCCAGGAGAAGTTGTTAGGGAGTAATAATGTGGAATTCTATTCGATTGATATAATCACATAGAGCGATAATAATGTATGCCAGTAAACTATTCAGCCCGAAGTTCCTAGTTGGTGAATCACCCTCTCTGACATAAGCGACTGAGAGCTTGATGAGAGAGATGAGAATGAGTTTTACTAGGCAGGATGGGCGCCCGGTGAATTGATCCGGGGGTAATTCGTACGCGGGGAATTCGTCCGCGGGGAATTCGTCCGTGGGGAGTTGATCTCCCGACAGATTGGTACGCAGGGAATTGATCCCCCCGCTGATGTTGTTCCCAGGATCACGGATTCAAATGAGATATTTCATCATTTTATAACGAGAAGAAAACGCTTTAATAAACGCAAATATATTTCAAAGCTTTAACTCCTTTCTGGGTTATGAAAAATAGTCGCACACGGAAAATTGCACTCTATATATAGCTATATGAGTTATGTATTAGTGATAATAGGCGAGATTGAGACTAAATGACTCTCCTTCCATCTAACCCATCGTCATTAACTATAGAATAATTAGATCAAAGAGAATATTATGAGAAACAATTAGAGGAATTGTGGGTGTATTACTTATTTCGGGTACTATTGTTGTAGATTAGAGGTTTAAAATCTCCAATAGCCGTTTTTGTCGGCGTTCTTCGCCTTTTTCACCGGTATTCGGATAAAACGAGACAAGACACCGACTCTTAACGAAGAATGCATCAAATTTGAAGTACGTATTGAGTACTCTCAAAACGTTAATGTCTTGATTTCTCGGAATACCGGAGAATGAGAAGAGGAACGCCGACAACAACGACTATTGAAGATTTTAAACCCCTAATTCCTTAACAGTTGTATCCCAACTTTCCTTTATTTACATTGTCGTAGATATAAACATGATGTATGATCTTGTATACGGTCACAACGGTAAAGCCATGTTGTTGCCATGGATGTGGTACCAAATTTCAGCCTCAAAAACAACAACAATAATGTATCAATCTTGTTATCCTAATCAGTGATACTTTGCATTGCAACAGAGCAGCGTTATTAATTACCACACCTCGTCATATCCTCGCTGATGTCTCTCGGATCGATTTTCCCTTTCTCAGCTTCGATGCCTCCCTTTCTCCTTTAATAATTCTTATTTCTCCGCATCTCTCTGACTTTCCACCAAAATGTTCTTTCCACGTTACCTCCTCTTCCCCTCTTTCAGCGTTCCCCGTTCTTCTCCATCCACTCGTCTCATTGCGTCTCTTCATTTTAATTCCTCGTCGTCTTACTCATATATTAATGTCCCAACCTTTAAGGAGCCCTTACTACGACCTCTTCAAAATGCTCGAGAGAGGTTGTCCGGGAAAAAGGACAGCTCTCCTTCGCAACCGTACCTATCCAAGAGCTTCGTCCATTGTTTAAGCGTCGGATATTTCGCTTATTTTGAAGGGTCGGAAACATGTTTTATACTCCAAGTGAGGTTTTGATCTTCGATAAACCCACCGTTTCTGGGTGTTTGGTGTGAAAATTTATCGCTCGGTTCTCCTTAGAAATTGAGTATCATCGTCGTTTCTCCGAATCGAGAGAAAAGGGGACTTCTACGTACTGTTTCTCTTACATGTTGCGCATTTCCAATAAGCCTGAAATGTTTAATGTTCAATGTGTGCAATCATACATATTAGTATGTGGTGTAATGAAAGAAAATTAAGAGCACGGCTGTTAAGAATAAGAGCTTTAAAATCTCCAATAGCCGTCTTTGTCGGCGTTCCTCGCCTCTTTCACCGGTATTTGGAGAAAAGTGCGGCTATCTCTTTCTGTTTTCTCCGAATACCGGTGAAAGAGGCGAGGAAAGCCGACAAACACGTCTATTGGAGATTTAAACCTCTCATATTAGTATGTATTACGTATGAAGTAGTGGTGCATATGTTGAAAAAATATACTGTCTGTAAAGTATTCAGCCCGAAGGCCAGTTGCTCCCTCACCCCCTCTAACATCAGCTATAAAGTGCTGGTAGAGAGGAATGAGGTTTACTAGACAGGATAAGGAGTGAGGTAGTTTCCCTTGCTTTCCACACCAAGCCAGGTTGCTATAAACGGAACAACTTCACCTGAATAAACTGCAACAATAGTACTTTTTTGGTACTTCCTAAGAAAAGACTTAAATTAGTGCCACTTTTCAGAGTGTTCACATCTCATTAACTTTCATGTCATCACAGTCAAGATCGTAGCTGTGAAAAAAGTGAATTAAAGATGAATTTTTCTCATTCATTAACAAAATGAAATTTTAATTTTTTTCCTAGTATCGGGGCTTGACTCGTACGTAAGAAACGATTTTGGTGTGAACGTTTAATACTCCAATATTCAAATATGAATGACAATGCAAGCCTGGGCTTATCAGAAGGTGACTGCATATGAATTTCCAACGTAACTTTGAATGTTCTTTTGATGGCCGCATCTGGGCTGTAATAGAAAAACCACAAAGCAATTCATCCTTCGTAAAATGAGATCAAACAGCACTCCACCGAGGATTGGAATTTTCCCTCAGTTTTCAAACGTTTTCACCCGCGATAAAAACGAGGGGATTGGTAAACAATTGATCTTGGCGGAAGTTTGCTTTTTTCCAAGGTAGTTGCCGAAAAATTCGAAAAAAAATTGATTCCGTTCGACCTGAAGCTTTGCGGGGATCGTAGGCGGAATGATAATGCTTCAGCGTTTCGAAAGCTCGAAAAAGTGTGAGAGCGTTTTCTGGGTTTACGAGATGATAAAGTACTTCAGCGGGCAAACTAGGTAAAGCCGCTACAGAGAAGATTCTTTCTCTTGTTCTTGAACAGCGATCGCTAACCTAATGCTACAAATGAGGGTTTTTATCCTGGACTTTGAAATAGACACGAGAGCTTCACGTCCTGAAGTCGTATTCCAGTAATTTTATAGTCAGCATGAAAATGAGGTCAGAGAGACTTTCATTTCAGTTTTGTCGTCTCTCTAAATCTACAAAAAGAGACTTCTACTTCACTGCTTCTCGTATAAGTTGCGCTTTCCTGAAAAGACGTGAAGTGTTTCATGTCCTACGCATTTAGTTGGGGAAACTTGGCATAGTTTTTGGTTTTTGATTTTTATATTTTTTTACGTAATGCTAGAGGAGAATCTGGTGAAGAGGGAGGATGGCTTAACTTTTTAAATACAATATCATGTAGAACCCATTAATTTAATTCGAATTTAGGTAACCTCTAAACACTATTACTAAAAGCTAGAAACTATGCCTACTAACCCCAAGGGCACCTCAATTTCATTAACAGGTTCAACAAAACAAGAAAATTTCGATGAAAACATTAAATCGCTGGTGAGAAAAACGATTAATCAGGGGTCCTTCCTTCATTACACTTCCTAACAGGCTGAAATTATGGTGGATGATACTCCTATACATACACTCCACTAGGAAGGTGACAACGATCTACCTTCATTGTCGCAGGAAATAAAAGCCGTGTGCCAACTAGCCAACTAGTATACCAACAAACCCGAATCTCCCCAATATATTAGTATGAACTACGAAGAAGGTATGACCTAATTATCTTTACTAGGAAATGGTGCTAAATGACCGTAGATGTCGACGCACCTCAATAAAACAACAACAACAACAGAAGTAGCATATTTGAGTAGGTATATCTACTCGTATCTATACATGCATTCAGCAAGTGACATAATACTATATGATAATTGTGTACATTTACACACTACTGCATAAAGTATGTAATTGTTCGTGGTATCACATTTTAATTTCAAAGTAAAGTTATATTATACTGAATATGAGCCTTATTCTAGAAGGTGAGGTGTAGCATTCATTCCACAATGAAAAAGGAAACTTTAAATAGTGCATTTCACTCATTATTAAAAAAATAATTAATGAAAAAGGAGTCTTCTAATTTTCCCTTTTGCAGCACTGAAATTAAATAAATTAGAGTTAAACAAAATTCTCATCTTTGTTTCATATCAGAAATTGGGTTCACATTTCTCAACAAATGATTAAGGTAACGTACTTCTTCGACAAGAATATCTTTGATTCGAAACCGTGCTTGTTTAGTGTGACGCTAGACTTTTACGTTATTATGACCGCAGATGTTGCATTTATTTCAAAGTTATTTTTCTGAATCTAAGAAATTTTCATTCTTTACCTTCCCTACCTGCCGATTTCTTCAGAATATTTGAACAATTTATCACCGAAGCAAAAACAAATGCTGGCAGAAGCTTATTATTCCAAACCTTCGAAATAAGTCGAATAATTCTTAGAGATCCTCAAATCTGCTACTACCTCTTCATAAATTGAAATTAAATCACATTTATAACATTTCCTTCCGAGTGAAATTACGATCAAATCTGCTTATCCATATACAAATCATTAGATTTATGGTTAGTATGTCTGGAGGATTTTCTTTGGCCGTTTGCATGCCATTGAATTCCGGGGATGAGAGACACGAGGCCACAACTGAACAATCTTTCTTGAATACCGCGTTTGCTGATGTGGCAGTTCAAATAGCGTGGAGCCAAGTTTGGTAAGCCATCGTGCGTGGGAAGAACAAATGCTTTGCGATTCTTCAAACAAAATCCTTGGGGCGGGTCAAAGGTCATAAGTATAAACCCTTAAAGGTCAACTAGGTCGCGCCTTTACTCTTGTAAAGGTTCATATCGCGGATTTCCGTGATAATGCTTTCAGCAGTGAATGACTTTGCAAAGGCCTTATTTGGAATGCCCTTATCGCTCGACTTTTACAGAGCGAAAAGCAATCATGCTGATTATTTGATAGAGCAACGCTTCTCTTTAAATTTTTCCAAGCAAGTTTATATATTAACTAAAACTTCGTGGCATGAAGTCTGTTTTGTGTATATATGTAATTAATACAAGGCAATATAAGGCAAGGCTGTAATTTGTGACCAGGAAATCCAGAATATTTCACGTATATCCAATAAAATACATAATAAAATTCTACCCAAGATTTATATATTTCAACACATGTGTAGGCAAGAATACCGCATCATTACATCTACAATTTTGCTAATAAAAACTTCGACCCAGCTTAAAAAAGAATTTCGTCACTAAAATGTATTTTCCACATGAAAATCGGCCTCTTAAATTTAAACCTAAAGCTGGACTAAAAAAGTAAAATATATTTTTGGGTTTATACGACATATATATATAGCAGTACCTCATATATCTCATGGGTATCTTCGACCATACTGCACTGATTGCGAGGGAGGATTGACAAACACCGTCAAGTTACTAAGTTGTAAACGAAAGGATGACTACGTGAATCTTTTAGAATTATAGCCACTACTTCCCGCTAGATGCAGGTATATATCTCTCATATTTATGATCTATGAGTTGAAGTAAACAGTTATAGAAGGGTGTTATTGCTACCGTCATGGTGCGTAAGAATGCATGGCACGAGCAGTGTAGTTAATAATCGCAAGTATTGCCCGGTACGAAAGCTGGGTGATATAGATTGTGTATTTGTATCACCAAAATCAGACCCAATGAGCTGACCACATCAAATAGGGGAGACCCAATAGTACAATGCATAAAATATCCTTTATATCTCAGTCATTGGTTACTTTTTGCTAATTTATAGTAAGCTCTTTATTATTTTATAAATCTTATCTTTAAATAGAGGGAAGCATTCAGAAGGAATGAAATGATTTTCTAAGGATACTGGTGGAAATTTAGCCGAGTCTAGCAGAGATTTCGGCAAACGAATGTGATACTTTTATATTGAGCTTTTCATTACTCATTATAACCTATATATAATTAGTGGACAGCATCCAGAAGGAATTGAACCATTTTCTATAGAAACCGAGAGCAAATGACTTTTCAGTTAACGAATTTGATTCTTATATAATATGCTTTTTATTAGATCTTAGAGCCTTTTCATGAATAGTAGGGCGTAATCATAATAATAGGGCAAGATCCAGAGCAAATGGGACGCTATTCTATAGAAACCTATGGCAAATACGTTTTGGCTAACGAAGATTTAGCAAACGAATTCCGAAACGAATCACCTTCGTTAGCCGAATCACTGCACACCTATACCTTTCTGGATTGAAAGTCATCTCCTTCAACATTTTCCCAGAAATGTACGTGGGCACCCCCTGCAGACATTATCGAAAATTTCGTCCTCCGGGGACCATCCACGCCCTCCAGAAAACGCGAGTGACGAATCGATGACATCTCAACACTCCGTCCCTCAAATCGAGCCGAGAATGAATCCCGCTCATCGCGCCTGCTTTGTTTTCCACCTCGCGAAGAGAAAGCGGCTCTTCGAAGGAAAGAAACGCCCGGTGATCAATGCCTAGGGCGAACGTTTGATTTTGTGCACTGCACGAAGTGTTCTAATGAATGAAACGCCCCAATTTTGGGTTCCTCTGACCCATCGAGTCCCCGTGACCCTTGACCCCTACCGAAGCTGTCGCACGATACACCCTTTGACATTACGTGAAAAGTATCGATCAGTTCTTTTGAAAGAGAGTTGCAAACTGTTGGGGGGTAGGTGGGATGGAGAGAGAGAGAGAAATATAAAAATGGAATGTGAGGGGGAGACGCGTGTGGGCAGAGGTAATTGTTGCGCTCATTTAGAAATTTCCCGGCCAATCTTTCGCTCAGGGGCAATTTAGTTGAATGTTTCGTTGCCTTTTGTGTGTCTCCGTTTATTTTCAGATCTTTCTTTTTCTCTGCGCGGGTTGGTATGGGTTGGTATGTTGAATTTGCGCGTATCTTTCAAATTATCGCCATTTGTAAGGAAAGAAAACTTGGAACACCGCTGTTAATGAATTTGAGGATTAAAATCGCCAAAAAGCGTACTTTTCGGCTCTCAGGTGCTTGTTGTAAGGTCAATAATCCAATGGGTGTTTCCTAAAAGGCCAGTAACCCGGGCTTTTCTGATGTTTCCGAATACCGGTGGTTACGAGGTGCGGTGAGCCGTCAAAGACGGCTATTGGAGATTTCAAAGGTCTAATATCACCTTCCTTAACTGTTACTTATTTTGTTGAAATTATTAGCATATTCCTTAGGTTTCCATGCCTATTATCGTTTACTGAAGTCTTTCAACTTTTGTCTACGTCAAATCTCTTTTTTTTATATTTCCGGGGATAGAATTTCAATACATTATCTTTACAAATTGCTAAAATGTATACGTTTCCAAAGTAAATAAATATATACATTTGAAATTATATTACATATTACTTTCTATTTTATTATTAGATATAATATGAAATAATTATATTTTGATATATTCTGGGAAAATGTTTAAAGCACCAAAAATAACTTTTTGAGAATTTTTACAATCTGATGTCAGAGATTGTAAATTGGCGGCGACGTAGCTAAAAATTGAGAAAGGATGTTAACAATTCTACTCTGGCAACTTTTCTATTCCAGAACCGAAGAGTTAGATCTTGAGTTTTTAAACATGTAAGTTTAAGTTTTCTTCCAATATTTTTTATAGCCGAACGAATCCCCTTTGAAATCAAAATGTTATAAGTTGTTATTATAATTTTTTTTACTTGTTGATAATCTGAAATTTACAATTAGTAATTCTTATCATATACTTCATAGAGTGAAAGAGACTTTATTTCTGAACTAGAGAGGGGGAAATTGATGTATTTAAATATTTTAGCAGTAAAAGCCTTAAATACAAGATACATACATCATAAATCAATGGGAAGCGCTAATATCCACCCATTAACTTGAAATTCTCTGTCTGGAAGGGCAATAACACCGCCAAGACTTTGTTTTACGTATGCTAGCGTTCTAAAAATCCCCTCACTGAATCCTACAAGCAAAGCTCAGCAAATTTCCGGATTATAAAATTTGTGTAATTCATTATTTACATCTGAAATTCTGTGAAACGCCTCCTCTATACGAATTCCGTAACTATTGCCGTGAAAGAAACGAATAAAAAACATGGAATTCCAGAATTCAAAAACTGTTAAAAAAAATCTTCCACCAGGAGGGTCAGCTTGTATAATAAATGTTCATAAAAATTTTAAATAAATTTCGCCGATCATTTTAATATTTTATGACCGAATATAAGAGCTACATGTAAAATATAAATTCGACGGAAAGCGAAATTCGGAATAAAAGCTGCGAAAAGGCTGCTGAAGCTTAGATGTGAGTGAAACATTTTAGATGAATTTTGGGGAAAAAGAAAAAAAATACATGGTCGAAATTTTAAAGCGAAGTTTGATGAAAACCCTATTCTGTTACTCCAAATTATTATCGAATCAATTACGAATATATGTAATAGTATAATGTAGTAATAATGTATAGATTTGAGGATGCCATAGCTATGTGACTTTGGGCATACTGCACAAAATGAGGGTATTTAGTGAACAATGATTAAGTACAGGAATTTTCCCCATGCCCTTTCTTGGAAGTTTAATAGGTCAACAAACACACTAATAAACATTACATTTTTTTCCTTTTCTGGCCGGTGAGCTTATTTGATTAAAGCATAATAAGCGTATAGAGGCAGATCTCGGGTTTGATTCCCGGCCCCGTCAGACATGTTTTTCAAATCCTTTTTTCCTTAGAATTTTTCCTGGGTGCAAGCGCTTATGTTACTCTTAAAGTTATCCAAACATTTCCTCATTTCTTTCTTCAGCATTATTTTCTTTAAAATATAACGGGGTAAAACCAGTTAAAGATTTGCTTTGAAGAAACGACTTGGCATTGTACTATTCTCGATAAATATGAGCTTGGCTTTGCAAAGTAATAAATAAAAATATACTCAAAGGAAAATGAAAGAACTTCTGTTCCCCCATGAGTTTTTCAATCACACTACCACACGTGCAATGATACTTCCTTATGCATATTCCGTGAAAATGGGATATTAATTGTAATAATATGAGTACATAGAACCATACCACTTGAACTTATCCCTATAAACATCATTCATTAAATACCTTCCAATTACCTATCTCCCCTGAAAAATTGTAAAAACCTTTGTAACTTGTTCTTGTAGTAATTATAGTTTCTAAAGTTTTTTCCATAAGGAAGGTTTCCTTTTTTTTCCTTTGGCAGCTGAATATTATGATTATCCTTTTCCATTAATTTATACAATAGAATAACAATATCTTTATTTCCTTTTTTGAATCAAACTATTCTAATCTTTTAAATTAACCTTGTTATATTAACAAACACAAACATATTATCCTCTTACTTGCATGACTTTTATTTTAAATGGGCCTTATAGATTTTGAAAAAACAAGTCGTCTAAGTTTTTGAAAAATTGAAGTTTTTTTTCGAACTGAATTTTAACAGCTATAATAACTATTTTTGTCCGTTAAAACAGTTATTCATTTATTTTTCGGTTAAAACCGATTCGGTTTCGGTTTCGAGTTTCGGTTGTCGGTTAAAATGGTTATTCAGTTATTTTAGGGAAAATAGGAAATCCACACTATTTTATCTATTTACGTTACCTTGACCAAAAATGTCCTGAAAGTCACGATTTTGTCAAAAGATGCGAATAAAATTCGCGAAAAATGAAACAAAGAAAAAGCGGGCACCCTAAATGAGGTGATTCGGGAAGCCAAGGAGGATTTCTACCTCTGTTACTCCACTTATCAGTACTTTTTGGGACACCTTGTATTTAAAAACACAAGCAACTAATCCAAGACTCAAACCAAGGTACTGAGCGTTGCTATAATACGCTAACCACAAAGCCGCTGAGCCTTGCAATGCTCGTAAAGAATCGAGTCAAAATAAACACAAGCAAACATGAGCGGTTTCTCTTAGCACAAATAATCCTTCTCCCACTTATAGTGGATAGCGCGCAAGTCTTGCAACGCTGAGGTACCGAGTTTGAATCCTGGTTTGCGCATCCTTGTTTGGGCGTGTTAAACAAATTGAGTTTTATGGTAAGAACAGTCTTTTAACTAGAGTACGCCCAACAATAAGGGCGAGTTATCATTATTATTATGATTCCAATAAAATTTATTTCTGCTAGTACCTCTATTTTAAGTACTGTATTGATTCAATCCTCCATATTGACGGAGTTAGGTAAAAACTTTCCTACTCAGAAAACCTATTGAACTTTCAAGAGGAAAAATCAGAAATGAGAACAAAAAGTTTAATAGAAAAGGGTTTAGGCAACTTTGCATATAAGGGCGTGCACCCAGGAAAAACGAAGTTGACAAAGTCATTCCTAAACCTCCCGGATAGAGATAGTTCTCGAGTTCGATTCCCAGCCAGTTAAACTTTTTTCAAGTCCGCTTTTCCTTGCAAAATTTTAAGGTTACAACCAGCCAAATAAACCTTTTACTTAAACTTAACGAGCACATGTCACTATTATTAGTGAGTTCTCTCCCAGCGAGCCGTAAAAGCTGAGGGAAGTAATTCGTAAGGCTCGCGAGATAAATGGTTATGGTTTTAAAAGGGTTTTCATGATTCATCATGAAAGGCGTATGCTGCGGAGGCTTAGAAACGGGCGGAAAATGAATTAGAACCACGCAGCGAGGATTAAATTGTAACGAAAAGAAAGGAAGAAGTGACGCTTGGTTTTACTCTTCAGAAAAGAGGGATCAAAGCCTTGAAGTGAAGAACATCATGCGTGGGTGTATTAAGAGATTAGAAAGATGAAATACCACGAAGGCTTATGTCGACCGGTAAAAAAGAAAATTTAATTACTCCAAGACGGAAATTACTGGAGTAAAAACTGTTTCATTCTTATAATTAATAATCTTACTTCAGTGGAACAGAAAGATTTTTTTTTCAAAGAGTGGGCGGAATGATTAGTGTATGAATCAAATGTTGAAATTATCCTCATTATTTGCTAATTGCAAACGTAATTGGATGCCTTTTTTAAATAATAAGATAATTTCATTGAAATAGACTAATAAATATTTTGTTAATAGTGAAAGATGATTTTTATCGTAAAGGCGTTCACCTACGAAAGATCTCAAGGGAGTAAGGAGATGTAAAAAGTCTGAGATGACCGGGACTCGAACCCGCATCTCCGAATTTCCTCTCGGTTGCTCCATAATGCAAAATATATATTTGATGTTTCAATAAAAAATCTTACCACTACCATCCTTGTCTGAAAAATCATCTACATATCATTTTATTCTTACCAACTTAAATTCCTAACGACTAATTTTCACTAGATCGTATGAATTGGTATTTTGTTAAGAAATCCTTCGAGAAATAGTTTAACCCTTTCAGACACGTGTCCAATATATTGGACACTACTTTCAGTGCTTATTATATATTATTTATATTAATTTCATATTTATTTTTTGCATTCTTTTATGGTATTGCTTCTTTTATTTAATATTATGCCGGTTTTACGTCAAAGGAGTCTCATAGTAAGATCTTATAGCTTTTTGAATAACGGAATGTCATGAGTTTTTTAAAGAATTTCGGAGGGTAATTTACGTTTTCATTTTTACTCTTACTATGATTATATATATATATCATCGGACAAATTTTTTTAGTCTTCTATATGTGTTATTTAATATCAAACATACTTTTAATTCATAACTTAACCCTTGGTGACAGTTTAAAATAGGTGTCCAAATATTTGGCATCTGATAAATTGTTAACTGAATTATTAATTTCAAAGTTTATTAGTGGAATAAGTATAAACATATATAAAAAATACAAATTCAAAAATAATTTCTTTCTTCGTGGAAATAAAATAAAGTCTGAATCGGTTAAACGTTGGACTTACATCACAAACAAAAATCAGCCACGATATTGACGAAATGTATAGGTAAAATTAAATATATTCAGAGACCAAATGGAGCACGCGCAAGCTCAACAAGGATGTCGTAAAAGGAAACATGCCAAAATATATCTTTTCTCGACCTCTACGTGGATAAGGTCGAACATACTACCTAGGTGAGAGTCAACTTAAAGCAGCTTGCAAATATTAGCGAGCTATCTTATCCCTTTCATTTCGAAATGGTTTGGTATCAAAGGCATGGAATCATATCTCTTGGAAAACGTACCGTCATTTCGCTATGTATCACTGTCGTAAGCACTGAGACGGATTTAAGGAGCCAAATGATATTCGGAATGATTTTAGTGAATAATTCGCAACACGCAAAATGATAAGAACCGCGAAACTTAAACGAAGATCAACAGATAGGCCTGCGGGAAGAAAGGTTTGAGATAAATGGTGAGATAACGGAAAACTGAAAGAAATAATACGCGAATCTTACATTCGACTTGACTATCTTGGTAAGAACAAGAAAATACTAATGTCAGGAGCTAAGCATGGCATTGAACATAGATAATTGTAAAAATAAACTCCTTATTGCCTATAATGACGATGTTCTTGAGTAAACGTGTAGTTTTCCATGCCTTATTTACAGGGAGTACATTATAAACCCAGTGGAACTCGCATAATTCTAACATGAAGAGGCTACTTAACAAATTCATATAATCCAAAAATTTGATTTAAAGAAGTTACTTTGGAAGGGTTAAAAACCTTACTTCATTATCACAAACACGTATATATTTATTTTTAAAATTATGAGTACGGGATTCGTTTTCATATATAATTTTATTGAATTTCAGACAATCATAAATCATAAAATTTAAGCGACATAGCAAATTTAAATTGTACCAACCGCTAAGTACGTGTATTTAGATAAGAACCTACATTTAAAGTGTCTCAAAGAAGTCATAGATTGTAACTTGCTTTTTCAGTAAGTATTTAAGCAATAAATCATGATTCTAGTTGGTTTAGCAAAGGGAAAACGGATTTATTTACATTATCCTGTCCTTAAACAGCACTTTAACTTCACCTGCCTGTGATCGTAGAAGTTTGATCGTGACATTACTTATTTTAGTCGTAAAATTTTCATATTGTCGTTAAAAAAATCCAAATTGCCTCGATGACTTAACATTGTTTGGATGCAAAAGGCTACATACTAAGGATAAAGTTCGAATTGAAACGATTTCGAATAATGGAAGATCGAAGTTCTTCCGTAGTCTTCTTTAAAAATCAAAGACTCGTGGTATGGAAATAAAATATGAAAGAAACAGCGGGAAGCAAGAATCTTAGTGTCTTAAGTACGTACAGTAAGTACGTACAGTCCTGGCCAAAATTAACGCAGCACCGGCCGTAAGGATCGCATGGGAGGTGCTGCGTTAATTTTGGCCAGGAGTGTACATGAAAAGACCACCAAGAAGCAGTCGTAAGATCTCAAGCAAGAAACAGGTCAACTTGAAAAAGTGAAGGAAAAATAATACCCACTCATGCCATCTGAGGGAAAATTTTTATTATTTTCCACTTCCTTAAAGAGGCTTTCCCAGACTCCAATATTTCTCGCAGCATCCCAAGATTCCTTCGCGTTCTGCGATAATTTCCAATGACCATGATGATGCATCTACCCTTCTGGTAAAAAATGCACGTTTTAAAATTGCCATCGGTAACTTTTGGCTCTACTAACGTATTATCGATCTCATATCCTTTGTTATAAAACCTGCTGGAACGCGATTGGAAAATAAAATACACAGCGAACGGTTTTGTTTCGCACTACTTTCTCGGAATCTAACTCTGTAACCTGAAGTAAGAATCGAAATATGAGGGCGGGTTTCGAATACTTTTCTCGTGAAACACTTATTAAAGAAATGGGGTTCCAGGTCGCAATAAATATAGCATAACATTATTTAGAATCCCGCACGCATTTCTTTGACGTTTACACAAAGTCCCGAGGACAAAAGAAAAAAAATACCAATGGTATATATATTTCTAGCTTTTTGAAAAGCAATGTCCTTAAAACTATTTATTAGAGAAGACATTATTTCTTCCAGGGATGGATTCCATTGGTATACGTAACGCTCAACATTTAAACTCATGTTTTTAAATGATTAACCCTTAATTAGTCGCGTCAAAAAAGTTACGTAATTAGCCACGTGAAGTCAAAATTACACCAAAATTCTCCGAAATTATAAGACCTCTTTCAATGGTAAATCAACTGATTTAATTTATCATAGTTCATAAATAATTCTTTAAAAAAATTATTGTAGCTTTTTAACGAAATATCTTTTCCATTAATTATTAATTAAATAAAATGTTTAAACATGTACCAAAATTGTAGAAACCTATGTAATCCATATTATTTCCTATTAAGAATTAACCTAAGAGCTTCAAATTTTCGGAATATGTAGTAGAGGGAATATTATTTTGATTGTTTAGCAAAACTACACTATGTTTTAAATGCCATCTGTCGGGAAATAATGAAAATTAATTTCACTCCTTTCGGCAAAAAAGTCAATATATGGGGCAAAAATAAATCTTCGAATTTTTTTATGAAAAAATATTTCATGAAATATTTTTTCGTCCCATATAAAACCCATTTTAAGGGTTTTCGACTATGAAAAACGATTAGAAATACTTTAAAAATCGTAAATTAATCCTTATCAGTATTAAAAACCTATAAAAGTTTTATTTCAAAAATGTTTTAAATCAGGCTAAATTTGGGGCGTATAGATTCTATTTTAACAAGTTGTTATTACTTCGTTGAATCTAACTTTACTGCTAGAAGAAAAAAAACATAATTACGTAGATTTCATATAATGAATGATTTCCAAACTGTCTTACTTCCCAGGAATGTTCAAAACATATTTTTCAATACTAATCAACATTTATGATGAATATTTCAGTCAGAGAATCGTGAAAACCTCACTTCATAATCTTTGCGCCTAATTCACGATGAAACACTGCGAATCGTATGTAATTACGGAATCGTTTGCATATGGTTATAGGTATATAAATTTAGAATTTGCTGTTAAATATATAGGATAAATAGAATTAATATGAATAATAATCCCGCATAATAGGAATTATCCCTATTATACCGGATAAAAACTATCATAAGAAATTACATAGCTATCAACATTTTAATCACCATTCCATATGAAGAAGTCAAATTTTAAAACCATATCCTTAAAAGCTCCTCGACTGCTGAAGTTTTTTGCACACGGTTTAAGCAGCAAGAACCGAACCCGGGACCACATCCGCCAAAAGTGAACGCGCTACCCACTAGACTATCCAACAGCCATTGATTAACACCGCAAATATGCGAGTTTATTTTAAATCACCCGAAAATCGGTACAACAGGCAATTTAGTAAAATGTAGACAAGCCTCGTGATTAGTGACGTATTCCAACCATACATACACCAAAAAACATCATTATCTTGGCGTATTTAGTTGAAGATAGCAATGAATAGCTTAAGCATCGTCTGCTTTATGAAGAGATATACAAATTTCAATTCAATACATCATCGGTATCATATTAATATTATTTAATATGATCCCGATTACGGAGTTCCACCAAGTTAAAGCTTCTTAGATTGAATTTATTTAATACATCATATTTGTATAATTCAGAAATAAAACCTCAGAATGGTTTTATTGTAGACGAAAATGTTGGTAACATTGACAAAAATACTCCTCCAATTTCCAGTCTCATTTTATTAGTCTTTCATTTCCAGCGAGCAAGATGAAATCGGGTGGAAAAGAGATGGAAGTACTAAAAATTTCCCGTGATAGATGTAGTGATTGGGCAAATTAAAGGTGTATTAATCTGAACTGAGAATCCACGGGAGGGATGGGGCAAAGTAGGGGTTCGTGAAAACACTAATGGAAAAGACGGATATGCAATGAGAAAGCGGTGAAAGGACGCTCATCGATTTGATTAAGTTCCTGACGGCGAGCTGGAAATATCGACTGTTACTAATGGAAAAGACATATTTAGCTCGTCGCAGAAACGTCTTTTTCGATCGCCTTTCATCTTACCGAGGTAGTTCCTTCCGGGAGGCTTTTAAGTTAAGGGAAGACCAATTTAACGTGGCCTTCCCTGACCTCTATCCATCGAAGGGTACATAAGAAATACTCGATGATTAGGAAAATCTAATGCGACATTGACTGCTTTTTCTCCATTCTAAGTAACACAGAGTGGCGTTTTGTTCCCTGATAATGGAAGTTAATACAGTTCAAGATTAATGGAAGTCTGAGGAAAAAGATGTCCACTTAACTCTAAATGATTTCCTAGCCCTGAGGGTTCGTTACTTTGACTTTCACTTGCCTGGCGTCTACTCTAATCATTGAGTTAACATATACTTAGACGATATGTAGACTAATTTCGGGTCAGACTTTTTCTGTCCCTTTTTCCTTTGGCAATTTATTAGATCCACCAGATAAATATAGATAGGTAATTTCATACTAAAAAAATCTTTATTAATCCTAGATAGTATTAGATGAAAAATTCTCTGAATTTGAATAGAGATAGGTAATGTCATACCAAAAGAATCTTTATAAATCCTAGATAGCACTTGTTAAAAAATTCTCTTATTTAGAAAAATCGTTAATCGCCATCGCATATGAAGCCGAGGGTACAGAATACAGATTCTTTGATGACTCCATGATTTGAGGATACAAAAAATTAAGTCAGCTATGTTATAATTAATCTCATCTTATGGCATCCATCGTATCTCCGGCCGATCTCGCCTGGCGAAAATATATCATAATAAATATCATGTTTCTCGGAGATATTGGTAGCAAAACCTTGAAACTATCCTTTTTCGAATTCCACGTCTTAATTGGTTCTTTTTTCAATAGCTTACCCAGATTATCTTAATAAAATTTGTTTTCTTATAAACATTTCGGGGATAAAATTGCCAATTTATCACAATAAAGTAATATATAGGAGTAGACTTTCATGATATCAGAAATACTAAACCGCACCAAAAACCACTCTCCTTATCATACTACTATCCTGTATGACTAGTCATAAAACGTATTTCTCAATCAAATCAATTACTTTTCATTGCGCTTTAAATCACCTAACCTTATTGATAAAACCACATACTGTAACCCAGTCAAAAAGTATAAGCTTTATATAAAACGATTATTTATTTAAATCAATTTATATTTTAATAGAATTGACGAAGTTAACAACGACGGTTTTCAATTAACAATGCACGTTGACAATAACATTTTGAGAATTTCTCATCGTGAAACTAAATATATACTATCAAAACCTTGATGGTTTATCTAATTGAAACGATTTTAAGAAAATAACTTTAACGTCTGAAAATCGATTCGATTAAGAGATCCACAATTTCCTTCAGTTAGTTTTTAAGTCATGTATTTCATCATCGAAACTACAAATGAAGAAGAATAGAGTTAAATAATATCGCGGAAACTATAAATTCAAGCAGGATTTTTTTAGAAATACGTATAAGAGAGATATGTAAAGAAATATACAAGTGATTCCACAAGTTGATCAATAAGTATCACTCGCGATAATTTCTTGGTTCAAAATGCTGGAAGAGCCTTAAAAAATCCATCCCTAATTAGGACTGACTAGTAAATAATTGTACATTAAATACACTATCTTAAAGAATTAAATAAAATAGTAATGTCCACAGGAGTGTTTTTAATATTATATATTAAAAAATACATATATTAAAATATCTTATAACTGAGTTATTTTATTTCTTAAGAATAGTAGCATAACACGAAGCCGAGCTTGAACGTATCAGATTTAAATACGCTAATTAAAGATCACCAGAAAATTTAAAATGCGTTCGACATAGTTTCTTCTAAACCGAGGGCCTTTTTTAAAACAAGTCCTCGGATATCGAATCCATACTAAAAACCCAATAGATATTCTGGAGCATGTACATGAGGAGGTAAGGGCTTAGCGAAGCTGCTAATACTTGTGTGCGAAATGATGGAAGGATATTCAAGGAAGCGGACGGAGACAGGCGAGTTGAGGCGAAAGATGTGCGATCCTTTGTGCGGATTCAAAGGAAAGAGAAAAATAATGGCAGTGAGGAAAAGAGAGCCTTGCAAATATTTACGAAGCGAAGAACAGCAAACAGATTGCTGCCATTGTGAGAGTATCGCGAGAATTCTTGAGATCTGAAAAGGAAGGTAAAGAAAGAGAATACTTCAAGGCGGCGGAAATTGTTCCTGAAACTAAGGAGGATAAAAATCCACAAATCCAATGGTCTTTTACTTGGGCGTTAGTGACTCATCTATTAACGGAATTTCGTGCTCATTATGCTCGAATAATGATAATACTTATCCTACTATAAGTTGTACACGCACATTCACACATCTGTATTAAATATACCTACTTAATATGAGTTTTGATTTTTATATAAATTTATTTGTATCTTCTTTTTATTTATTTACTTATTATCAGAAACAAGAGTGTTTAAGCATAGTAAGAGTTTTAAGCATTAGAGCGGTTAGAGTGTTTAAGCATAATAACCGCTTCGAATTTAATGCCTTAAGTAAATGGCTGTTATTGATCAGATCAACTATTTCTTAATTCAGATGGATACCCATCTTCATTACTGTGTAGGGTGAACACTGATAAATATTGGCCCACTCGGGAATCGAACCCTGAGCCCCATTTACGAAAGACTTACATGCTTCCCTGACCCCACTACTCCTGCTATTATGTGATTAATAAACTAATAGAATACGAGTAAAGATACAAAAAAGAATAAGAACAAATAGTTACACATTTGAATTTAATTAAGTAAAAATAGACTGATAAATAAACTAATAAACAAACAATCGATCAAAGGGATCTAAAAATTACAACGACAAAAAGTACTTCAAGTAAATTTTTATTTCCCATTGACTTTTAGGCTGCAAGAATCAGAGATTCTCACGGAAAACTTCATGCATTACACATTGTAATTTCTAGGGAAAAAATAATTCTGTGGCCTAAAATGGAACGCAAACTTCGCTTTCCTATCGAAGGGACGCGATTGTGTACGAGAGAAAATATTAGGTATCGAAGAAGACTAGGATGTGCCGTACATATTCTGTCTCCGAATGTTTTTCTGGATATCTGGAATTTCTAGCGAGTAACGACCCCAATAGGATTCCAATTTATTCTTCGTGAAAAAGAATGAGGACGCTCCGAGAATGCCACTCTAATATAAATAAGTATCGAGACGGGAGCGAGGTTTCAGGACCTCGATATTCTTCTCCGCTATGAGAAAATGGAAAATCGACATCGAAAAGTTTTGCCTGCAGTACATCCCGAAGATACCAATTTGACCATCGTCTCATTCCGAGTCAAGGATGCTCGTAACCAATAAAAACCACAGCAACTAACTCTGCATCCATTTCTCAAAGATGGGTATATTTGGTTTGAATTGAAAATTGTCAGGGTGACGTATCAGGGCCTTCTCTTTTGGAATTCAAGGCTTACGTGATAAATGACGGTGATCTGTAAAATAGTTTGATATTGAGTGCGACACGCAAAACGGTAATGTATTAAACGGTGATGCCTTAAAGCTATATATTGAACGATATTAGCAAGTCACCAATATACACAGTCAATAATCACAATTTTTTCCATGTGATTCATAAAACATTATTTATTTGTAAAATCATTTTATAGGTCACTTTAACACACATTCGAAATAATTCATTTATGGGATCATTGTTTTAAATAAAAAAAATACGATACGGAGACTAATTCCTCGGTAATAGAGACATTGATAACGTTGATGAAAATATTATCTAAGAAGCCGTGGAATATTCCATCGAGTTCTGCTATTTAAAAGGAAATTTCTAGGTTGTTCAATTTAGCTTGCTATTAAACATTCACAAAACATTTTATGTTCAATCTTTTACCGCATAAATAAGTTACTGAGACTATCGGAATATATTCAACATCATTGTCTTTCTCTATATTTTTATACAACCTGTTTCACCAATCCTCTACAAAATTCAACAAAGAGAATCATAGTGTATTTACTGTCAATATAGCTTCATGCCATATCCATTTGCGCCGAATATATCCTTGATGATGTCCTGTACATTCTGTCAACCAGTTTTCCTTGCAGAGTTCAAATTAAGTGGATTAGACTGCCTTTTAACGTTGTCACTTACTTGGATTACCGAATTGCAACTTTTCACATGGGAAACATTAATAATAACTCTACGATGAAAACGAAAACTCTATCAAGGGAATCCGTCAAAATTTACCGTGCGATAAAAAATTCGAAGGACAATACAAGGCGTTGTTTTCTTTATTGATTACTCATAATTTTACAGAAGTAACCCGCAAAAAAATCCGTTATGTATCGCATAGGTTGAGTCAAAACCACGACGTGCATAGAGCGGTGTTGGCGAAATTGAGGGGCTCACCAAGTTATCACAGAGGTCACGTAAATATAGCTCGAGTGCGTCATAACTTTAAAAGGTTGACTGCTAACGAAGCGAAGGGAAGTCCCCAGACAGGAAAACATCAAACCCCCGGAATCATAGGGACATCGCCATAGCAACCCTTTTGCCAGACGGAGAGAGTGGGGGAAAGAGGAGGGACCCAGACGGAATTCTCAGAGCTGCCCCCGCTTCACATCAACATTCGCTTTTTCCCTCGGCAATTTCCTAATTATCGATCCCTTGGTAAATTTTTGGAGATTTCAACCAGTATTGTATAAGTATAAACAAGACGCAAATATCCAAACGCGCCTACACACGTTTGTTCGTGTTTGTTTGTGTGTACGTATATATTGGTGTATGGACAACATTTAACCAGTTATATCTTTCCTTTGGATCTTCCTGAGAAAATGGGGCTTTTCTGTATACGACAGAGTATTTCTTCAATTGGGTGGATTTTCTAGATATTTAACTTTATCGCTGCGCCATACGCTTTATTTAATTACTTCAAGAATAAAAAATCATCCATTAGATCTTAAATCTTAATATAATAATCACATTTTATTAGTATCAATATTAGTAATACATTATCATTATTTGGATATATGTTTGTTGGGTCCTTGACTTCAGTTGGATCGCAAAGTATATTTATATTTAACAGATAGATAGATATTTAGATTTATCAATGAGACAAATACGTTTATCAAATAATATTAAGTATAAGAATAAAAATGAATTTATCCATGGAAATCATTTTCGTCGAAAGTTCTCATTTTAAATGTTATCTCTCAATAGATTTACATAAGGCAAATTATATCTGCGAAGACGTTGAGCTGTATTCACAATTTTTTGTATTTTTTTTCAATAAAATTACCAAAAAACGTTAAACAGAGCTCTACAGTATATCATTTTTATTATTATCATAAATTTTTATTCAAAAATTATTTCTTTTGCGGGGTTCTAAAGGAGGGGGTTTGATCATCTACTACATGTACAGGGACGATATCAATATCAAATATATCAGATAGTGTGCATAATATTTCTAACGATTACTACTATTAAGAATAAGAATAAAAATAAATTATATGCATGTACGTAGGTTTGCTTTCATGTTATCTACTCACCATTAAACTGGAAGACTATCGTAACTGGTTTTATGCTACTTAATTCTATTAAGAACAACATTGAACACGAAAGCAGCAGAACGGAAATTTCCATGGCTTTCATATAATGAATTTATTGAAAAAATTATTCAAGCGGATTCGACTTAATTGTAAACGCAAAGAATTTCGACCACTACTGTTAATTTCAAGATCGGTTCGATCACACAGTAAAGGTAGAACCTTTTATAGGACTTTGGATCTTCTGTTCAGAAAATTATTCGTTCGAAATCCACCTCGAAACACGATTATGCATATTCACCGTTCCACCAAACGGCATTTATTTGCATGATTTATCGGTAATCATCAATCTTTGTAGAACTCGTCGACGGAATTCCGATGCCCTTGTCACAGTCCGAATCTCACCGTAACTCAATGATTTCCCAGGACATTTGCAACACGTTTCGGGACGACGAACATATTTCTCCTTCCGGACAATAGCTGAAACGCATTTATCTCATTCCGATAAAGATCTATTTATTGGACGATTAATGCCTTCATCCGCGGAGGGATGATTCCCAAACTTTAACACGCCATAACCTGTAATCCTATAAAAATATTTAGTCCGAATTTTAAAAAAGCTACAAAATCAATTATGTTTACTAGTGAAATTTACTAAATATACCTGAAGAATATCTTTGATTCGTTCAAAAGTAATTAGAACCAAAATTTCTGACAAGTTTCCAAATAGAATCAAGTTAAGTCAAGTGATTGAAAGCGAATTCTATTTAGCAAATACTTGTAGAAATATTGTCATCTATTACTTCCATTCAAGTTTTTACTCAATTATTCTTTAGTTACGAGTTATCTAGAAGAAATTTCATTTATTTGACTCTTCAGTACTTTCTTATAAACGCAGTGTTTAACTTTGAGACAAAAAGTGTTCATATTTTAAAAAAATCATTTCTATCTTGAAATGCACTGCCTGGAAGTACGATATATTGAAAATATCTAACATTTTAAAATTAAAATACCCGAACTATAAATTTTTACAGAGAAGAGGTAGATGGATATTTCACTCACTTTTGTATTGATTGTGTTTATAGCTATGAAATTAAAATCAAATCTGCTGAAGTTAGACGGAACAAAATAATGACATACATCTTTTTTGTTCATTATTTAAGACTATTGAATGAGCCATTCGTAGTGCAATGTTGCTGCACTGGCCTTAACAAACAGAACGTTCAACTAACTTTCAGTTAGGAAAGCAAAGGTAGACTACCTCATTCATCCTGACTACTTCCCTCCAAAGCTTTTGTTAGCTAATGGTGGAGGGCTTTAGATTCAAAGCGGCATTCTGAAGATTATTTTTCACAGACACTTAAGCGATATAATCCAAATTATTATATTGTAACGCAAAGTTTTCATGAGTTGATCGAAAATTGAATTTGAATTGAGGGTAATCGTGCTAGCGCTCCTACCCTACCTACCCGGGTTCGAGTCCCAGCTAATCCGATCCTTCTGGTTGTCTCAACATTTTTGTTATTTATATCTTCAACTATAATTGTCCAATAAATTGATGTTTCTAGAGGCTTCGGAAATAAATCAAACACGTGAAATCTCATTTTTTAACATTATTCAATCATCCTCAATCTTTCAACCGGAAAAACATTAAGACAATCAGCTGAAATATTTACACTCAAAGGATTCGTGGACATAGAGAATACATTTTCAACTCTTCCATCTCAAAAATGGCCGGGCGAGAGCATTTATCCGAAAGTCAAACAGTGCGTAAAATTATTACGAATCCTCTCTCTCGCTTATGCATCCTTCCGTTTCCCTGATCTGATTACCGATACGAAGTTTCTAATCCTGCACAAGTATGCGCAGCGGTCCTTGTTATATGGTAACCAAATAAAAGCTCGGAGAGAGAGAATTTTCGGGGATTGGGTAACTCGAAATCGGGTTTGTCCAGGCTTTTAACTACAGCGGGCCGCATTAGCCCCGATAACTAGTTCACGGCCGCAAAATAACGTGCTTCACTGTACCTCCGAATTGAGATTCTTCTTCGAAAATCACCATTTCGATTCCATTAACTTTCTAAGTTAAACTGCGAGGAAATTTAGGTTAGTCCATTAAGGATATGAAGCTTTAGGAGAAGAAACACTTGAAATTACGAGGAAAAATCCGCGTTCGTCACGAAGTTGGTGTACGGACCATGTACGCGGGTTTTATACTTTCGGTTTTATATTATATTTAGAAACTCATGACACACATCATAAAATGAAACCCAATCGTTAATGGTTTTCATTGCTCTTACAATAATGTGCTCGCCTATAATAAAGACCCCTAATAATAATATATGTGTCCATTTTGAAAAAAATAATGAAAGAGAATTACAGTCAGTCTAGTATAATTAACTATACTATGTAGTACATAGGGGAGACTGGGGCTAGTTCGTTGCAATTTTTTATTATGAATTTTATATTTTTTTCTAAGACTGATATCTAGGAAAACAAAGCACAACCATTACAACCTTTATCTACATTAAACGTCATTTTTTTCAAAATAATTCAATTATTTATTTTATTATAAAAATAATTCCAAAGCAATGCTCGTGTTCTGACTTAATATATTTAAATGAATAAAGCGAGCATTCTTACTTGAGACGGGTACTTATTGGTAGTTTCTTACAGTTCAAAATATTGATACATTTTTAATTGGGATATCAGGAAACCTTAAAACCCTCATAAGCGAAAACACGAGCACCGCAAATTTGTGAGAAGCAATTCAGAAATTTAATTAGATCAAAACTAATTTACGTAAATGATTCGAGTAAGCCTGTGCTATTGAAGCGAAACGCGATATCTTACCATAGATCCGCCCCCAGAAATTTCTACGCCCGGTAAGATGGATGAAGAGTCGAACTCTAACAAAAATCGATTAATCAATCCAGACCGTATGCCACGGGGCCCATTGCCGTAGTGGACGCGGTTTTCTCTAAACCGCCTCCTTTGGGCCCTTAATTCCCCTCTGAGGAAATGCTTTGGAGGACTTCCCTTGGGATGCCAAACAAGGCATTCATATTACGTGCTTCAAAGAAGGGCCGAATATAAGTACTGGGATGAAGGCAGGCTATGCCCTGCAAAGGTATAGAGGGGATTATATAAGATATGCATTCCATTACGCCCGTGAAGAGGATCACATCTACGATATTGCATTCCAAAACGCTATCACTTTAATGGCAAAGCCTTGATGAAGAAAATACTTATATCGGCATTGATAGATGGTCCCTCGACAACGAATATGGTCGTTTTTGCAATGGAATGATGATTTAATGCTATTATCGATCCAATCGCTTAAATTGTACTTACGTAATTGCGGTAGTCCATGGCAGTAATAGATCATTGCTTCTTCATTAAATTCGGTAGTAATATAAAAGCGCCTTATGCTACTAATAATCGAAAGATTGAATATGAATATCAGATACATCCTTTTTGGCAATCGTTATTGTTGTTTTTATATTATTATATTGTTTTTGTGGTATTAAAATTATATCATCAACATTAAATATATTAGAACATTAAACATATAAATTGATTAGACTAGACAGATTCTCAAAACTGTTATCCAAAATTACTGTGGTAAATACCACAGTAATTTTGGATAAGTTTAAAATAAGTAAGGATATTTCATAAATATAAATTTAAAAAAATTATAAAATAAAATAACTCACATTTGACGAGTAATCAAACGATTTGTTTCCATTACTCAATGCTTAGTCATGTTAAACCGTGAGAAAATATAAAAATGATCTTCTTCATATTGAGGAAGAAGAAAGAAGTAGATCATGATAACATTTAAGAGCTATATAAGGTTAATGAAAATCCTAATCCATGATATTCACAAATTTTCTTTTCTTTACAGGTAATTTCCAGCTTATCTCCTTTGTTTGAAGACTATTGGCTATTTTGTTTCAATCGTCATTAAATCACTTTTGATTTACTTGAAGAGTACTAAAATTGATTAAAGTTGTACTTTTACGTAAGTAAACATTTTTAAATATTCTTAATTAAAACGTAAGCGCTAAATTCGAGAAAACTTGATATTAACATCGCAATAACTCGCTTAACTAAACATGTTTTTACAACTAACAATAATATAAATAAATCTAACCAATATAACAAATGAAATTAAGAAGGTTTGTCCATGGTTTTGGACATTGATAATAATTGTGTACTGCTACGAATTCCTAATTAGAATGCTTTCTTGTACATTGTTAGTCATAGCTGATTAAAAGGTTAATTGCTAGGTTTTTAAGACAGACGATAGAAAGGAAATGTTGCCTTTAATTCACTCAATGCTATTTTAAGAATTGGCTGATAATGTTAATAACAACGCCCGTTGAATTTATCTGATTTCCTAAATAATATCTATTTTCTCAATGATTGCCTTTTAGAAAAAATTGAAAATTTAATATGAATATTTAAGTGCATTAACATAGAGAAGATAATTTGTATCATATTTTACCATTAATTTTTGAAAATTAGAAATTGTTAAAATTATTGAGAAAAGGTTTAAAATATCTATATATATAATAGCTGTTGAATTACTTATTTCTTGATTATTCCACAATTTAACCGAAACATTCACGAAGAAAACCTTTCGGAAAATCAGCTCGATTTTCAATATTCTACTAAAAACCTGGGGACTTTAACTAGGGATACATTGGTCTCCTTTTCCGCTAAAAATCCTCAAGGAATTCACTGTTCAAGGACATTCCTTATGCACGAGACGTTTTTAAAGTAAACCCGATCAAAATTTGATAAATTTCAATCACTTGCTCGAGCGCAATTTAATGAGGAAAAATGCAATATACCTTCCTTATTGAAGTTTAAGAAATTAAATGATGTTAACGGAGACGAAGAGGATGCTTGGAAAAGTGATGTCAATGGATGTAAACATTGTTGGAGTTGAGGATGAGGATTCCTGAGACGCTGGGGGAGGAATTGGGTTAGCAACAAAAATCATTCTCTCTGAGTGAGCAGGAAATTGAAATAAGGAATGGGAAGAGTGGAAAATTACGTCAGCATCTTCATTATCTTTCAGGGGTCGCGAAGAACAGCAATTTCCGTTACTTCCGCATGAGTTTAGGCCCACTTCGCCTCTCTTGAGCTACCTGTAAGAGATGAATATCGCCCTCCTCAAATCTTATACCACTGAAGGAATTTTGCTTATGGGAATGAAATCCTTTTCACTTGGAAGCAAGTGAATTCTAACTAAAATTTACTCATTCGAACTGAAATTCCGAAGATGATCGATTGATCAAAATCGGCCGCGGTGCATTATTAAAACCTAGGCTATCTCGTTACCAATCATACTATGGGTCTAGATTATAAGTTCCCAAACAATTTTTTTCCGTGGGCCTCTTTTGATTTTCCATGGACCTCCCAGCCTGCCTGATATTAAATATATCAGCTAAAAAGCAACATCTTGTTTCAATTTGATTATGTTACCCTTTAAAATGGAATCTATGGCTTCTAAAAGACCTAAAACGCCAAAAATTTTTAAAAATCTTGTTTCTTTTTTCCTCCCTGACATGGACCCCCTGTAAGTCTATAAGGACCCCTAGGGTCCATACAGACCACTTTGGTCAGTATTTTTTCGATATGGTCTAGATGAGTGGTTCCAAAAGTGTGGTCCGCAACAATATTTTTGGGGGTCCGCAGACGCTTTAACAAAAAATAGAGGATACCCAATTTTTTTAATCTGCTTTATAATTTTTCAAATGAAATTCATTTTTTTGTGCGAATAGCTTAAACAAATATATTTTTCCTTTTAATTAAAAAACAATAAATATATGAGTTGGTAATATTATTGTTTGATTCATGCCAAAACTGAGAAGGGGTCCCTGAGATGTTTTCCTCTTTCAAGGACTGGAAAGTTTAAGAACCACTGGTCTAGATAAACCTTGGATACCTGAATCGATGTTAAATAATGAGAAATGCCATTTTTTCATTTTCATCTAACAGTCTAACTACTGAGTTAGATGATAGAGTGGACAGCTAGTCTTAACTCAGTCTAATAAACAAGTTCCTAACTGTCGAACGTTCCAGTTTTTCTAGCCACAAATTATCATATATGTGAAAATTCTATGTATTTGACTCCGTACGTCAAGAATAACCCCTCCCCAGGTCGTATTCTGAGCGATGTTTCTCATTCTGACGATTTTAATTTTAATTTATTGATTATATAAAATCATTTCAACCACTGATTTCAACTGTAAAACCGAGAGAAAAAACTTAAATGCATCGTAGACTAAACCGTATTCTTCATACAATATGATAGTTAATGTTATTAATCTGGTGGTATTTTGGGTACCTTATGCTGATGCAAAACGGAATTCCGTCGCTCCATTAGAAAGTCATCCGCGCAGAAGTTGACACCTCAAGTATAGGATCCAGCGGCGACTCCATTTCAAACAGGTGACTCGACCGTCCTGAAAGAATGTCAATAAATTCCAATGATTCCCATAACCTAATCGCTACGTTCTCTGTATAAATGAAGATAAGGTATCCAACTATTGATTTCTCACGATATATGCCACTTTTATGATTTAAATTTTTGCGTAATATGATATTTCAGGCAACTTTTACAAAATTGTGTAATTTCCGATTAATAAAGTTTTACGATCCAATGCACAAAAGGGATTATATAGCTAACTATTTTTAATGTTACTCGTTAAAATCCGGAAGATTTTAAACCTATTATATATGATATTAATTCTAAAAATGAGCGCAGAAAAGGGAATATTTTCCTTAAAGTACTACCATATCATATAGGAAAATTATAGAGGGAAAAGGGACATTAGACAGAGAAAAAAACAGCAAATACAGTGTAGAAAAGAAAGAAAAAATGGAACACGGCTGTTAAGGAATTAGAGGTTTAAAATCTCCAATAGGCGTTTTTGTCGGCGTTTGAGCGGTGTCCTGTACTGTTTTCTCGGAATACTAGGGAATGAGAAGAGGAACGCCGACAAAAACGGCTATTTGAGATTTTAAACCTCTAGAGACAGGGTAGTATCCCTACCCAACCGATGAGCTGATGTGTTTCGAGTTTGCCAATTTTCAATTATTACAGTGAAGCTAAGCTTAGTCGCACACACCCTGGCAGTTTTACGAATAGTTTCACGTTCTGCGCAACCACGAACATTTTCGTTGAAAAATCCGGACGAAAGTGAAAATCGCTTATCGTTAGAAGTTTTACCCCTGAATCTTATGCGCCCGGTGGTACTTGATGCCTATATTTTCGAATAAAATCCCTGCGCATAATTCTTGAATGAAGTTGAAAGATCCCAAGCTGTAGAACTTCGTAGGACTTAACTCCTTGAGCACTGTATATATACTTTCGTAACAAATCTGCCATTCTCAGAGGGGTTCTTAATCTAAAATAACGCCTAAGCAATCGAAAGACAACTTTTTCTCTAGGAAATATAATTTTCAATTCTCCGCCAGAGGTTCATTTCAAACTATCCTTGTTGTTATTCATTAATATATACCAAACACATATATTGATCCAAGAATAATAACAAAATCATTGATCGAAATTGGCATCTGTTTTAAAACCATCACGATAAAGGGCTTTAGAAAGATATAGAAAACTCTATTTGCTCCTGAGGTAAACCTGTGCTGAAACAACCGCCTAGAAATATATATGCATATATACAATAGGAAACTGAGGTTACAAAGTCACAAATGTAGAACTTTATATCAACAAAGAAAAGAAATAGTGGAAATTTAAAAAAACCTCATATTCAAATCTTCAAAAAAAATCATTCGAGCCGTTTATGAGAATGGTCATTCATGCAAAGATAGATCTCTTAATATAACAGATTTAAAAAAGTATTCTTGTAACCTTCTAAGAAAAGTTTCGAAAATCAAGCTCCGCTTAACCATTAATAATAATAAAAGGGCTTTATAAGGGCGATATTGAAACTAGGAAGTCTCTTCTTACATCCAATCCTTCGTCGTATGAGAAATGAATGGGAATTGATAGCTTGCAAAAGTACAGAGAAGAAAACCACTATTAGGATTAAAAAACCTAAGCTGAGATCTTAGGAAAAATTTCCACTGCAAGGAAACACTCGCTAGAAGGGGAGAGTGAAAAACCTGCGAAGCCGACAGATAGCTAAATTTGATGATGAAAGTAGGTTGAAAGAGTTATAAAAGGCAAGAAGAAAAATTGATAGAGGTATACAAAAAAGAATGAACAAGTGATCATATACTTACATAAAAATCAGTATCTCACAAATTGAAACTAATTACGAGATGAGTTTAAAATATAACGACAGGAAATGTATCAATAGTAAAAAAATAAAATTATGTACATGAAAATAACATAATAGAGAAACAGAATATTAAGTAGATTAAACAAACTTTGTCAGTTATTAGCATTGAATTAGCACTAACAGGATTTCGCTTAATAAGAGCTCGTCAAATATTCGGAAAGAGACAAGAATTAAAAGATACAAGCAAATACTTGGTAAAAATACTAAAAATACTAAGTATAAAACACTTAAAAAAGACAAAAGAAGAAAATACATTAAAAATTATAGAATAAAGAAGATAAAACACCATTAAAACTTGCGAAAAGAAATTTAACATCCTCGAATAGATATCGGCGGAATGGTGAAACGAGAGAGCGATAAATCGACGAGTACAGAGAGAGCGACACGAGAAATCCTATTTTACCGCAAGAGATTGATCTCTGGACGGAAAAGGGAAACACAAGGGTTTCACTTGGAGCGTTCAACGCGGAGATGGGGAAAGGAAGATAAATGGAGGAATGGAAAGAAAAGGTCGATAATGAGAGGGAAAGCGGACAGTAAAATGGTCGGAATTAAGGACGGAAAGGTCTGGTGGGGGAGAGTGTAAGAGAGGAAGGTGCTCGGCAACTCAAAAATAACCCTGTTAGGCGCAAAGACGTCAATCGGGGGTGTGTGCGCGAAGGTTCGATGACACTCGGTACTCGGAGGCACAATTTCCCAAATGATAGGTTTTGGACCTTGTCTATACCTCAAGATTTTTGAGAATCATTTTTTCAACGGATAATATAAAACCAGAGTCACAGGATGGTAAGACAGCTATAGTATCTATACTCATGCGTGAGCCTTCCACTTCTCAGTAGGTTCATGATTCCTATTAATTTATAATTTTATTGCCATTTATATAAATTCATAATCATCACAAGGCCTCTACAATGAGCTGAAAATCGAAGAAATTTGTAAAAAAAGTTAACAGACAAAATATTTTTAAATAAATACCAAAACTCTTCATTAAGAAAACGTAAAACAAATATACAGGTTTTCATTAACCATCAGTACAGTTCAGTAAAGGAGGACTAAGATAATTCCAATTATACAAAGGGATCTGAAGAAGGAAAATATTCTAGTAAACCTTTGTACAGATGAGGTTAGCGGTAAACGAAGGACCGTTTAGTGTTGAAAAGTCTAGTTGTTACCCAATGAAATAAAGAGTTTAATCTACTAGGATGGTTTAGTCACTTTTTTCTCAGTTGAATATATTCCATAATATAAATCCATAAAACTTTGTATTGTCCCGTGAGGTATCTATGTAAAAAATATATTTAACTAAAGTAAAATTTTAAGCGTCTGTGTGCTATCTTCAAATACCTGTAATATACTCGGCTCTTTCCTGATAGCATTATTAACTGGGTATCGTGAAATCGTTTTCCGTTTGAGATCAAAATAGGCCGACGATGGAAAATTGCTGGAAATTATAGCATTTTGACTGTACTAAGACTCTTGGGTCAAATTTTGAAAACATGAAAGAACTGCGTCACCGCAATGATCTCGGTCGGATTCAGCCGAAACGTTTTCCTTTAAAGCAGGAGTATCAAACAAGTGGTCTGCGGGCCGCATGAGCATTTAACCATGCTTGGTTTAGCCCAATATTTCATTCCTTGCGAAAGTTTCTCAAATGGATGAAAGAAAGTTTTGACTGAAATCTGCCTACATTTGACTATAATATAACGAACTAACAATTTCCAATAAAATAGTAAAATGTGTAGGCATAGCGAAATATTGCAGCCCAAGAAGTATTTATGGGAACTAATACGTCCTACTGGGGGTAATACCTTGGACGATACTGTTATAAACAAAATAAAACTGCCTGATGCCCGGCCAAGGATATTAAATCTATAAACTGCCGTTATATCGAAGAGATTACTCCATACAATACCGGTTAAGTCATTTATGGACTCCGAGATATGTCGCGGTTGTTATTTAAATAATGGGTATGTATTTTTAATTTTGTAAGAAACTGACTAAATGTTGATCGTTTCGTAAAATCAAATAACTACGATATGAAGGGATTATCCGAGTTTGACTCTTACCACGCGGTATTCCTTCACGTTTTATAAGGTAATTAAGTGTGTATCCTTTTAAAAAAAAACCTTCATAAAAATTGTCTTTGAATTACATTTACCATAAATTTGGAGGTGGAGGAAGACAAATAAGATTTTTTTCGGTATCGACTTAAATTTGCATTGATGTCATTTGCTTCTGATATGAGTCAGAGAGGATACAGGAAAACGGTGATTTGTTATACATTTTGTGTCACTCTTTCGTTGTAATAATTAATCACAACGCATAGGTATTCTACAATTAGAAAATAAATACATTTTTCCCAAAATTTTCTGCGTTTTTAAGACCACCACATCCCTTAATTTCCTATTGAATGAGATGAGCCGAATACAATTTATAGAAATTTAAATCGTCCGCCAGTAAAATACGACTAGATTTTTTGAATAGGCTTTTGTTAACAACGAAAGATCTAGCAAAGAATGGAACTCAGTAGTTGATATCCTTAAGATTGCTTAACGCATCATTGAAAAATGAGTATCCTTTACTCCAACATAATAAGCGACCATATATTCCATGCATAGTATCATCATCAGGGGGGGCATTAAAATGGCTTAAAATTAATTATTTCTCCTGATGAAGTAAACGCATTCATCTTTCCATTTTCCGTTTTATCACGGATCACCAAGTAATTAAGACCGAAACCATTCACCTCGCAATAATCAATCTAATGATAAACTCCGAATCAAATTTTTTTTCAACAAATTCCATTCATAATTATTTTCCCTATTCTGAGAAATACGTAAAATCACGGACCCTTATCAGATTCCTCATGAAACCTGGCGAGTAATTCCAAATAACCCTAAAATTAGCCGAACACTACTCCAGTATCTCCCAAATTAGCGGCGCAGCAACGAATTCACCCTCGGGACCCTCATCCCCATCATTTCCCTTGGTCGCTGCGGAAATACCAGTAACAAGTGGCGTGGGACGCAATTTTGAGGTTGTGCACGTGGGCAGCAGGCATTGTGGGCGCTCCCTGATGTTGAAAGAAACACCGTGGAAAGGTATCTGGAGGAGGACGAGTGATTTCCGATTGAGGGTCAGCTACCCTAGGACGGGAAACGGATATCGACCGATCCCACTCCCCCCCGTGGGATTCGCAACCCCTGCAAAGGGACTATTTCCCTTTTTTACCCCGAGATCTCCTCCGATTTCATCCATTTTCCGTCCTTTTGAGTAAGACCACCCTGCCCCTGATATTAAACCCTCTTCCTCCTCCTCCTACGCACTCTTCATAATTTACCTCATCATTTCTCCAATTACCCACTGCCTACAGGTAAATCCAGACACCTTAAATGCTCTATAAAGCAAGTAATTGGCGTAGAATTGGAGTACATAAACAATGACAACATTAATTCTTATGATGATGAGATTTAAAGTTAAAGTGTTAGTTAGTGAGTGTTACTCGCGATTCAGAGCACGGGATGGAAATCTATAGAAAATAGAAAATTAATGCAAAGAAATAATTTACTAAATAATTTTGGAGAGAGTACGTTCTGAGAATATGTTACTGACATATATGAGAATTAAGGCACCAAATATACTGTGACTTTGAGAAAAGTATGGGAGAAAGATGCCTAAATTGTCTTGTTTCAAGATCTGTTTATGGATAGGGTACCGAACTTTCTAATTTTTTGTGCAAAATAAATTTCACATGAAATTATCTGAGCTGAAAATATTTACCAATTATGTTCGTTCCAGTTAAATATATTTAATGCAATATAATTTTTAACATGCTTCTAATCCCACGTAAGCATCGTTACCAATAAATTGAGTAACCATTTTCTTTACAAAGATCGAAACGAAGTAAAAAATAACGAAATATTAACGAAAATTGCGTTTCTTCAAGGTTAGAAAAGCATTAAGATATTGGTCAAATCAGAATTTTGTAGAAACACAAGCTTAATACACAAATTTGTCTTTATTCTAATCAGTATCCAATCTTATTGAATGCAAATAAAAGTGAGTTTGAAATAAAAATAACGTTGTATTGCAATCTCGTATTTTGATGATGAATCTCGACAAAATTAAGACCAAAATGATTGAAAATTTGTTAGATCTGTGATCATTACGCAAAGCCCTTCTTTGTTCGATTTCTTATTCTCGGTTTCCATTCGTAACCTCACTCTATCCGAAAAAATCACACTATTTGGCCTCCAGCGACGATAATTCTCCATCAGAGCGATATTATCCCCACAGGAGCGATTCCCTTTCCAAGAATGAAACAACTTCACGTGTCGGAAATTTCCCACTCTTAACGCAGACACCAAACAACTTTACGAGATCTTTCTCATTCGTTTCCCATAATTTCTGTGCCGACTAATAGCGCTATTGAACCCTGCCAACCAATGCACGTGCTGGGTAATGCATCCTCATGGAACCCTGATCGCTAGGCTAATTGCAAATCTGAGTTACCGTAGAGAGGCATTACCCTCTCCGTAGACATACCACCGAGTCGTTGCACGGTTAGAAACTGAGAGCAATATTGCCTCCAAAGGAGATAGGCTAGCGGTTGGTTTAAAATGGAGGATAATGCTGCACGGAAGAGCGACACTATACTGAAATTCAATATTAACTTATATGCTCATCGGTCTATTCTTTTTGAGATGTAAGCCAGAGTTAGTGAAAAACGATGAGTATTTCATTGTTTTTCAGTGTTCTTTCACCGCTATGATGTCACAATATTTAATCATAAATCACTTGAATTACTCTAAATTGGTCAAATTTTCACTTCAGCAAAATTTTCCGTGGTTTAATAAGTTCATTACCTACCATGTCTTCCTACCAAATAAAATGAGCTGAATCTATTTCATGTAAATTGAAATTAAAGCCTTAATTTAACATTTTGATCATCATTTATTGAATATTTGTAGCAACATTAAAAAATTTAATTTAATTTCACACTATTGAAAATTCATTTTACACAAAGTAAATTAATCTTTTACTGAAATAGCTCTAAGTGAAATTTAATAGTAAATATTTCTATCAGTAATTCTGACAAGACTTTGTCGTAGGAAGCCATAACTGAAAAAATGAAACAAAACGTTTACCTTTGTAATTGAGAAATACTTTTTGTGGCACGGGTAAACTTTTTGTTTCATTTTTTTAGTTTATTCTTACATATTTCATTAAATGCCTTATAATGGTATTTAATTCGAGGTATTTTAATACGCAGAGTGAAAAAGAAAACCGGTTCGAGTCGATTTAACTGCAATTACTCGGTTTGAGCGAAGCGCACCAGTCTTGGCAAAAGGAGCGAAACCTTAACTCAAAATGGGTTTTATTTAAATTGAACCGCAACGAAAACGGGAAATAATACCTATTACACCATCGAAATGATTGTTAAATATAACAGGTTTTATAAAACAACAAAGTAACTTTTACTATTCCTCATACTGAAGTTACAGTGGCGACTAGTTTAGGCTAGTAGTAGCCATCTTCTAGCCGTAATTAGTCGTCACTGTAACCTAAGTGTGAAAAATAGTAAAAGTTACTTTGTTGTTTTATAAAGCCTGTTTTATTTAACAATCCTTTCGATTATGTCGGAATTTCGGCCTCCTCTGTGATTTTTTATGCCTATTACGATTCGATACCCTGCTATTATACGAACAGCGGTAAATGAAGAATCGAATCAATTGATAACGAACGAAAATAAAGCGAAACTTTTGGGAAAGGAAGCCTAAAGACGTAAAATTAATTTAATGAAGCCAATGACCGTAAATCTCCTTTTTAATCTCGCTGTTTCACCATGGAATCCATTATAGCTCATTTTCAATTTCTTCCTCATGCATTCATTGGCACTCATTTATTCTCTGAACGTTCATCTCCCGTCCTCTATTCGTGAAAGAATCCCAATTACTCCTCTCCCTAGAACTTTTTCCATTCAAACGTTCAAACTCGACCCATTCCGGCGTCATTTTGTTCACGATACGCCCTGATCACGTCTTTATTAAAACCCTGGAGTGTTTCAGATAACCGCTTCATTCGTAGGGGCAATATATTTCTTTCGGGGAGGAAATTAAAGCAGGAATCAGGCATTAAGCACCGAGGCACAAAATGTAGTTAGAGGTTTAAAATCTCCAGAAGTCTTTGTCGACGTTGCTCCTTTTACTTCCCAGTAGTCGGAAAAAACAAGAAAGGAATGCCGCACTATAATTGTACCCAAATCACTTTTCAATAGCAATTCTACCGTCCTCAGGGGTCATAAAAGGATCTTAATTACTGATAATGTATACCAGCGAATGGTAAAATCAGTTTATTTAAGTAAACGTAAGGAACAGAATGAAAAAACTTCGTAAAAAGTTTGACAAAAGAGAGTTAAGAGACTAAGTGAATGAGATAATTTTAATGACAAAATATATTATTTCAGTAGACAGCCATTTTGTAAATGCAACAAACTCTCCTAAAGAAAGCGAATTTATTAAGTTTCTTATAACATGGAAACCAGCTTCATTAACGGGTATAGATATCCCTTCAGTGTCTCCGAAAGAATAAAGTTTCAGGGTCTTTTGGTATTCCGAGAAGACTTCCTCAAAGGGAGAACTTTCCGAGTGAATGGCTCTCATTAAAATCTGCGTGAAAGGGAAATCTTATTATTCGCATCCTTGCTTTCAAATGACAACTTTTTTCGATGTCACCTAACCATCCGATCCCATGGAAATATCTTCCGAAAAACACGCCGACGTGAATCTATCTTCTTAAACGAAGTCCTGGCACGAAATGATACTTTCCTAATTTGAGCGTGTCAATGTAAACTTTAATGGCAATTGTCCAGGAAGATTATATTCCCTCTTTTATCCCCACACATGGGTATATAAGTAGAATAATTCCTAAGATTAACTCTTCAACAATTTACAGAAGCTAGAATAATAATACTAGTATTAAAAATTATTTAAAATATGCTTTAGGAGCCTGCTGGAGAAAACATGATAAAATATATCTTCTAACATATTCTGATGACTTAAAATAAGAAACCTTAGCTTCTATTATCGCTGCAATTGACAACATTTCGTTAAACGTACACACTGTTGCTCTGTAAATGAATCAAACTCTCGACTTCTTCTACATAATAAACGTACCCCTGCTCCAGTTAAATAATAGTAACGCAGGATTTTCAATATTGCTACGACTAAGTACATATGGCCAAAACACTCGTAGATTTTAGCATTTTAGCCATATTTGGTGATAGTCCATTCTAAACTTTAATAAAAAAGCAATGAACATTTGTACCAAACCATAAAATATTTCGTGGTATTATGTGAATCAGCACTTTTCAGTTTTATTAAATTGTAATCATAGATGAATTTTTATAACTTCGGTCTCCATGAAACGCTTCTAAATTAACATTACGACAGCCTATATAATTATGAGATTATTAGAAAAACACCGAATCCGATCCGTTGAAAAATGACACATGTAACCAACTACTATACTTTGATATCCTAGTAATATTTATTTATCAAATAAGAAAAATTATATATTATTGGAAAAAAGTCTTTGCGCTTTAAATGTCAAGAATATGCAACAAAATGAGTGTTCCGACTGACGTTGAAATATTTTCCTTTGCGACGTAAACTTAAAATTAATACAATAATTTTGTAGGATCGATATTATTTAGCATAACGATGGCTTCTGTGCTTGAAGGGATTGGATTAAGAAAATATTTTAAACATCGACCAGTTAAGAGATCCAATGGCTGAGATATAAAATTATTAACTGCTATTACTTGTTGCATTCACCGTGATCACGCTAGGCCTAAAAGGCGTAATGAAATGTTTGAGAAAGTGATTTCATCTTTGATAAATCAAAAGTAACCTGTATATGTCTTTATATATTATCTAAAATTCTGTCAAATTGAAACCAAACTTTCATTTTGGCTTCCACTTCATCATAGTATCAGTGAAATTTGTTCGATTCCTGAAGTAGTAGACTTTTATTGCGAAATGAAATAAAATCTTATCCCTGTGGCAGGTAATATAGAACTTGAGTTGAGGAAGAGAGCCTCTTACCGACGTAGTATATCAACAGAAGAATGTATCATTGGTTGAATAGAAAAGTAAGAGAACTAGCAACAGATAACCGGATGTAAAGAGAAACTGGAAATATGAGGACCATACAATGGGAAGGATATTGAGAAAATGGGAATGGAATGAACTGATTCTACTGGAACTTCTCTCTAATGGAAGGTTGATGAAACACGAACTCAAATTAAGATTTAATGTATCTGGAAGGAAAATTCAATTGTGGAATAATAGAGATTTAATTCGAAAAAAGGAATGGGGCATCATGACAGAGATAAGTAGAATAAGTATTGCAATAACTTAACCTATTTTTGCAGAAGTTTTGAGGCCCAATCAAAAAACAGAAAACATATTTCCTATTGATATATTTTTCTTTTTTATGCTTAGCCACTGTTGCCCTTTATTTGTGAAGTCCTCCTAAGCTCTCATGAGCTTGTCAGAGGGTGCTTCACCGAACAGCAACGAAGAGCCAACAAAACCATTCCCTGATCAGAAAAATCCGATCAGCCGGGACCTTGGGGTTAGGAGTGATAGCTTAAATGGAATGCTAACCACTCTGCTACCAAGGCCGGTTAATAAATATAGATTACAAACACTACATCGGTATCTTAAAACTAAATGAATGGGGAAAAGGCCGAGAACATGATTTTTAGGTGCATAAGAGATTCTTTAGATGTACATAAAAATATAGGAATGATAAACGCTTAATAAAATTTCCCAGATATATCTTGGGTGATTATCAAAATCACCAATATAGATTAACTTTGTTAGTCATACAAAAAATCCTTAAGTAGTTACTTCAAATCAATGCAACCCAGACATTGTTTTAGGCGTCATTAAAAAGATAATTTAATTGATTAAGCCCATAAAACTTCTGAGTAAAAATGTAAAAAATAATTAAGTGGCAGACAAAAAATAGGGAGTTTAAGTGACCTATGGCGTCCCACAGGGTACTGTTATGGGTCCATTACTATTTTAGAAACTCTGCATCGCCAATGTAATAGGTAAGACAAGAAAATTCCATGGGCAATGTCGCGTTATGTTTGTTAGGCCTCATCTAGGTTATGCTTGTAGCGTATGAGACCCTGCTGAAAAGTGACGTATACGTGCATTATAATACGTACAAACAAAGGCCATTAATATTTATGGTAAAGAATTGCTACGACGAATTAGTAAGCGATACTCAAATGTAGGCTACATATTTACAGGTTAGATGGAAGAAGAAACTCTTTCGTCTCAATCTAGCCCTAATAAAAGAGAACTTATAGAATCTTATGGCCGCAGGATGGGAATTCTTCGATGATAGAAGATTTAAACAAAGTCTAAATTTACTTATATATTCAAAGAAAATACGTTCTCAGAGGATGTAGCCAATATTATGCCCCTCCCTTAATATAGGCCGTTTAGACACAGCGAAAAAAAGATCAGGGAAACGGGTGGAAGAACGAGTAGCTTCGAGAATTCATGTTTTCGGTGAACGATACGCGAAAGTATCGATTAGAAAAGTAGAGTCATCCCCTGCCGCACGTCGAACAGGGGTACATATCAGATGTACAAGGCTACGCTGATGATGAGCGAATAGCTGAATTTACGCGCGGTACAAGAAATCGATCACGTAGAACCACAAGAAAGTGCGTACTCCAATTAACCACCGTCTATGTCGAGCATTTCCGTCACGTTCAGCCGCAGAGTAAATTTAAGTCCCGCCAACCTTCCGGCGGGTGAAAGAGGGCTTGTGGGTCACGTGGTTGGGCGTCGTAGGTGGATTTAAACGGCTCGGAAACCAATTATGAGGATAGGCTGCTGGGGTCCGCCCGAGAGGCAACAGGTGACCTGGGATGTATAGGGGCCTCCTAAAGATGGGGAAGGGGAGAAGCGAAAGGGAGATGCGGTTAAAAGAACGCCCTACGATGGAGTCTTTACGGGGCTTCCTATTGAGGAAAGAATCAGCGGAAAATCGAGCGGGTCTCGGGGAAAAAGCTGCCCTGGCGAGGCATCTCGGAATCTCGTGTTGCGAAGAGGGCTTTAAGAGATGAATTTCGCTCCTATAGAGATGGACTTAGAGAGAATAATAAGCATTACTGTCCAGCGTATGAGGAATGTATTAATATAATTCGGTTATTATTATTATAATTATTTTACTAACTACGATTTTTTATGGATTAAAAGAGGAGTGGGAATGCTAATAATAGTTCTCTGGGTAAATGCAATGAGAGTAGTTTGGATATTTTGCCGAAATCAGTATTGTAAATAGGATAGTTATTTTCAGGCGTGGATTCATATTTTTGTAAACCGACATAGCTGAAGGAAGAGTGAAGCATATGTACCGGTATCGATCCATATTATACTCACATGTTACGACAAAAAGGATTATTAGTAATACTAGATGATAAGTATGATTTGGTGATTACACTCTATGTTGAACTTAAAGTTTATAACAAATATGAAGAAAAATATTTGAAATATTTTGTACCAAAGTTACTCAATAAATATAAAGCAGAAATAGATCCCTATTATGAAAGAAGTGACCTTAAATTCACAAAATCTGTTAAAAGAGCGTTACTGAATTATGTGTTAGTGGAGATGGCATGCCATGTTCTTACATCATATCATTCTTTTCTTTTATTTTAATTTTTAATTTGCAATAAATACAAAATTTGTGTGATATGAAGATTACTATTGTTACCTCAAGTTATGGTCAAGCTGTCAATTTTTCTTTTTTTAACCAAATTTGCTGCATAACATTTGTATGTAAACACATAATCCGTCAATAGGCTTTGACCGACGGAACAATGTCGCATATATAAAAATATGTAAATAAATAAAAAATGATATACTCATTCAATCGTTGAGAATAGAGATAAGTGATTAAAATAGTAATTCTATGAATCAGCAGATTTCATACATCAGCAGCGTTCCTATCATCACAACCATGAACCCCGCCTAATATAGGATCAAATAATAATAATAAACGAGATTGAGATGAAAATTAATGAAAAAAAACGTTTCACTCTATCCTGAACCAAAAGAATATTCTATCTTTTAAGAAATTTTAATTGGAGCAATACACGGGTGGGAGTAGCAATACAATAACATCAAGAATCAATTCAAATTTACTGTAAAAGTTTTGAGGTTGAGAATAAATAGCAAAATACATAAATGATAATTAATGATAATGCACACAGTAAATTAATTATAATATCTAGCGAAATTACTATCTAGGAGTATCACAGACTAAAGCAATGGGTTTTAACACAAATGGTGGTCGTAGAAGTCCAAAAGTCTCGAAAGGGTAAGAAATAATCGCTAGATAAGTATCGAAGAAATTAATCTCACATGAGCAAGATGCACCTCAAATATATTTAGTAATTAGTTCTCGGTAAGTAGTCGCGTAAGTGCTTTACGCAGTAATTAATCGGTTGATATTTTATAGTTATCTATATTCAGCATATATAAAGGTCGTATACGTCCCAAGCTCCTAGCTCGTAAACATTTTTGAGACTAGATCGATCACGTTTTGGACGAAACAAAGTATAAATCAGCATTTCTCGTGTACCAATATGACTAAATATATTACTGAATAGAAAAATATAATGAGAAAGCTTCTACATAATATTATAATAATATAAGAAGCAAATCCTTGAGGCAGCGGTTATTTTTACCGACTTGGGCGAATCTCGCAAATACTCGTTGGTCGAAGTTGGAAAGTGCCAGAAAAGACGGTTGACGCTTAACTCGGTCGAATTCAACAGCACTGTAAGTCAGTGATGGAAGCTCTAAAGGAACAATGGGTTTACTCCAACCGCAATATCCAAATTACCTTTCTCCAAATCTCCCCTTCACCTACTAATGAAGAACGGGCAAAAAGCAAAAGTAGCGCCTTGAGTAAAAGCTCTTCTTCCGAAGTAATAAATTCTGATAAAAACTGACAAATAAGTGTGGAGTAATATTTAACTTGAGATATCACAGCGCTATAATTTTAGAGAAATATTCTACCAAAATGAAATTGTTTCTTTACTTTCGGTGAGTCTTTCTGACGGATTTCAACCAGTGGTTCTTGGAACTTATTCGTTTTCTTTAAACTGCTTAAAGCAATAACTTCACTGTTGAATCTACTGTGAGTTCTTTCTAATAAACAGTGACAGGCTTCCTATACGCCAGTATACACCTGTACTACTCTTCAGTCTGTTACTATCGCATATCGTTCGCGGAAAGAATTAATCATTAAAACAATACTAGTACCAGCATCTTTATTATTTACGCTCATTATTGGATCGTCAAAAATAGCAAGGGAGTCTGATGACACCGGTTACGAACTTTCGAAAACGAACTTTCCCTGAATTAATCATGCAGTTACAGTCTAATTGCTTTCTTTCTTTCAAAATTTCCAACTGCATCTAAGAGTGTTTTGTAAAATATTCGTAGAATATTATTCAAATACCCTGGACTCGGGAGAGAATATTATCCATGGCGAATAAAAATAAAATTCAATTTTTAAATGGAAATCAGGATATTAGTTCTTTTTATTCACCATGAAAAATGTCAGAAGATTCCACCAAGTAAAGCCTCAAGTAATTATCTCAAAAGAGAACGTTGCCAGGTGTGCCAAGTACCAGGCGTTCAAATAATGAGCAATTTGAAAGCACTATTTGAAGATACCGAAAAGGAAAATGTATCGAATAAATTTTATTCGAATACCAAAGAATCAAGAGATAAATTTGTAAGTACCAGGCGATGAAAAATTGGGCGATTTTAAATCAATACTTGGAAATAACGAAAAGGAAATTTTATCGACAAAATATTACTCTAATACCAGTAAATCAACAGAAAAGCTTGGAAGTACCAGGCGTTAAAAAAATATTAATTTGAGGGTACTATTTAGAGATACCAAAACGGAATTTTTACCGACTGAATATTACTCGATAGCCATGAAATCAAGAGAAACGCAGGCGTTGAAAAATTAAGCGATTTGGAAGCAGTATTTGGAGATACCGAAAGGTTTGAAAGTCACTCGAGGGAAAAACCTTGTGGAAACCACTTGTCCTTGGCCTCTTCAAAACCCATTTCGCTATTCTGTTCCCATCGCCTCCACTCTCCTTCTATTTACCCTCTGATCATTCTTTGCTCTCAGCCCATCGCAAACGGGAGAGAAATGCTTCTCGGCTAATCCTCCGCTAAAGTCCCCCCAATCTCGTATGCGATTCCTATTGAACCACCCCCCCCCACTTTAATCTCACCTCTCCATCTCCTATTCCATCAATCCGCGCACTTTCGCTTCCTCTGCCTCCTGTGATTGCACGGCTTTTTTCGCGCACTCCACATGCGAAATGAAAGAGGTCCAGGAGTAATGGAGATGAAAGCGTGAATGTCAAATCCGGTCCATTGCCGTTCCGGTTGAGAGTTTAATGGGGTTCCTTAATAACGGTTTTTCCAGGATATTTTGGGGACTAGAATTTTTAAATACTTCTTCAGTTCTAGGATTTTTTCTAATCCAGGATTTCTTACAAAACCCTATTGAAATATATTTTATAATAGGGTTTTTTTTAAGTCGGATTGATTCGAAACCTTGAATTCACCAAAAACCAGGTTTTACAATGAAAACAAGAAATTCTTTCAAAGAGCGTAATTACATCTGACCAGAATATTTTCTTCAAATCATCTTCTCAATACTGAGATTATTTTTCCAAACTAGAATTTTTCCAAAAGTAGCGTTTTTCCAAAAATAGGAATTTCCTCATTCAAACACATTTTTCATTACCAGAATTCTTTTCTAAACTAGGATTACTTCGAAACTAGAAGTTGCCCCAAAACAAATATACGCTTATCAAAACTAGGAATTTATTTCACGCAAAGCAATTGCATCAGATCAAAATATTTTCCAAAGTCAGTAAATTGTCAGTACCAGGATTATTTTTAAATAAGATTATTTTTAAAAGCAGTACCTTTCAATGAAATAGGGAATTTTCTCAGAACAGCATTTATTTCTCAATCCTAGATTTATTTTCGAAACTACGATAATTTCCAAAACCGGGATAATTCCAATACTGGTATTTCTTCAAAACTAGAATTATTTTCGAACCCAGGATTTTTCCAAAGCATTTTCCAAGAAAATTTTTCCCAGAGCATCATCAATTTTTCAAAACCGGGATTTCGTTCAAATTCTAATTTTTTTATGTTCAAAGTAGGGTGTTGCTCCAAAGTTAGAAATTTTTACCTGGTCAGCATTTATTTTTCAAACCGGGATATAATTTTGAGCCACATTTCTTTCTAAGTGTGAACCATCCAAAAACCGAGATTTTTACTAAATCTGTTTTATTTTTAACCAGTATCAACTACAGAAAAGGGGTTTTATTTTTAAATACAAAATTTTTAGCCATCCCGGACTTCGAGCTTCACTCTTCGTCAGCATCTCTACGACCTTTCTTCGTATTGCCAAAAGATTACTATTTAGTGTACAATCCTGAGTGGATGAGGAATCCTTTTAAGATGTAATTTTCCTTCTCGCTCTCTTGAAGGAAACGAACACAATAGTGCTCTTACGCTAAGGAGTGGCCCTCTTAACTAATCTTCCACCTCAAATTTACTCTCCTTTTTTTCAAACTCGGCTAACGAATGATTTAGAGGATGCTTGCGAATTTAAGAGCAACATCGGTCAGAATAGTCCAAAAAAATGAATACAGCCCACTCCTACTTAAAACAGAATTTGGCCGTTTAGTTAGCTAGTGGTAGTTAAATATTTGGCAACTTAAGGAAAATATAATTTTTGCTGATGAAGATTTTGACTAACGAGTATGACTTCGGAACTTATGTTCTAGCTAATATAAGTTCTTAGATTTTAAAAAATTCTTGTTTATAAAACGTTCAAGGTTTGGTCTGTATTTTCCTACGCTACTTCTATTCTATTTTATTTTTATAAACTTCTTTAACTTAATGAAAAGGTTAATTTGCCAATATTTTTGCTCCAATAATTTATTTATTTTTGAACTTAAACTCGAACGTACTTATATTCCTTTCTTATTGATGCTTTCAAGGTAACGTGATGGTTGCAGAATTATTACCCAGTAGTTAGAAAATTCCTCAATATTTCGTAACATATACAAAATATTAGGATAAAATTTCACGGGAAAACACTGCATATCTTTCGAGAGTTAAAAGAACGGCTGGCTTTGAAGTCCTTCGTATTTATGCTTAGTTATACGATTTACCAGGGAAGACGAGGGTACCCCTGGTACATCATACGCATGCTTCCGAGAGAAAATTAGAAAACATTTTTAATCCATTCCACCCGTCTTCCCCGGAGGCCGTCTCTACACCCGCGCCGCCACTCAAATTGACTCGATCGCCTTCGATGAAAAATTGGACTCCACAGGGAGGCCTATGAGAGGCGAAAAATACCCGAAAAGCCTGTCACTCCGAGCGGGGAATTTGTCCAAAAAAAACGTATTTCCTCGATTTTTGTCCCGTCTTCCTGTTCCTTCACATCTTCCTCATTCTAAACGGACACTAGGCACCACTAGCCCTTCGGGGCTCCACGTTTGAAAATAGAACAAAGCCCTGTTCTAAATACGTGGGCTGAGCTAGGGCGGGGGGCGGAACAAGAGGGAGGCGAAGGACGCAAAGGAAGAAACAAAAGAGAACACAAAGGGAAGAAATAGAGGATGAGAGATGGAGGAATGCGAAGATTCCTCGCGATTTCTCGGCGAGGTTTTTATAAAACTAGATTACGTCGGCTCCTCCGAGAACTAATCTCGTACAAGGTTGGGGGACAGCATTTGGTAAACAAGAGGAAAAAAAGGAGACCACACGTTGAAATAGATCGCTGCTGAAAAAAGTGGACCTAAGGGTTGTTGGGACCTTGTTCGCGATATGAATTACGAAACCTGTTGAGATAACAGTGTTTCCATTATCGCATATGTTTATTATCCGATGGAAAAGAGGGTGTTAAGATCTCTCACGTTCGCTACTAACTATAGCGTGGTACTTCAGTCTAGCTCGGCTAAGATGAAAATAAAATGGTGTACATTCAGACGGGGCATCGAACCGGAATTGCAAACTGAAACCGAATACGGGGAAAAACCGTTATTTTAATCGTAGCAAAATCCGAACCCAAACCGAAAAAGTACCATTCTCGATACTGAGCCGAAATCAAACAACTATATACCATTCCAATTTCTAGTCCACATTACCATAAACTGTAAAGAATTCAGCCCAAAGTTTGGTTGGTACCTCATTCCTTCTATCATTAGCTACCAAAAGTTAGAAGAGAAGAAATGAGGCTTTCTAGGCATGATGAGGAGTTAGGTGGTTTATTATACTATAAAGTGACCATATTTGCGTGAATTAAGCACTATAACTCTACGAATAACAACACTCTTTTAGCTTTCCACAAGGAAAGTTCTTGAATAGTGCCACTATTCAGTATCAATCATACCTCAGTAACTTTAATATCATAACAACCATGTGCAAGACTGTGACAAAAGTAGATGAAAAACATCTTTCTCTATCCTGTGCCAAAATATAAATACCCAATTCATCAAGGCATTGGTAGTAGAAACAATACCGTAGTAATACAGTTTTAATTGAGGAAGCTATGCTTAAATTTTTAACAGAAAGTGATTCCAAGTAGGAGTATCTATTCCTCGAATATTCTTTATTTGGTTAGCAACCTTAACAACCTTTTAACTTCTGTAGAGTATCCATACAGAAATTTCAGTTGCGTGTTCTCTAACGTACAATTGTTTTCTAATCTCGGTGGTGAAGAAAAGCTGGAGCATCGATATGAAAATGGCTCAATACGCTTCCTCTTTTTCAATTCCGTACACCTCTCCCTCTGAGACTTTCTTTTTGATTGCGATGACTGTTTATCGGTTGACTACATTCGTTGCCTTTTAGCTGAAGCGGACTCAATCTCTTTTTAATGAATTACATAGAGGTAAATATAGACTATTATGACGATGATGGACCATCTTTGTCGTAGACGTGCTGATGAAGAAGATATTAAAATCTGAAATTGCTACCTATCTCAAGTAAATCACAAAAATGAATGAGCTTCATCAATGATTGTTTAAATGGTTTAAATCATACATTTCACCTCTATATAACGACGTTGATACATCTTAGCCCTAGTACAGCGAGAATTAACAGCATTAATATTAATTAGTGTGTTAATATAATTAATATAATATAGCCGGTAATTAGTTTGATATAGCCAGTAATTAGTACAATATGCCAATTAATCAGTATAATATAGCCAGTAATTAATTTCATATAATTGTGGTTTCCTGATAGCTAAGTAGGCCTGTCGTCCCCTTAACTGGAAGAGGTCTTGGGTTCGATTTTTGGTGGAGACCTATACTTACGAGATATCATCTGCTATTGAATTACTTCAAATATACAATTACTAATGAAATAAAGAAGAATTTTAGGGCACCAAGAATAAAGAGAAAGGCGATATACTATTTAGCAAGTGGCCTTAAAGAAGAACGAGTTCGTAGTCTATCGCAGCGGCAGGTACATATAAAGAATAAAACGAATATCGTCAGTGACACGCCTCTCGTAAAGGTAAAAACACAGAAGACCTCTTTCAATTTACGCCGAAACGAAATAAATGAGAGGCCGAATTCTTTTTTGATTTCCGAGTGGATGTATTTTCGCTGACGTCCTCTTCGCTGCCCAATTAGAGTCGTTTCCAATTGTATTGAAAATTTCGGTCGCCATTCATTTCTCTGAGCGAAATCAACCTGTCAGATGGAAACGGCGGCTTTCTTTAATTCAAACGCGAGTTTTTTTTAGAAGGTTCTCGCAGAAGATGGAGTTGGCGGAATTTTTGTAAGTGATCAGAGATACAATTTATAATTAAATTTGGAAGGATAAAGCCCGAGCATTTCTCTGAACTAAATCCTGTTTTAGGTAGGGGTTACATTTCCCTCAAATTTATCGAACTTTCACACGGAAATACGAGGTTATTTTACTTTTATTGTAATAATTTTTATTCCGTTTACCATGATCAGTTACAAATGTAAAAACAAATTTATACTAGGAAAATAGGTGTCCTTTTGCTGATCAGTCACCTGATTTGTGTTTACCGACTATTCACAACATTAAAAGAAAAATTAAACAAATAATTAGTCTAAATAATGCAATAAAATAAAATGAATACTAGGTGTGCAGTAAAAATTTTTAAAAATGTACAAAACTGATATTCTCATAATGCAAAACATTTTCCAAACTATCTTTATAAACCAAAATTCAACATCCTCGTATTGTAAAAGAAATTCTTTGCCCCATCTGATTTTCCCGATTTCATTTGCCCGATAAATTTCAATTTTTAGTAGTAGTGGTAATGTTTCAAGCATTAAAGGGAAAACATGATCTTATCTAACTAGAATTATTTATCCTATAAAACCAGATATTTAGGAATACCGTAATGTTTAAGACTAAGTTACGAAGAAAATTCATAGATACAAGTTTATGTTACATGACTCCGCCTATGATAAACTCCATCTAATCTCTCGTTAAAACTTTTCGTCCGAGATCTTCATTGAATGCCATCTACGACAGGGGTAACAAAAAACTATTTAGGTAGCATAAGACTTCTAAAAAAATAAACAGTTTTGAAAATGAACTCCCCGGTAACCAAATGGAAGTTAGATTAAAAGCGAGGTGAACTTGATAGTTGGCAGATTACTTTTCTGTTTAATATACCTCCGCTCTTTAGAAAATATGACCGGGTGTATAAAAGATACCGAGATAAAAATAAATAGCAACTCCCACGAAAAGTGTCACTAGCAGACCGTTAAATTACGGAAAATCTTTCAGAATCTATGACCTATAATACTTACATGTAACTCCTCTATACAAGTGTCGACTAAAACGGTTTACTAAATCAGTTAAAAAGTGAGCGTAAGCTCGGAAGTTTGCAGAACTTGTTGCTATATATTAATAGCGTTGTTTTTATTCTATCAATGTAAAATAATATATATTTCACCATTTGGGAAAGTTTACACTGTTTTAAAAAAACTTAATAATACAAAAATGCTTAATTCGTGATACCAAATATATGATTTTTACAAAGTTAACATTGTAATAATGTTTTCCATACCATAATATCGTTTATTTCTTTCCTTATACCCTAAAAAAATTTGAGAAAATTAAGTATTCCGTTCTGCCCCACCTTCCCCTACTAGGAAAAGGATTGTTGGATGAACTATGAAGTGAAGTGCATTGCTAACCAGTGTGAAAACCATGCTGCATGAGCTCAAAAATCAACTCGGGAAATCTGTGAGGATCATAGCTAACCAGGAGACTTTCCCTACACTTACACATGACGACATCTTTGAAACTCCCGCTTCACCGAGAAAGCAATGATAGCGAGCTCCCTAAAGCGTTCACTTTTAAAGTTTTACCTTATTATAAGTAAAAATTTAAAGCCATGTTCCTGCAAATATTGTTGTCTCCATTTCTGCAACTTCTGAAATGTGTCGGTGATAACTCGGCCAAAGTAGAATCAGACGACCGAGAGCAGGGTAAACGACTGAACTTTACTTATCACGGTGCTACAATTGAGATAGCATATTATAGCTACAATAGAGGTAGCATACCAATTATTTCAATAATTTCGCACGGGTAAATAGATCGAGAGCGGCTGCTCTAGATAATAAGATGCCCGTTAAACGTCAGTCGGCAAAAAGGGAGTATAACAACCTCCTCTCGGCAAAACGACCTGAGCCCAACTCGGAACGCAGAAAGTATTAGAAGAGTTACTGTAAAAAAACATCGAGAGCAGCTGCTCGAGAAATTGAGAGGAACTCCAGGGCAAATGAGAAAAACGTTACATAGAAAGGAGAGAACTTCTTTCCATCTTTCACTCCCTCGCCGAAATAAGCGCCTTAATTCAAATAAACAATCCGTCCCAAGGTGCTGAGATTGGGAGAGAGGGGTGGCGAAAGAACTCTCGGAAGAACGACACTAATGGCCTCTATCAACGCTCCGTACGGAGGCAAAGGATCAAAGATATGCGAAAGAAGGCAACAAAAGGTTGAGCTCGCATGGAAAACTAACCTTCTGCTCACCCGCCGAAAACGTGGCGCTGATTACACCTTTCACGTTTCAACCATTTTTCCCTTTAAGCCAAAACGAGCATTGTTTTGAGAGATTATATGGAATAAGTGTGGTCAACCGCGAAGTTAGAGCAATAAGATTTTGAACCGTAAGGTAGTTCTCAGAAGGAAACGTTTGAGATCATTAAAACGTTATCTAGAGGAAACAAAATGCTTCTATTGCCTCTTAAAATCGTTACAGGATAGCGATGGTGCTTTAAATACCTTATTATCGAAATTATTTCAAAATTATTATTATGTCTATTAATTTATTTTATTCTAACAGCGATGGAAGGCTAAAACCTCTCTTCCATCTAACCTTTAGAGTCTTTACACGCAAATTTTACGCTATTAAATAAAACAATTAATACAAATAACTCACTCTAAAGAATAAATTTATACATATAAACAAACAAACCGACGAATATCTCATAATAGATATTTGGTAAAAAATAATGGACACAAACTAAATAAAAACCTAGCAGATAGAAATATGTACAATATAATAAATAGGTATGTAATCATGGAATTATTGAATTAAAATCAGACGATAATAGAATTGTCATCAAATCATCATTAAACCATACTCACATTATTATTACATTTATATTGAATTCCTGTTAAATTTTTATTTGATTGTGGTTCAATCATTATTTGATGATATAGAAATTGTAATTATGCCATTAATGAATTATTAATTATTTTCTTTGAACTGTTATTAAATTACAGATATAATACTCTAAAATTATTTCGAGTTATTTATGATATGTAATATATTGATTTGATGGATTTTATAGATGATCTAAATGAAAATAGATCTGTTATCATAAAGTCATCTTTGTCTATAGCCAGTTAATTAGAGATGAGCGAGCGACCACACCAGGACTACATATTCTTGATATATTGAAATAAATGAATAAACAAACGAAATTCTCCTTTCTTCCCGAATAATTGAAATATGCAAATGATAGGCCTTCGTCGATTCTCCTTTACGTGCCAGTATGTTTTCTTCGGCCTTTAAGGGAATGATAGTATCAATAGCTTAAATCGAATGTTAACATTCTGCGGGAAGATAGCTAGAATTCCATTTACATGCCTACCAATGCAGCCACGAGGAAATAAGATCGATTTTGGCAACCTGTGAATGCTTGTTTGGGCTACTGAATCCAGTGCGATGCAACAAGTTGACCAATTAGCGTACAATTAGACAGTAGTCGGAGATAAAATTAACTAGCGCGAATACATCGCGATCTAAAAGCAAGGAAATGAAACATTGAACGCATAGTATTCATTCAATCATGGCAGCTACGCATTCCTTCCTATAGTCTGTGCCAACTTGAGCTAGCATATATAAATAAAACAACTTTTAGAGTGGAAGTATCATGTTCCTATAAAATCTACGATCTCACCTCACGTATGACGCTTTATCGCCAGCTATCGATTGAACTGAACTTTCGATTTCGTTGACTATTTCTGCAATGATGAATAATGAAGATGTTTACTTGGGACTGGTTGAAACTTTTGGCAGATTTTCCCGTCAGCATCTGCCAACTATGCTCTTCTCCTCTACGACTTAAACGCGAAAAGAAACTATGTACGATCAATTTAGCATCGGCTGAGTTCCTTCTCAAGCTCGATCCATCTCAAGAGGCACCTAAAAACCATCTCTACATTGCATTCGAGGAGCCATACCTATTTCATCGACTGGCATATTCAACTTTTTGCTAAATGAAGCTGGTTGGAGAAAAAAATTAAAATAATTTTCGCAAAAAAATATTTTAACCCAACATAATGAATGGTGATAATAATTATGTTAAAATATAATAAAACAAAACAAAAAATTACTGATAAAGAAGGTAGCTGATATATTAGACAAGAAGATAAGATGTTCTTAAGGAAATAAGCTTTCATTTAGATATGAACTTCGAATACAGACAAAGATTTTTTTTCATCAAAAACTTCCCTAAAATTTACCATTCTGAAATGGCAACGCTGAGCACAGCATATTAATTTTAAAATTGCTTGGCACTCACTCTAAGATCACTACAAGGAAACCACTACAAAACCGTAAAAAGTTCGCCAGAACTGGGACTTGAACTCAGGACCCATAGATTAAAAGTTTAATGCTCTACCGACTGAGCTATCCACGCTCTTAAAATATTTTAAATTAGAAGCAAACAGGACATGATATGACTAATAACAAAATGATGAAAAACAAATTAATAATTTAAATGTTTTTATCTTAGAGCACAAGCTCTTCTTTAGATTCCGAATTTGAATTCAGAGCTAAATACTGTTTAGAGACGAAATAATTTGATGAAAACAAGTATCAAAGATGAAAATCCCAAAGGTGCTTAGCAGAACGTAACAATTACGAATTTTACCTCCGCAAACTTCACCTTTTTGGTAGCATCTAAAAACCATGGCTCTTACGAAAAACTTTAACTTACAACTCATCCTACATGAGTCATTAGCATGCCCAATTCCATGCGACAAGCAAAGCGTAGGCTTAGAGTATCATTTCCTTAACTATTCATGGGAACATACGAAACAAGGCTACCTTCTAAAGATTTTATTCATCTACATCTACATTAATACCCTACAAGCCGCCTTTCGGCGTGTGGCAGGGGGTGTAAACACCAGTTGAATCTAAACTACTTCCTTATTCGGTTATTGTCACGTATCGTTCGCGGAAAGAATGCATTTTTAAAACGATTCGTCCTAGCATCTATTTCTCTTAACTTACTGTCATTATCGGATCGACCGAGGTAGCAGAGGGGTTGCATGATACCGATTGTATCTCATTAAAATCGGTTGAGTGGTATATTCTGTAGTATATAGATTCGGCCCTGATCATAGCTATCCAAATCTAGTCACAATCTTTTGGGAAAATTGTATTGAATTCATGATGGGATGGGGTAAAAAATCTTCAGAGGCTGCACACATCACTTCAACTGTTAGCAACTAATCCTACTAGAATACGAAGCATACGAATTTTTGAAATCATAAAAATTTTCTCTTGAGTACGTAGACTTATTTTTTGACACCAGCACATGTTTATTTGCATATTTAAACCCGAAAGAACAGGCTATTCCTCAAAAGATCGCCTCTTTTTATCTTCGACCTGAGTTTTTCAGCCAAATTACGGTCTTTGGTTTAGCTAAGGTCAACATCTAAAAATTCTCAAGTACCGAATATTTAAAAGTTTGCATGTTTAACCTAAACTTGAATCTCTTCCATATAACCATTTCCATCTTTTGTCATAAAGCATCTTGGTAAAGTTCTGATTGGTCGCAATATTTGTTTCTATTTTTTCCACGGATTCGGCAATTTTCATAACTGTGAAATATCTACAGCCTTCTTAAGTGAAAATCGTAGAGAATGCTGATTAGGAAAGCGATACTTCTGTATGATTATTTTAAAATCTTATTTTTTTAATTTTAAATTTTGTTTTGCTTATTTTCTTTGTCCAATGTTATATAAACTCCATGTTTTGATTTGTATTCATTCTCAACCTTAATGTATTTAATCGTTTTGTTATTCTTGAAATATTCGTTTGTGTTTTATTTTTTTTAATGCTACAATTCTTGTATTTAGGTTTAGTGTAAATTGTGAAGATATTTTATTTGATTTGATTGCTTGTAGTGAATGTGTATTGTCTCTTTTACATAATTTGTATCTATTCTCTACTTGTCTTTCGTAATTCTTTTATTCTCCTTCTTCACAAAATACTGTTTTCTACCTGTAGGTTTCGCAGGTTTTTCACACTCCCCTTCTAGGGAGTGTTTTCCTGCAGTGGAAATTTTTCCTGAGCCCTCAGCTTAGGTTTTTTAAAAATCCACATACTAATTTTCTTCGTGTACTTTTGCAAACTATCTCTTTCTTTCTGTTTCGCATATGACGATGGGTTAGGTGTAAGAAGAGACTTTCTAGTCTCAATCTCGCCCGAATAAAGGCCTTTTATTATTATTATTATTATTATTATTATTATTATTGTCTAAGCGCTGAAGTAATTTTATAACGCTAACCTTGGCCCAGCAGTATGTAAGTTTAGATAAGTAAGATATTGATTTCTAACAGATAATTTTCCTCATAACTGCCAAATGTATGATACTAGTTTTACCAAAGGACTAATTTACCATACGAAAATCCCCTAGCCAACTTTTCATTCTTTTGAAATGAAGTAAGAGAGACTGCCAGTTATGTATCCGGTCGCTTTATTTACTTCATCTCAATCTCTTTTGACACAAAAATCTCCGCCATTTTAGATCCTTCTGGCAAGACTTTTTCGGAACTGATGGAGCCATTTTGTGGGCTCACCTCTTACGAAACCCTTGGGTGCCCTGGCTTCCTCTCTCCGCCCGAATCCACCCTCGCCGACCACCTCCAGCCACACATAAATTTCGCGCGAACTTATTTTTGAGCTCGGGGTCCTTTTGGAGAGGAAAAGGGTCAGAGAAAAAATAAGGCGACGGGATCGTTCAAAAGGCCGTGCTTTCTTGAGGATTTCTGTATGATATTCGGTTGGCTTTAAGAAGGAGTAAGGGTAGATGTAAAAAAAAGAACCGTAAAAAGTTTTGGGTAAGACGTCTTGCTATGGGCATGGATAACAAGAGTTATATTTTTCCAATTCCAATCAGTTGAGAGTTTCTTGATCTACCGAGTAGCAATACCTGCACTTTCTAACATAATTTTAATATTATTTCATTTTCTATCGCAGATTTTCAAGTGTTTCAAATATTGACTGCCGTATACATTATTGATTAATTTTACAAAAATTTGGTTACCATATTTTCAGCTTGAATCTCCTCAACTGGGAATAGAGTGTAAGTTTTTCTTGAGTTGTACTTTGTAAGTTTGTATATAGGAGAATGCTGTGGAGCCATAAACTTATAGGCGTATTTTCTGAAAATAATGACAGTCATAAAAGTAAAAATAAATATTAAAATAATACATAGCCAGGAATGATAGAAACTTTTTTAAAATACGAAATAAGAAAAGAGAAATCACGGAAAGCCAAAAATACAAGCTATGATCTCAACTGATTAAAGCCCCTACTAGAATAAATATCAATTTTATAATTAAAAAATACATATTTTTTCTAATAATCTCTTAACTTCCCAGTTTACCTCTAAGTCACATCGTTTCCATCCAATGTCTTCGAGAAATTCAAACGTATTGACAAAATAAATTCGAAAGCTTTAAACGCAAAATAATCAACAATTCTATTCACTTGCATCTGTTTCCCTTAAATCCTTCACATAAGAGCTCAAAAATCATGTTTTAATTCAATAATTAAGAGACAATATATACAAATCCATCCTCGTAATAATCATACAAATATCCCAAATATTTCCTGCGAATAATATTTCAAGAATAAATGTACTTGTTGTTGCATAAAACTTACGCAATCTATTTTTGATTTCTTGTGAAGAAAAGCCTAACTTCAAGCATGAAAAATATATAACAAAATAGCACAACTATATAAAATATATACAAAATAGCATAACCTAACCTTATCATCATAGCTTCGATTATCCAACTTAGAGTAGGCTCAAACATCCCTTCGTAGTGGATGCCATTTAGCTTCTGTAACTGTCCGAGGCCTTTTAACATTCCTATCCCTCCGACTTGTTCCCACTCTTTAAAAATCTCTACATATTAACATAATGCTACTACGTTCAAAAAGTCCTCGACATTATTTTTTCCCACAAAAACACCGAGCAGGAGAGATGTAGAATTCTGATGGTAGATAGGTAGGTAGGTAAGTGCAGTACCCGCAGTATATGGCGCTATATACCACCAGAATTTTGCATTTCTCCTGCTCGGCGTTTTCACGGGAAAAACTTAATTTGGGAACTCTTTGAGCGTTGTAGTAATACTTTACATATCCTTGATATTGAGGCACCTTAAGGATTGAAACACACTTACGCTGAACGAGATTGAAAGTTTCCAATCTATTTCGTTTCGACCGATGGAAATAGGCTACTCTGGCTGGGAAAATGGGCTGCCAAGACGCGGCATAGAAGCGAGGAAGGAGAGAATGGGTTGCGGGAGAAAATGACAGGGAAATGAAATTAAAAGAGAGAGGAAGAGAGTAAGGAGAGTAGGGCTGTCCTTGTCTCCTGACTAAATTCAGTCAATCAGGGTGAGGGACTCTATGAAAAGCCCAGGGGTTCTAAGCACTCGTTGGAGAGGAAGGGGAAGTAGATGCTCGAAAAGCAAGGGCAAGAGAACTTAAATACACGTAATTCTAAAAGAATCAAAAGAGGAAGAGAGAGGCAAGGTGGCAGAACCCATTACTTCGAGGAATATAAAGCGTAGTCTCTTCCGTTATTTTCTAACTCCATCCGCATCTAGTTTAGCACTCTATTTTCACTGTTTTGCAAATCAAATTCTCCCACTACCAGATTGAATTTATTAACAAGGATATTTTCGTAGCAGAATTTAAAGTAAATCTAATTCAATTGAAGTTGTTAGGAGCAAACATTTTAATGTTTCTGTTTAATGAGAAGATACTCTGCAGAATTCTTTCCTATGTAGCTTCATTTAAATTATATCATATTCTATACATTATTTAAATATCCTTCAATTATTATATTCTTATAACATTCTTATTATGTTGTTATTAATTCTTTATTGCTTATTTTTATCTTATTTAACTAGCATGGTTCTTCTGTCGTTACCAGTGCAAAAATGTTTAAATGCGCATTTTAATAATATAAATACGAGAAATTGTAAGAGTAATAGTTTTAAGAGGCTATATAATGATATGTTTTGCTAGTGACAATTTTAAGGAAGGTAGGCTCTATAAAAAGCCCAGGACAAGGAATCAAACATTTATTTCTTCATTCCTTGTTGAAAATATTTTTTCCAACGATCCACTCAATCTAAACTCTAAAATGAAAGTCCTTAAGAACGTCCAAATCTAAATGATTATTTCCGTGCCGTTTGAGAAAACGATAAATGTCTGAATTTATATAGTGGTCTTGAAATGTCACTATATTAAACGAAACTTGGGGAAGAACTTGGGTTATTAGTATAGATATACTGCCAAATGAACTTCAAATGATCAGAAGTAACAACTGTCTCAGTCAATTTCAACTTTTTATAAGCAAAAAAGAACAGATATAATAAAATTGATAAGTAATACCACGCATAAGTATACTTTTAAAGTTTAATATGGGGAAATTTCTCGTGAAGTTTCGAGATTTTTCTTGGACCTTTTTGTATTTACGAATGCAATGCTCCTCTGCAGTTCCCATATAGTATAGTATACTCTAGATAGTAATAACGTCTTAACTGAGAGAATAATAGAGTTAGGAGGCTACTTTTGCAATAAACCTTTACAGATATACAACAATGACCTAACTTGGATTTGAACCCGGAATCGCATCGTTGGGACCCTAGATGGGCTCACCAAGCGCTAAGTGAATTCGCTCGTTCATGAATACAGTCATCCCTGGCCGTACACTAACATAATTTAAAAAAAGACACAGTTCCTAAGCAAATACACCTGAGAAGACATGAAGGCAATCACCCTTACGTCTCGCACTCGGGTAGATGGTAATTGGCATCCTCTTGACAAATGGCAGCACATCTCCCAGGTGACTTTGGGTCACATCCAATGCCTTGTTTATAGGGAAAAGGACCACCCCATTTTCTCTCCCAGAATCTCTATATATTTTCCTGCAACTTCCTCCCCTCTCGGGGCGATAAACAGGGCCTCGGAGGCCGCATTTAGAGGCCTTCCGGGCACCGCGTACACAGGGACCTTTGTGGCCGGCCGGATTCTCCCAAGCGGAAATTGGGTGGAAGGATACAGCGGGAGAAAAAAGGACAGGGAAGCTGCGACCTTGCACGCCAAACTATTGTGGAGAAAAGGAAGACTCTCTTTCTCTCAAGACTGGTCGAAAATAGTCGCACCGGGAAGCGTAAAAAAATAAATAATTGATGGAACGGGAAGGATTTCGCGGGTGGTGTCCAAGGGATAGCGGGGAGCGATTTTTTGCCGTCTACTTTTAAAATATTTTCCGGACTCCCAGAAGTGTATTTCGGCTGTTTTTATTTCGCCCCAGAAGTTATGCTGTGGTCACGAAAGGGTAAATTTAAGGGAGAGTAAATCGCGGCGATTTTAACGGGAGGAAGAAAGGAACGTGGCGAAAAACATCACTATGGGTTTAAAAATATCGTCGAATTAAGGGAACCGATCTTAAAAAGGAAGAATTTATGACCGCGCTATTTCAGATGGAGATAATCTATGAAAATAGAAAAATTCGGTAGCCCTAATACTAAGTAAGTGATAAAACACGGGGAACAGGTTAGAGGTATCATTTAGCACGTGCAGGCATACGCCATTCACTCCATAGTAAACGGTAGTAAAAATATCAAAACAATCCTGTAGGTTAGAGTTATTATTTAGTAAGCATAGGAGTATGTATTACTCCCAAGAGTAAACGAAATTGAAAATTCTTGAAATCTTCCTCTGGATCGTCCACTAGATCCTCCGGTATTGGGATAAGGAACAGTATTTCATTCCGTCTTTTCTTAACCAATCTGATGACTTTGAAAGTTGCTTGGTGGAATTTTGCAGAACAGGAAGAACACAAACGCTATGGAATTTCACACTTTAGATGTGTATAGTGTATAGCGGCATACTAAGACCTAGGTACTGACCTTACGATAGGTCACCGTTATTTGCGACACTATTTTCCAAGAGATTCCAATTACATTTCCTTTCCATCTCTTTTTCAAACGTTCTACATTATATAATTAATGAACCCACCAATTTATTACACATTTTAAAACATTAAGAATAACAACTAGTACTTTTAAACTATCTATTCCATCTTAAAATAGAGCACATAAGGGGTTTAAAAAGTATGTGTTGTTTTTGCCTTGATGAAAGATATACTAAAATATAATCCCTCTGGATCTAACACTGAGATAATATGATAATACTTTATGTTACCTAAGTGTCAGCGGGTCCCATACATAGAAGGGAAGAAATAAATCTTAATTCGAATCCTCTGTTTTAATTGAGTGACTAAATAAATGCAGCACTCTTGTAGAAGAAAAGTCTAAGAATAATACAATTTACCTACCATACTGTAACATACTGTAACATACTGAATATCTTGAAAATATTATCGAAGTAGTCAAGCACATAAACAATTCAATTGATCACGAATCTCATAAGTAGAAGCGGAAAAAATATTTGAAATTCGAATCATCTGTTCCAGTTGAGTTTATTAATAAAGGAAGCAATATTCCTCTAGTATATTTCCAACGGATCTCAAACGTAGAAACGAAAATAAGATTTCAAATTCGAATCATCTGTTTCAGTTGAGTGTAGAAATAAATGCATTATTCCTCTAGAATAGAAGACTAGGAAGAATAAAATTAGCCTACCAAACTGGAACCTTCTCGCGAAACGTCTTGCAGATGACTATGGAAGCAGACAATCAAAAGAATGAATCAGGACCAAAGGGCAAGAAGAATCAGAGAAAAACGTTAAAAGCTGCAAATCGACTCGATCTCATCAATAAAAGTCTCGGAGATCGACTCTTTTTTATTTCCAAGGCGTGAAAGAACGACCCGGATTTTTTATACCGCCGCTATCGAATTACGGCCGATGTTTTTGAGACTCTTCTGAAGCTTATTTAGCGTGTTTGGCTCCCAATCAGACCTCTAGAATGTATTTGCGACTTCGTTATTTTTACCGTCGTAAGCTCATGAAGGATACTCAAGTGAAATCAGATGTGAAAACAGAGGGAAACACCGCTCGTGGGATTTACGGCTTTGGTTCGATGGAGCAATAATCGCTTTCAACGGCTTAAATATATCGTGCGATTATTCATTGGAAGAGGAAACAATTTTTCAAAAATTTCGTAGCTACAATTCTACAATTCCGAAAATTATTAAAGCACTTAACTCATTAAAATACTATTCGTCTTAGTTTTTAATACACAGACTTAATGTATAAGAATACTTAGTCCAGTTTTTTATTTCATTTTACTTATTTCCATGTTATTCACAGCTTTCCTATACATGATTTAGCATGTCCTATCAGGAGGTTTGCGAAGCTTCTCCCAACCTTTTCTGTGGGTGTTTTCCTGTGATGGATATTTTTCACAATTATTATATTAGCTTAGATGTGTTTTATGTCCACTCCTTCTAAACATTTTCTCCTTCTATTTCTATTAACCAACCAACACATTATGGTTTTTATTAATATCATTGATGACAGGTTTGTTGGAAGAAGAGCATTTTTAATCTCTATCTTGCCTTAAGAAAGATCTTACAGACATTATGTTTTTCGCCGATATTAATAACATAGCGACCAAGATATTTAGGTAAAAATAGCGCAAAATGAATACTAGAACTGTTCTTTTCCACGATTTCATAAGAGACCTACAAAATTTAGATCTGTATTTTTTATTCCTTGTAAAAACTAGGAGATTTATAATTTACGGCATTATTGCAATGCAATATCACCAAATATGGAAAAGAAACTTTTTTGTCCAACAACAATAATAAGATATTTGTAGTTACAATAATAAAGAGGGGCTGCGATGACGAAACAAATAATAGAGAGATTTTTAAATTCGAAAGTATGGAGAGTTTTGATAAAGTGGTTTCGAATGTTTACATAGTCAAAAATAAATCTGATTCTCTTTCCTCTCCGTAGATTTTTGACCCATCCACGTTTCCATTGGATATAAAGACTCCCAGATTTGAATCCCAAATAAAACAATTTCTTGAATCATCCAACCGTTCCGAATTTCCACCTTTAACCCCCACTTAATGAGGAAGCAAACGCAGTCGGAATAGAGATGAGTAATTGCTCAGACGGTCGATTGAAGAGGAAAAGAGGCAAGCTAGTGAAAGAGATTGGCTTTCTCCAGTTAATCAACCTTCTTATTCCGTTTAATAGCTTGAGAAACAACCTCTGTTTCGAATTGTCAAGGCGAGTATCTCCATTTGGCAAGTTTGGCGGTGCGGAGAAGATGCTATCCAACATCTTTACTTCTGCGTATAAATATAACGCGTCCTGGAGGAGCTGTATGGTCCATTAGCATCTCCAAAGCTCTCGAGATTTTTTTCTTCTTTCGGCCCTTTCTCCTCCTTTGTTCGCGGGTGAATAAGAAGAGCGGGCGAAAAACTTTAAAAGAGGAGAAAATCGCCACGTGTGGGGTATGCGATAGAAAAAAAGGTGATAAGACGGGGCTGGAAGAGGCGTTATTTTCGATACGCTAGATACAAAGCTGGACATTTTTTCCTTATTCTTTTCCCCGGGGACTAGACGTCGAGGGGTTTTTATAAAAGAACCTTCGGCGAAAGGAGGGAAAATTAATGCGAGACGACGGGCGATGACAAAAGAGTTCTTTGTTTCGTCACACGTCACCATTTGAAAAGCTCGACCGAGGGTTATTCGGAACTTTCCTTGCTGTGCTGTTACCCCTGAAACAGCTCGCTAATCAGGCAAGAGAAACTCCCCTTCCGAAAGGGGGTGCTTCCAAACTATCTCAAGTTGTTGTACAAGGCATAGCTAACTCTCTTCAAGAAGGATTTTTCCAACGAAGGAAAATAGTTTAACTCTTTATTCGCGAGGTTACTATTCCTCTTAATCTAATACTACATCCATATTCCATCTAATCTAATACATCGTTTCAATATTTACAAAGATCAAGAGAGAGAAAAAGAAAGAGTATTGTGTGGAAAAACATTCTGGCAACTTGAGGTTCTCAAAGAAAAAACCCACCTTGCGGGAAAACACCCACAGAGAAGAGGGCTGAAAAATCCTTAGAAAACAAAGTTAAAAATACAAAAAATAATACGTTTACGATACAAAAACGTGAGGAAAACAAAATTAAAATAAATGAAATTCAAAATACGTAGGGATACATATAGTAAGTAGGAAAAAAGGTAAAAATTGTTTGGAAAGAAATCAGAAAATTGCTGGCAGCATAAAAATACATACCTAATACGACAATAGTTACATGAACGTAAATCAAATATCAGTATGAATAAATGCAATTACATTAAGAAAATAGAACAGAGAATAGCGTGATAGTGAACGGAAATTTAGGAGAACATATTCAAAAACTATATACTCGAATTGAATGATACATATATGATGCTAACAATAAAAATATAGCAACATTCACTTGGGCAAGACCGGGACTGTTAAATCTCTTTAATTGTCAGCTTCATTGACAATGAGCCAAGGAATAAGAATTCTGTAAGGTTAAATAAATAGAGATGAAATAGTCTACCATAAACGCTTCACTCATGATTCAGTAGCTTTCATTTGATCAAAGTCATGAACTAGACTAAGAAAATTAAAGACTCCCCTATCAAGTGCCAAAAATCAACAATACAATTACACATCAGTCAAGAAATGGTGGCAGGGGTGATAGCTATGGTAAAGAAACCAAATTTAGCGATGTTTATTATCAACGTTAATGGGAAATAAAATCGACCTTGGACCAATTCCACAGAAAATAACTAACGTTGAGCCACGTTGCTCATGAGATTAATCCATCATGAAGCAGGATAACAAACCGAGTAATTAGAAGTTAAAGCTGAGAAATTGTCATCAATTGGTGCGCAATTCATGGGCCATGTGGCTCGCGTAAAAACTCCATCCGACCGCTCTTTATGGCGACTGTAGATAAAGGGTAAGAATAAAACTCGGGAAGAAAGATCACGTCAAAAGGCGGGATACCAAGGCAGGTTCAGTGACTGAGGTAGGCGCGGAGACGAATAAGAAGTAATTGCACTTAACTCCGAAGATGACGGGAAACGTCGTTCATTTTTTATTGCGCTCGGCAGAGAATCGAGAGTATCCTCTTTATTGCCTCGTGGATCCAATCCTGGCCATAGGATCGCAATTCGAGAGAGTCGTAAAAGCAAGCGATTCCTCTCTGAAGTCTGTTTCTCGTAGAATCATCTGATAAGGAAACGGAAGTTTGGAGAAATAATTCTCGCCCTAACTCTTAGGCGAACTTTGGGGCAGATATTTCGCCAGCCAATCTCTTCCGAGGCCGACGTAAAATAGATTTAAAGCTTTAGTCATTTTCGCTGGATACAGCTCGATTCTTAGAGACCTCCTTGGAGAAGCCGAAATATATCGTGGAATCGATCTTTTCTACACTATTTATATGTTACGCTAAAAGCGTGAACACAGCAGGTGTACACATAAAATATCAAGGATATACATTGATGTGATATTTAGATTTAGATTGTTATCAACCCTTTAAGGACCGTAAGAAAACTACAATTGAAATACCGTTTTCTTCTTCTTAATTCTGTAATTTGAGTCAAATTATGATAACAACTCAATTATTATGAAAATGTATAGACTAATTACGTAGGTATAAATTTAGGACAAATATGCCCCTGTGGGCATCCTATCATTAGAAAAGAGCGAAAGATAAACTAACCAGAATAGTTTAAAAATTCACGGGACAGATATGTCCCTTGGTCCTTAAAGGGTTAATGCATTTAATCCTAGATTCAATTTCACTTTTGATCTAACTAAATCTAGACACCAGATTTCAGTAGAAATAAGAGCACAGGGTCTAAATGAATTGGGAAGACCTGGGATAATTGGCATATTTTTTGATTTTTCTATTTTTTGTGCAATAACAGGAGAGATTCTGAAGATTGATGCAGATAGTTTAACTCTTTGACTAAAAAATCATGTAGAACCCAGAAATTAAATAAGAGTTTAGGTAACCCCGAAAACACTTTTTCTAAAAGCAAGCAGCTATACCAACAAACCCCGCACCCGGGATTAGTTGGCATAACGTAATATGAATAGAGATACTTAGGCGTAAAACAACAAAACATTTACGCTTTCAATAACAAATTGATATACCTGAGTCTATTACGTAAAATCTCATCGCTAAATTGCAGCGGATTACGAATCTATTAACAACCCTTTTTATTGAATTCGGCATGGAAATAATGAGATGAAAGCTGAGATAAGCGAAAGCTTCATTTCACTCATACTTTTCGTATTATTGCACTCGTGAACAAGACAAAAAATAGCTAAAATCATATTTTCCCTAATTTATTATTGAAAAACAAAATAAAAAATATTCTATCCATCAAGATGTGGTAGTAGAAAAAGAAATTTTAACCAGTCAACACAGATTTTAAAATAAGTTTCAACTCTATTGAAGATATCGTCTTCAAAAAAAGTTTTGCTATAAGGTCGTGGATGAAGAGGAAAGGGAACAAACGATGGTGAAAAAAGTAGGATGGAGAATAGAAGGAAAGAATGAAAATGAGAGATCCTATGGAGGAAAGAGTAGCGGGAATCTAAAGTGGAGGAGCTGTAATGGATTTTTTATGAGTTTGAGAGAAAAAAGGAATGGAAAGGAGGCGGAGCTTTGGAGGATTTTAAGTAGTCTTCCAAGTGAATCTAGATGGAGAATTGAAATGAAAGGTAAAGAATAGCAATGAGATAATGCGAGAGAATAGCGAAATTAGTACAAGCAGAAAAAAGAACAGAATATAATTTCCAGTGTCTTGCAAGTATTAACTAGCCAGGCAGTCTTTTCTTTAATTTTCTGAAAAAATCTTGAAAATTCCTCCTTTAATGGCCGTAATCATATAAGCACTACAAACACAAGGTTGTACTTGCTGATGGTTAAAATGTACAGAAATGTTACCGATAGTTAAGAGAAATTTAATCAGTTTGTACAATTATTAGCAGGAAATTGGTTGGACATTCATACACTCCACCACTAGCCACCAAAAGCTTTGGAAAAACTAAGGCAGACAAGACAAGCAGAGGAGTGACATAGTTAACCATAGATTTCCTAATTCTTCCTAACTACCAGAAAGCAACAATTATAGTAATCGATAATATCGATACAAGTGCAGCAAAATTGTTCTATAGTGATTCTTTTCAAAACATTCAGCGAGGATTCAGCGAGGAGAGCCCAATTCAATTTCATTACTCATTCTCGTACTTCATTTGCTTTCACATCATCGCAGCCACGTACAAGAAGTGAAAGATGAATTTTCTTCTATACTGCACTCAATAACTTGGAGAAGAATTCTTGTGGAATTGAATCGCTGAACTCATACAAAAAAGAATATTCTATTAAAATCGAGAAATAAATAAATGATAAATCAACATATGCGTTCAGGTTAACAAGTTTCAAAGATACCAAACAGACTGAACAAATCCGGTAGTAATGATAGCTTGTTATAGCGTGGAGAAAAATTAGTACATGGTATCCAAATTTGAAAAGACTAAAAAGACAATTTTGATCCTTAAAAGGGCTTAACTTCCACCTCTTGCTGGTTGGTTGTCTCTGTGAGGACCGTGGCGGTGGTAGGTGCCGCTATATCAGAGCCACCTATCGCATTTTCTCCAAAGTATTCCAAAAATTATACGGGAATTCTGCGATATAGCTCAGTTTATTAGAACACCTGTATAAAACTCCTACTTTAATTTTATTTATAATCCTGAAATCGGTAGAAATTATCACGCCGTATATTCGTTGGCATCATAGAGGTCTAACGTATTTTTGATCAAATGAAAATTTCCTTTCCTTCCCTACCAAATTAAGACTTGACATATGAAACAAAAATGTTATTTTAACAGATAATAGGTTCGATTCCTGAGACCCGTAGACATTTTCTCTTCGCACATTCGTAGACCTTCTTCGAGGTTCAACTCCTTTAAGCACAAATGTAAATTTTCTTTCCTTTCCTTTGCTACCAAATTAAGACTTGACGCATAAGAAGTGAAACATCGTTTTTAACTGGTGAGATTGAAGTATAACAACCACCCCTCGAAAAAGAGCACCGATGCCAAAAAAGTATGCGTTACAATATATATAAAGGGTGCGTAAGAGGCAAAAAAGCGAGGGTATAAAAATGACAGAATAGATACACAAAAGCGCGTGGAAGGCAAAAAATGAAAAGAGGAAAGGGGATCGGAAGAGTGAACTCAAAAGAGGAAGGAGAGTAAATAAGGGGAGGCACTGAAGAGATGACGAGAACGGATAGAGAACAGTTGTAGCGAAGAAAAAACGTAAATAAATAAGGAATGAGAGGGGAGATTAAAAATGAAAGATGGGGAAGAATAAGGGGGAATAAAAATCCACGGAAAGGAATGAAGCTAAAAGTGACGAGAGATGAGAAGAGAAGATTGGGAAAACGGTACTCATGCAAGCAAGGTGTAGAAATACTGAAGGAACATCATCATAAGGTCATTCACTACGATGATCCCTTGAGAGGACCGGAAATAAAGCGGTTAATAGGAACGTTTCTCTCCGAAATTAATGCCAGCCTTCGTGTAATCCCCGTTGCTTTATTCCAGAAATGGTGAAAATCTAATTCGGGGAAAGGAAGAAATTAAGAGGGTGTAAAAACGTCGGTGCTTTCGCTGTGGATTATTTTCTTGAACCTCAGTGGAGCTTTAAGCTGATTTGCAAAGATAAAAAAGTATTTTTGAACAAGACATCGAACCGTAAACTTTAGGAACACCAGATTAGATCCGAATTTGAAAAAAATACTGAAAACCGAAACATGACCGGAAAAAAGAATCACTTGCGGGAATCGAACTCGAACCGGAAAATGAAATTTCTCGAACCCAATCTGAAACTGAAAACCGTAATGTTCCGGTTCCCGACAATATCATATTACCCCGGTTAAGACGATTCACCTAGTATATTCAACAGCTTCTTATTACTGACTAATACTCACGTTTAGAATTCAAAACGGTTAATGGCAGCTAAGTGGAGTTTTTACCTTTACTTTTTTTCAGGTAGGAATTTCGAGGGTCGCCATCCTAATCCGGATGAGCAACAATTTATTATCTTCGTCGTCTCACTCGTCCTAAGAGATATACAAGCGTCTTTTGATCTTCGTTCTACGATGAAAATTAAGATTTTTCGTGATTTTGCAAGAAATTACCCGTCTACAAACGGCAACGTTGCTCAGTCAGATAGGCGGGTGTTTTAAATATCTCAACGGGGGTTGGGTTGGGTTGGGGGGAGGACTTCTAGATTTTGTATAGAAATCCCTCCCCCATACCCCAACGAAGATAATAAATTGTTGCTCATTTGAATTGTTTATAACTTTTTAAATCGTATTCCACGCGATCAGTGTTTTTATGGTCCCCCATGCTGTGACGGCCGGGCTCTGCCGAGCTTCAAGCGGAGGTAAGGGTCCGGATTAGGATGGCGACCCTCGAAATTTCTACGTGAAAAAAAATAACGGTAAAAACCCTGCTTAGCTACCATTAACCTTCAAAACTATCCGATCGGAAATTATGAAAAAACTAATTTTCATATACCTCCATAAGGCACAGTATTTTACTAGTTGGAGTGAAAAAAAAACTATTCTAACTGGTTTGATATTCTCATACTGAGCGCAACTGAAATTGAACCGGATATTTAAACGGGACAGAAATCGGAACACAAAATAATACGGTTCGATTGCCTGTCTTTAATACAATCGTAGGAGCTCGTACATGTGCAGAACGCTCGTTTGAAGAGAACGGCTTCCTGCGTAGGATTAGAAAGTCCGTTATATCGACCAGAATTCGACGGAAAATTTCAACTGAGCTTTATCGTGGTTGAATTGAAATTTTGAGGATAACACGAATCGTTTTCGGATGGAGCGACACAGATAAAAATAATATTCTAACAGAGAGGCGATGTGGCTCGGCAAAGGATAATCTTGGTAAAAGAAGTGTTTCAGCAGCGTTTTTATTACATTTGTGAGGTAACTAATTAGAAAATACAAATAACGATTACATAGAGAAAGAGTGGTGCATTCAAAATATCCAGAGAAAAACTATTACGATGGACCATGAAACATCTTTATATTTCCTTTGATTAATTTTTTGGGTATAGAAAATATCCTCTTCGTTCACGCAGCCTTTGTTTTACTTGTAATTCACCTTAATTTATTAACCAGAGATACTTCTCATATCACCCATCATAAACTATACTGTTTAATGATATTTACTGAACATGCCTCTTTCATTGGACATTTTCGAAAATATTTTTTCTTGAAACTGAAAGGTAAACATGCTATAGCTTCTATTCAGCATTTGACACCAAATATCTCGCCTTGAACCAGGCATTTTCAAGAATATATGGGCTCTTATATGATTGAATACAAACCTCAAATCAACATGGAGACCCACGACCTCCTCCCCTTCAATTCGACTCCTGCAACACGAATAACGGATCAACAAAACCCCCAACACCACAATTAGCGTGTTCGGAATAATCGACGAAACACCCCCTTCAAATTCGGTGGGATAAAGCCAAATGTCAACGCCGACAACACAAATGGAAAGAGGAATAATCGATAATAATGAGGTGGAAAGTTTTAAATTATTCAAGCCCCAATCCCCCATTCGACAAACACCCCACCCCCCAACCCTTCTGGAAATTTCCGATACTCGATTCCGACCTTCATCTCTCTTCCCGGCGTCAACAAAGCTTCGCGTAAACATTTCCGTATTCCTCGAGCGGAGCTGACGACGGAGATTCAGCGACGACAGCCCTCCCATTTCCTAGAGTCCCAGTCGCCTAAAAGCGAACCTTTCACCGATTCACAAACAGCTGCGTATGTACACACGACCAACTCCTGGATAGCTCTGGGAAAGCAACAGGTACCAACGGCAGCTGCCTTCTTTTTCTCGGCGGGGGAGAAGGAAGGAGAATAATGTTCACGGGGGAACCTAATTCCCCCTCTGCCCTACTTGTAAACATCGCCATCTTCGAAGCTTTCGATCCATCTTCCGGCACAAAAAAGGCTCGCAAACTTTAGTTGAGTTGAGATGGAACCCACATGGTATTCCTGGTGTGAGCCAGTTGTGAGGATAGTGAGAATGACATAATGGCTTAAGTAAGAGCTAGATTGAGACGTACTAATCTCTTCTTACATCTTACCTAACAGTATCAACTTCTGAAAGTAAGATAGCTAATAACTATTAAGAAAAGAAAAAGCAAAACAATAAGGGAACTATTTTGTAAGTGTACACCTACAAGTAAGTCTGCACTTCGGAAAAATAAAATAATACGGCAATACGATGATAAATACCTAAAAGACTGGATGCAACAAAAACCTTGGAAAATTACTAATATTTGCATCCAAAATTTAAAAGAGGGAAAGTAAAAATAAGGTAAAGGAAAATCTTTCTAGTCACAGTATATAAGTTTTCTATTCCTCGTTCTAACATATTCCTTACTTCCTTCCAGTTCGTAGATGTTCATTTTTGGAACAATTTTCCGAAATTCGACATCTTTAACTTGTCTTCAAAACCCATTTACCCATCTTCCTCGAGCTCGAAATCGATTTTTAAATTTTTTTTCAGTGTTTCAGTGCTGGAATAAGTGGAACAGTTGTGGTTTTTATGCCAAACCACTATATATTTAAGTTTTTGTAAAGATTTTTTTTCTTTTCCTTTCTTCCTATAAATAGCAGTAAGAGATCAGGCAATACTCAATATATTCCCTTCCTTGCGGGCCCTTTCCAGAGATCTGAAAATGAATTGGTTATTTTCATTAATATTTCATCCATCTTTCCCGTGACGAATGTCGATACTGATTATTTTATAGGTCCTATCGGAATAGATAATCAATCTTCACTCAAGAAGCACAGTTTGCCTTCATTCCCCCTAGTTTCGTTTCTCGTTCAATATCGAGGCTAATAATTAATAGGAAAATATTTTATGTATAAGTAATTGAATGTACGTGATTTGTAAGAAGTCAACAAACAAAATATAAGAATAATGAATGAATGAAAGCTTAACTTCTTTTACATTGCCCTTATAATAAAACATATGGAATGAGTTAGATTTACTTCATAGATACTTCAATTGCATGTGAAATCTTTACTTGTTTTAAATCATCGTTATAATGAGATATATCGATGGATACAGGTTCCTATATAGATATTTCAAATTTTAACTTCTTGATTGCTAAACGCGTATATTTTGCTGAAATTGGTACCAGTCGCGATTCTCTGTTTGGGTCAAGTAATAGACGTCGCGAAATAATTTGGAACCTGTTGATCTCTCCGGGGAAACTGTAACCCTTCCTGAATTAACAGGTGACCCAATGCGGTGTAGCAAAGCCAATGAGGCGCCTTGGGACTCCATTCGATGACCACACCCGCTGTAGATGCGTTTAGTTGGGCGATAGCGCACTTGCGCAGATGAGCCGTGGATTTGATTTAATTTAATTGACTATACCCGTCATTACCTTTTACCGATTCATAACTGGCCCTCATAATTTTGAGAGGTACTCATTTGTCGGTGAATGCATCTTATCGCGAGAACTCACGAAGATTCTTGATCATATTTACTGTATGTCAATCGTTACCGCTGATTATGAACTCGAAACTTAACTCTTCGACTCCGATTCGGAAAAAAAAAACATTTCCTCCAAAAATATCATAAAAAGGTGAATTATTAATAACATTATTTATACAACATTGTCGGCCAGGTCACACCCTCTACACGCATACTCAAGGTGAGAGTAACTAACTAAAAGTAACATCGCTCGCGAACATTTTCTTTGTTCCTACCAACTATTCTCTTAACAAAGAATAGTTTCTTAAGCGCTTTTCCGGATGTATTAGGGATGTACTCCATGATAAATTATTCGTGAGAGTGACTCCGAGATACTTCAATGATTCTACTGTTAATAAGTTTATCTTACAAAGTTGGGATATGGCGAAATGTAATACTTTGGTTGTATTTCATCCATTCTTTCAAGGCTTTGTTTAAAAAGAGGTGAATATGTGTCCAGTTCTTACTAATAACTCACTCTCAACTCTTTCTACTTTCCAGGTTCTTCTAGCTTTGAAAACCAACCAACTAAACCACTACTAAGATGGCCTACACCTGGGATAACAGGGTCAAGTTCGTGGTCCGCTACCTTTATGGTGAGTAATCATTTCACTTGTATTAATTAGTCTATTAGTCGCTCATGATTTCCAACATTTTGTAGTAGGAATTACTCTGACAATTTTGAATATTTAATGCGTACTACAATTCCAAAAAGTAATTAATGTTTTCGCAGGAAATGCTTTATCTTACAAAATTCAATCTTGTTCATAAAATTTGTGTTATAATTTACCAATTAATTAGACTACTATAGAAGTCATAACCTGAATACAATAGAACTAGAACTTTTGAAAACTCTGGAATTCTGATTGGAGCCTTCTTTTTTAAAAACGTAAAAATATTAAGCGTAAAGAGTTGACGTCAAAAACGTAAAAATATTAAAATAAAGTGAATTAAATTGATCGATCTTTCTTTGTAAAAGAAACTCGTGGAAATAAATCAATTACATAAATCAACTGTCATATAGATTGTACGTCGAAATCATAAAGAAATAGAACGGTGATATAATAATTATGACAACTCCTACCTCTAAAAACTTCCTTCATAGCTCGTGAAATAATCACGAAAACGTATTTTCCACCTCTAACTCCCTCCTTTCCTCTCATTGCAACGTGATATTACCCCCGCGTCAATCAACTCCCCCGAGGAAATTTCTGGAATGCTGCTCGAAGGCGTTCAACAACCGAGCTACCTACCTTGGTAATAAAACCTAAGGTAAAACAAGATTGCGACCCACTTTCCGAGAAGGTATGAGCCCAACCTTCGAAGAAAATGAAATACTTTATGCCTCCGACTTTTCCCAGAACAGCTTAAGCGACGAGTACCGCAAGGTACTCGTCGCTACGGTTCCATTACGTATTGCGGAGGGCGGGCGACAGGCGAAACGGGGTACCCGAGAAATAATGTCAAACAACGGGGCGAAAAAGAAGAAGACGGTGCCAAAGTCGCGTCATTGTCTTCGAGCGAAGAAGTATACCTCGCCGAAGCGAACTGAATTCGCAGGACTTTTATAACTGGAAAAGAGCATTGCTGAGAGATGAAAGAGATGCATTTCGGTTCGTCTGCAATTTTATCTTCTCATTCTCTTGTTACGGAATACAATAGGTGAGAGTCTGGAAGCAAGTGGCGTATCGTCGAGACATACCAGACGCTTGCGTTGGATAAAACCCGCAAAAGAAACTAGCGAGGCTACCCGTTCCGTCTCCCGAGGGAATTTTGAGGAAAAGGGTAAAGATATCCCGCTACTTCTCTTCCTTGCCTTGCATCCCCCGTGGCCTGTCTCGAGGCTATGTTTCCTCTCGGTTTTAATTGTTCTCTGAAGGCTGATGAATTTCTCTTGCCATGGGCGTCGCTCCTTGCAGATTTCTCTTGCAGGCGCATCTTTACTGCTGCACCGTGGGGAGAACGAAATCTTGGTTTTCCATCGATTTGTTACTCGGAAAATTTTTATTTGCCACATTAATTTACTCATTCTCTGTTGTTTTATAGTATCCTGTTATTAGGTCATGTTCTCATTACTTACCTCCCAAGTCTCTCATCCCCTCTCTCTCTCTCCCACTATGATTTAAAGATTTACTAATCAATTTTGATCCAAAATTTTACTTTGTGAAAACACCATCCTAATGTCATTGAATGTCTGACTTAAAATTTTAATCATCGATTTTTTTCCAAATATCTATATCGAGAAAAAAATATTCGGAATATAGCGTTACGACGTTTATTATATGATCAAATAAAACAAACGACCCCAATATAAAGTCTTTTGATCATCGGTCCAATTAGTTTGCGCTGGCCGGCATACTACAGAAACCCAAACAGAAATTGATTTATATTTTTTTTAATTTTTCATACTTCCGCAGCTTTTATTAAGTTATTAGCATGGATAATTTTCGAGGGTCATGACTAACATATTAAATTAAGTATTAAAGTTCTTCTTGCAAATTTTAAGTAATATTAGCAATAATATGTTTACTGCTATATTCTACCACATTTTGCTGGAGTTTAAAAATGTATCATCAAAATCTATAGTCTTTCTTTCAGTTTAAAACCGTTTTTTTTATGTGGAAGGGCAATGAGATCATCCTGTAAAATTAAAGTTTACCGAGCAATACATGCCGCGTGTGCTTCTTCAACATTCTATACATACATAAAATGAGTACGGGGAAATCAAACCCTCTCTCATATTTTAATCTCATACCGAATAGCTTATAAATAATTATATTTGTGATATTCATCAAGCTAAAATCATGCAATTAACGTTTCCATAACGAGCTTCGGAAAAAAATCAGATATGAATTACTAAATGCGTGTTAAATAGAATCAATTAATCAGCCTAGTGAATAGGAAAATATCCAATAAATGAAGGTAGAGCGGAAATGGGACAGACGCAACAAAATTTAAACTAAATTTAATTGACTCGGGACTCATTAAATTGGAACCCGATTCGGAAAATTAGGAATTCACGCAATATTTTCTACTAAATTGAATCGTTGGTAATAATTGGAACTTGTTGTTATTTCGTATTGCTGTACTAATAAATCATCCAATGTGAAATCAAATGACGCAAAAGGTATTACTAATGGGCTTCTACTCGCTTTAAGTCGCGAAGACACGTGGCGGAGGACAATGCAAAAAGAAGGAAGGGAAAATACTTTCGGAGACTGAACAAGCCATAGGATTAACATCACAAACTCATATCACATTTCTTTTTATTTTTCAGTACTTTAAAAATTACCGGTATAATGATGTAAAGTTAAAATAGAATTTAACCGTTAAAGTCGCTTTAACAAACCACATTATAATCGATGGTTAAATCTTCTGTTCGTAAATTATTCAGCCCAGAGGTTGGTTGGTGCCTCATCCCCTCTAACATTAGCTACCAAGAGAGCAAAGAAGCTTACTAGGTAGGATGAGGAGTGAGGTAGTTTTCCCTTGCTTTCCTCACTGTTAAACCTTCACCGATATTTTAAATATGGTAAGTTTCAGATTGGCTGAGCTTCGAATCTTAAAATTGTGCTTAATTATAATACTTCCATGCTGTTAAAATGTAATTACGCTTAACCTTCAGATAATTCGATAAGCTGATTCGACTTAACGCGATAAACCGGGCCTCAATCTGAAGCTTGCTTATACTTACGTTAATCATCATTATAAGTAAGCGATAATTAACATATACAAGTGGTGTAAATTAGCATAGATTCTAAATTAGTCTAGTTAATGGACGGCGTTGTTAAATACCAATGTTCTGTTAAAATTTATTATTTAAATCATTCGTACACTTTGGCATATTTCTATGGAAGCTTCAACAAAATCTGTGGAAGTGTACAATTAATTTGCATCACCATTATTATGTCCTTTCACGAAGTAACCTCTTTTTACATTGAATTTACCAGTGCTCTGTAGTTGTGTACCTAAAGCTCATATGTACTGTGTATGTTAAACGCAATGCAAGATAGCGTCCTCGTCTGTCATAGTGACTTACTGCGTTGGTGCTGTAAATTAAATTTAAAATACCAGTGAAGGTTTAAGTTTCGTTTCAAATAAAGTTTTTTGAGTTAAACTGAAGAATACAATTAAACTTTGTGCCAGCTAAAGAAGTAAAACACGGTAATTTTCATAGAATATTGTTTTTTAAAGCGACTAGTTTCGTCTACTAATAGATCTCTTCAGTCTATTTACAAAATGTTTGATGACGACTCTTAGACGTAAAAAGTCGCTTTTATAGAAATATATACATTCTGTGAAAATACCAAGTGTTTCACTTCTTTAGTATGACTGCCTTCCACTACGTCGTTCCACTTGGACATATCAGATCCAAGATAACGGTTCATTATAACAGTGATAGCGAGCCTATAGCACTCCTGTTTAAAGTGGCACGCAGAACTCCTACAACACTAACTTTATTATGCATACTTTAATTACAAAATGAAGCCTCGCAGTACATAAATGTGGATTCAGTTCACTAGCAACGATATTTAACGATTATTGAAGCCAAACACAAGACCTTTATCCTATCGTTGATAATATAAAATGTATATCACCATCTCCCAGTATGGTTTACCACCACATATGCACGCAAGTTCTTTACATTCATGAAATATAGCAGTCTTGCCGCAAATGGTTCGCCAACCTTGCATTTTTATATATCGCCTTAATTGAGTAAATGAGCTCTGGAACGCCTTCTTCCGAAGAGGCCCAAATTAATGCATTCCCGAGAAGAAAAACATTCAATATCCTCGGAGATGGAACATCTCGTCTCGTGATTGGGACGAAACTTGGAGAGTCAGGAAGGGGGGAAATGCCTTGCGAGGGACCGCCATCGCGCGGGAGATTAGAGATGTGGAAGGGTCGTAATGAAAAATAATGCGGAGCGTGTGGGATCCATAAGATTGAACGCTTCTTCTCGATGAGACGAACTAATCTCCCCACCGCGTGATCCAATCTCCCGCGGGAAAATATTTCATTTTTCCACGAAGGAAGGATTTATTGATTTCCACGTGGCCACGTGCTCATCGCCTCCGAATCACGCCCTATTGACAGCGGCGGGATGACCTATCAACGCGCAACCACAATTTTCCTTCGCGTGTGGAACGCGATCATTTTTTCCCTTGTGAGTTTAGATTTCGTTACCGGTGTTCGCGTAAGGGACTACGTCCACCTATAAATTCCATTTTTGAGAAATTTTTTCTCGGATTTTCTAGTTTCTTAAATTCCACGAATAGAATTTTATTTTTATGCAATTTGACTATATACTATATGCATTGTAAGATCATGTTTTTATAATTCTTACATCTAGATTTGTGAATTATTGTACTGCACTGCAGATCTCAAAAACCTTTTGATGAATATTCTTCATATTTTCATAAAGTACGTAAAATACTTGTGATAATAAAAGATCCCAGACTATCCCATATGTTTTAAAATAGATCTTATTTTTTCGGTAAAGGCGCAACAGCAATTACATTTTCCAAACTCGAAATCAAATCCGTCACCATTTGCTAAAATGGATCGGTTTTGAAATTTTGCGATCTTCGATGACTCTTGTATGTTATTAAAACGAATAATCATTTCTTTTCAATTTCGGATACATACATATATACGTGTTCAACTGTAGATACACATGTAAATACAGTTGAAATTATCTTACGCCATAAATGGTTGCCCCCTGAAAATCTCACAAGAACAGCAACATATTTTAAGCTATATATGATGGGATAGCTTTCTTCCTTGAATGGAATATCTTTTGACATGTGTCATATTAGCTCATTTAGTTTCCCATTGCATCTTCTTTTGACTTCTAACTTGCGCTTTGCCCTCTCCATTATGTATCTCCTCTCTTCTGTCAATCTCCACAAGATCTTCAACGAACAGCTCTCGCCTCGTCAATTACACTTGCTTAAGCTCGCGGGATTGCCAAAACCTCGCTATCCCGTAATGATATCAGTGATAATCCAATCAGTGTACTGCTCTCCTTTTGTCGCTCCAGGAAACTATCTTGTCTTCCTGATTCTATCCTGATCTTCGTCCGTGCTTTATCCTGGGATTTTCGAAACCTTCTCCGGTAATTTATCGGTATAACACGTAATACCCCTTGAGTCTTAGGGTATGGAAAAATTGATACTGCGGGATTGTTTCAATAGGTAAAAGTTCATTCATTGCGGAGGAATAAATAATTACTGGTCGCATAAAGTTCCCTTTTCTGAGTTGAAGTTAAATTAGGTTTTAATTCTACGACGCAAGTACAATAGATTGATAAAGCTGTTAGTATGTTTAATTCAATGTATGAAACAATATCCTATCTGTTCCTTCTGAATAATCGAAAATAGAAATAATCTCCCTCGTATTTTAATTATCCATAACGATAGAAACTAAAGCTAGAATTGACCTACAGTCGAGGTAATTACTTCGTACACTCCCACAAAATGTACTGTGGGTTTTATTTATAAGAAAGGGTCTAACTAATTTATTGATGCAACGTTTCGCTAGCGGACTAGCATCAATTGGCAACTTTTTCTCTTCAGTTCATCAATTTTTACAGAATAATCATTTCAAAAAATAGGGAAAGGTAATATATAATTCAAGTAATTCGTTTCCATTATTATGGCCTTACACGAAGTGTATGTAAGGAAATTATACGGGCAATTTCACACAGAAATCCATACCAAAATAGGGAAAGAATTCTTCTGCGAAGAAAGAAACAAAAATGACAAAATAAAAGGATTCTCCGGATATAATCAAGGATGACGCTCCTTAGCAGATCGTAAGGGTAACGACCCTAGATGATAAGGCTTTGAGGGAAAAATACGAGCCTAGAGCAAGGTAAAACTACCCCCATCACAATAGAAAGGACGTAGAACGGGAGGCACTCCTTGTACAAGAATGTGGGCGGGGCAGTTAGCGAGCTGTAAAAGAAATGACCTGCGTAATGAATTTTGGATGGGAAAATCCGTGCCTCAAGCTAGGGATAACACCAAAGAGTAAAACGACAGAACGAATGAGAAGATACAAGGGAAAGAACGAGAGGAAAGAAGGAAGGGAAGATTACATGAGCCCGATGATTGCATTACTCACCACCCTCGCGGTCAATCAAGCAAGGCCGCCCGAAGCAGAAGGTGACCCACATAGCCTTTCCCAATCTCATTTCCTCCTCTTGATCCATCCCCTCTATCGCCTTTTCATCGCCTATTACCCCTGAAAATATTAAGGTCCGTGATCCGTTTTAAATCCCGACCGCCGTTGACCAGGGATTCCGAGTTGTGAGGCTGATGGATTGGCGTCCCTCTCTTTGGATTTCGATTGGGGACTTCGATCCCTGGATCTTCAGCGACTCATTATTACCGAAAGTGGAAGATCGTGGAGTACGGGAGCCCCCGAGTGGGTTGCGCTAGGATGTGCCGCTTTTGATTTCTCCTCAACTTTCCTCTTAATTCTTGGGTAGATGCGCAAAACTACTTCACATGTATAATCTAATAACATTCAACACTTTTAAATAGTGAGATACTTGTGAATTGAAATTTATTGAACTATAAGTATTCTAATGCGAGAAATGGTAAATATGGCACCGAAGAAGTCAAAACGCGAGCTGCGTAATTTACGCGCAAATTACAATTTCCTCAACTGCATCGCTTCTCGGTAGACTCTCAAAAATACGTTTAAAAATATTTATTCATTGTCCACAGGTGTTATGTGTTATGTCATTCCCTCAGGGAAATAAGCTTCTGCTTAACAAGAAACTTCCGATACATCACTTGCGTGGCTGTAGCTGCATCACGAACCATAGAACACATAAAGATAAATCTGGCAAAATGACATACTTTAAAAATGTATGTATGATTATATATATTCATATACATACTTCTACATATTAAAAGTATAACATGCCACTAGATTTCATTAGACATGATTAAATATTATGTACTGATACTAATAATGAATATTATTACAACAAATATAAGAAATAATTTAAAGGAAATAGTGACTTACAATGAAATTCTAAGTAGTTAAACTTGAGCTATAATATGAAGTAAAATACTTTTAAATAGTGACATCTTTACATATAAAGTTAAAGTTCATAATAATGCAAATGAAAACCAAACCTAAACTTAGTATTGTATTAAATTTATAAAAAATTTGAAACTCTTTCAGTAAGAGACGCATATACCGTTAGTCCCCTCAAGAAATTTTCTATGTCCAGAATGTTTTCCATTTATTACCCATTAAATCAATCCATAGATGCTATAATTTCCGAGAAAGATCTAATTATTGTTAACTTTTAACTGAATTTTACCAGTACACGAATAAGCACAATGATGTGCCAACGCGAAACTTATCTTAAATACATACAAAGTCCCCTTAAACGATATCCATCCTCCTGAGATCATCTACATTCCAAATAAATAGTTTCCATTGAATTGCCCGTAGAAATTACAAAGTTGATCATTAGCTTTGGCTTGAGCGTGTAAATAAAATACCTATTTCCGTTTGTGCCAAAATATTTGTTATAAAAACAGCTAACGATTCATCTCATAAAATCAATAAAATTTAAATGCAAAAACTGAAGGAATATACGCTTTCAATTCTGAGAAAAATAACGGAAAATTATTTGCAGTGCCTATAAAAAAACAGGGAGATAAACAGAATAAACACTTGAACCAAGACCTCAGACAGTGAAAATAATTTCTTTCGGAGATATTCAAAGCCAATCTACGAGGGAAATCTCTTTAAAAGGCTACAGAGAACATAATGAGAGCAAAAACATCTCAGAGGAGTACTTTTAATTAGGCCAATGCGATCCATCCAGCTCGAGGGCGAGTACATTTCGAGTAAGAGAGCTTAGCAGAGAAAAATCAAAATGCTTTCAATTAATACCTGCTTTCGAAGCATTTTTTACCGGGACAATAGCTGCTCCTATGAGAAGGAAAAATTATAAGCCATCTTGTTACCTTTATGAGATAGATAGTAATACTATCCTGGTATAAAAGGGCCTAGTAGTCCCAATAGACATGATGAGTGATGAATATTTTAGAGAATGTTTAATCATTAATTAATGATTATATCAATTACTAAGAATTATTTAAGCAAATTTTTTGGTAAAGTATTTCTAATTTTATATTCGATTAAATATCAGTCGTTATAACTGTGCATTCGCTATGTTAACGGAAATACGCAAGTTTATAAAACATTGGTATTGTTGCACTGCTAATACATATAAAAATAAAAACGTAAATGGCCCTGCTTTTAGTGTTTGAAATGTGAAAATAAATTATGTTTAGCCATTCAAACACCAAATGAACATGTAAATAGATTTTGAATATTTCCAGAAAGCAATTGAATCAAATCTGAAGTATATCACTTTGCTGCTTGCAATATAAATGATTAAATCTTATCCTCCCTGAGGAAACTCCTTTCTTAGCCGTTGGTTATTTGAGAGCAATATCCACATCCACAAAAATCAACAGCGTGGAAAAGTTTACGAAAGAGCCTTAAATGGTTTCCGTTATTCGAATAAAGACTTCTCCGAGATATTCTCCTTTCATCCCTTGAGACGGAGAGCTACCTTATTTGTCAGCTGTCAACCAATTCTTTAATCCCATTTCACTAGAAAATCTATACGGAGGGAAAGAGAGAGATTTCTTCTCTTCCTCACCCATCTTCGCCGCTTCCTAGTGAGCATCTTTCTACAGGAAACGTCTACTCAATTGCTAACCAACTCATAAACTTCCTCATCTTATATTAGAGTCAACGTTGTGTATATATTTATATATTTATTCATCCGATGTCAGTAACTCCCGTAAGAAATGCATGGGAGAAATATCCTAACATTAATTTCATGCACTTCCCAACGTGATAGGATTATAAATTTTTAGGAGTCGTTAAAGATCTAATGGAGAGATCAACATATTGATATTAGTTCCGTCGTTTTTGACGAGGAAATACACTAGTATGACTAGAAAGCACATTTTTGTACAAATTTTCGTTGTCATAATAATTTATCCGTCCATTTTACTTAATAATAATAATAAAAAGAGTGATACTGAGACTTATAAGTCTCTTTTTACTTCTAACCTTACGACATTAAAGATTTAAAGGAGATCCTTAAAGGATCGGGCGGAAAAAGATAAAAATATTTTGCAAATTTATAAAAAAATTAATCTGCTTGTATAAAAAGTAAAAACTTAAGTAAGCTTGTATAAAAAGATAAAACCTTCTGTAATCTACGGGATGAAGCGTTAGCTATTCTAACAAAAATCCTCAAATTCTTCGAAATGTACAGTAAAACATTGATTTTTTATGTGTATCACCTCAAATAAGCAGCAGAATTATAGAAAAAAATATAATGCCAAAGTAAGAAAGCGAAAATATTGAAGTAATGAGAAAACGATAAAATCCTAAACAGATAAAATGTAATACAGGATTTGAGTATCACCTTGTATTTATTACAAGGTATTTTATCTATACCGTATTAGGGATTACTGGATGCTAATCAAGTAGAATTGCTGAGTCATAATTAAGATTTGATTTTGTTCACTACTGTATGAAGCAATCAAAATCGGCTATGTGCTTCCAAGTTGTCGGATGTTTTTCCTGTTTATATAGCCTTCCCTCAAGACGCCAGTATCCCAACATACAATAAAAGGTACCAAACCAAAGTGGTAAACTCACTAATAGAGACATTATGATTTTTCCTGCTTTTCTTTGGTTAAGGGTTACGTTATTAAAGTCAACTAACTGGCGATTAACTTTGTGGTATTCCATGACGTTGAAATAAGAAACAGGAAAACCTTTTAACTAACTAAACTAACTCCTATTTTTATAAAACTTTCAACAATACCACACTATTATTGACTAGAAAACTCAACTATTTTTGCCTTAACATGAAGATGACGCTTAAACGTTTTTCGTCCAAAGCAGTCTTGAGTGGTTTTGCCTGAAACGTTTTTCTTATTTCTTCTTTCGAGGTTACGTTATTACTTTCATATCGCTCTACCAAAATCTTGGTGTTTTTTCAACATTATTACCACCAACCTCATATTTTGTCGAACGATGTCTCGGTTCCTCCAACTGAAACAAATCAAATCTCGTTCCAATCATCGAATTCACAGGGAAAGCTAATATTTACGAATTAGGGAAAGAAGGTTTATCGGGAGAGATTCTGCATTCATATCCCTAGATCCCTATGGCCTCACGCTCCCTCGGATTTGGAAATGAATTTAAAACGGAATGGAAAAGCGTAACTTTGATTCGATTTGCAAAACGAAGAACGGAATTTTCAGACCCAATAAGCAGAGGGCGCAATGAAAGATCGTTAAATAAAAATCTGCGACGTTCTTTCGACGTAGTTAATCTGTTGAAAGGGTTATTGCTGTTGTTTTCTCGCTGAAGTCACATCACGGGGAAGCAGAGCGAGTTAATATCTCAAACAAACAATGGCTGCAGATCGCATTACGCTAAATTCGCCATATCGTTGTTTCGCCATCGATGAACTCCCTACAAAAAGAACACCCACTTCGTATATTTAGGTAAAATCCATCGTGGAGTTAGGAAAGATAAATTCGGGTAAAACACGATTAAACGTTCGAGAAAATGCAATTTGGGGTCGGAATCGCACACATGCATGCTGAATCTTTTTCTACCGTTCTCGTAGGGCATACTTCGGACGTGCTTTTGTGCTAATAACACATTTATTGATTACAAATTAAAGGAAATCTGTGTTCTATGATGAATATGAAAAATGGAGCTTCAGGGTTTTATGATTATTCACTTACAAAAGTCACTTTCAAAGTGTAAAAAATGTATTAATAAATCACGTGTGAATTTTACTAGGCGGGATCAGCCAGTCATAATAGTATGACATACCCAAAAATTCAGAAATTTCTATACGCTGCGTGCCGTAACTCCTCTAAGCAAAATAGTTACGCTGAGAACCTTGTTCGAGAAGGAGGTATTAATTATATGCGTGAAAATTTACACGAAAAATACTATATATAAGATGAGAAACCTATCCAACAAATTCATGCATTCTCTCAATTAAATTCTTTACCCACGACTAACTCTTTAACTCTTAATTACGAAAACATCCTTTTAAGCTGCATATTTGATGTTAAAGTTACATAGAGCGACTGACTTATATAACGTAAATCAAAATACATAGTTCAACTCATTACCAATCTAAATTATTTTAGCATAGAGTAACTATACTCTATGGTTCGATCATGCGAAAAGTAAAAATATTTCCTCTTAAAGAGAGCACCTCTTGTTCAATAGCCAATTATATTCGTTAATCAACATATTCAAGGTCCAATGTCATTTCCGATGTAATATCACCTGAGGATGGCTGTCAATGCCGAAACTGGTCGAATAAATAAAAACTTATTGTGGAAATCACGAAGTTTTTCTTTCAACTTATTCAAGTCTTAAAGGTAATAGCAGTCACTTCCAATGCATAAAATCAATTTTCTGGAAGCCAACCATCTTACAGGTAAAATGTCATGTTTTTTTTGGAGAGACTCCAATCATTTCCTTTTTTGCTTATTCCACTTGTTTCGCAAAACTAGTAAGATATTATTGTATGATACCATCCTGTTAGAACCGTCTAAAGAAACTACTTCAATGGAATTCATAGTTAAAGAAGCTACAATCGAGAAATATTTCCAGTCTGGAATTTCCCCTCACTTAGGGTAGTATGTGTTTACTTACGGAAGCTTTGTCAAGCTTGTCTTGAAATTAAAACAAGGATGGAACATTCATGTGGTTTCCTGTAAATTTTTAACAGCCGTCTCTAAACCATTTAAGGAGCCAAAACTCTACTTCCCCAACAGTGCATCTTTCCTAACGCGAAATGATTAGGACTTTCGAAGATTTACCTAAACTATCTGAACCAAAGGACAAATTTATGAATTCTGAACTTGAAATTCAATACACTAACCATAACGGAGCGTGGAGAAAACAAAGGTCAGGTTAGAGGGAAGGAAAGTGTTTTAGGAGAAAAATAAAAACACTCCCCTTCGGTTGCTCTTCGTAAAATAACCCTCGTAACTCGGAGACCCTCCATTCGAACAGGTGGTCCCAAGGAGTAAAACCAGAGGAGATTACGGTACACGAAAATCTTATGGAGAATGGAAGAACTTTCTGTAAATAAAAACTAACCGCCATGCGCATGCGCCCGTGTTCCCACCGGAAGCGGAAATCGATAAGGATGCGGGCGCGTCAGTGTCTTGTTTGTGTATCGGCGGGAAATTAACAATGGACGCGATATTGAAGCGATTCAGATATTTTAGCAAATAAGTTCTTAATTTTTTCCTTTTCTAAGAGCAAAAATCTTTAAATATTTATCGAAATAGTAATGAGGGCCTGCTGATACGTTAATCTCAACGAGTTTGAACTTTAAGTCAGTTTATGGAAAGAGTAATTTCTTTCGAGAAAAGAACAAACACGTTCAATAACTTTGTAATAGACAACAATGCTTAGAACTCCAACGCATGAGAAAATATCTGGTGTAATTATGGTTCAAATCTTGAACTGTCTTGCTAAAAATTAGCTTACCCTACAGGATGGTGAGCTTCCTTACTAGCTTCCTCATCTAGTAAAACAAAAATAAACAACATAAACATGATGACATAAAACGATGAAAATTAGGGAAAAATTCCAACTAGAACTGGGACTCGAACCAAGGTCTCCCAATTTCCTATCCTATAAATACATATATACTATATATACATGTCAATCTTTTAGCGTCAAAATCACGCTAATAACTAAAACGTAATCAAGATTTCCCTGATTCTAGGTAGATAAAATTTATAAATTCCTCAATAATGGAATTCTATTCAAAGACGATACTTAATTTACAACCCCTTGGAATCAAGTCTCGAACAAGGACTTTCTTAAGGTTTCAAGAATATCGTGGACTACTGATGGCAAAAGTATATTGTAAAAATAATAACTAATTCTTTTGAAAATTTTCGGTTATTATTTTCATAATAAGGTTTTTTGGTATGCAGTTTTGTTAAGAATAGTTTCAAAGAACTGAAAAGTTCGCTAAAACTTTGTCTCTAAAGTTAACAAATATAATTAAATTGGTAGAGGAAGATAATACAGAATTAAAAATTATTTCAACAACTATAATTAGAATACATTAAATTATTATATATTACACCCTACGGAATTCCCTTACACAGTAAAGTAGCTCTAATATATAGTATAATAAACAGTACATGGTACTCTGAAAAGTTTCTGAAAAATATTTTTATTTGATTATCAAACAATAACAGTGCGTCCAAAATGGCTGCGATCTTAGTGAGAACCTTTCAAAACCCAAAACGCGCCAAAACATTTCAGATCTGGATTGTATACTAGCAATACTGTAAGATATAGTGATACCGTAGGATGCTGTAACTGTAAATATTCCTTGTAAGCACTGACAACGATTAAAAACCAAGAGCCGAAGTATTGTATTTTATCTCCTCGAAAACACGTATATTTGAACGGAAGAAGCAATTTAGCAGCGAAAACGATCGGCTCGGGAAGAATCCAAACTTGGCCCAATTCGCAATGCTTCTAAAAGGAATGCCGTCGAAGCCTGTATTTCGGTTTGCACCGATTCATGAATAATTCATTCCTGATTCGGTGAGACATTCCCTTTGAGAACAATATGCAGATTCGGAATAGGTTAATCGAATGAAGCGTATTTGAATGGCTGCCGTACCGCTGTAATACGAATTCTAAAGGAGTCTTTTCTACCTCAAATTCGCTGTTTCGTGCAGGCTTAGCAAGTTACTTAAAAAGATATCCCTGCCTTGATATTCTCTCTTAAGTATGACTTAAATATACTCGTACGACTCTTATATACTTATAAGCTTTATGTGGGTGAGCAAACCAAGATAAAACCACTCTGAACTGATCAGAGATACCATAAACACAACCAAATGCACATAAATTGAAAGTAGAGAGTACTCATTCTTATAAGATCGTCACAACTTATAAAAACAAATTCTGGATTAACTAGAGATGTCTATAAAAATCGTTTTTCAAAGTGCATAATGGCATTCCGGATTAACATAATCATCCTGCAAACCACCAAACCCCAGGCAGGAGAGGCATTACCACCAATTTGCCTATCTACTCGTAACTCTAACCTGTTAGCTTCTCCAATCCTCCCCGGAAAAGAACACCAGAAAAGACTACCGATTTTAGGGATTATTTTCCCTATAAAATCTTTACTGGATTCTATTGAAAATCGCTCCCGATGTTTAATTAAGTTAAACAATTTGCATTATCAAATTGTTCTATGCTGAAGAATTTTCGGTAAGCTTCTTTGGTCAATCCTCCTGATTTTAAGCGAATCGATGTTTTGTTATTTTATCATTTTGTCATTTTTATGGCCTGCGGTCTTTTATATCCTCTAGAAAATTTAAATAATAAAATCTTGCCTTAAGTTAAATCAAGTACCTTGAGAAAGATACTTAAAGGCAAATTGCATCAGATGCTTCGCCGTCAAATGCCATTCTTTGTTATAAAGTGTATCAGAATTCCATTACATTTTGTTCCTCATTCCCTAGACAAACAAAAGAACAGTAGATTTAGCGTATTAATTTGAGTAAAATCATAGATTATCAAGTAATATACATATTTCTAAAAAGAAATTAATAATCATAGAAAGGCTTGCCTTCTCGGGAATCAAATAACTACAATTCCAGAAAAACGACATTATTATAATAGAAAATGTTTCCGTTTGTTTTGGGAACGCAGGAGGGATAAAATTAAATAAAAATAACTACGATGGCCAATTTATGATTGGATACATACGTAAACAACTATTTCGTTGAAACCGCATCTTCCTTGCGTAGACGCGAGAGGTTGAAAAGCTAGCTGAAATGTTTGGACCGTTGACTATGTGAAAGCACCTGAATGATATCTCATATTAGCATGAGTTGACCTGCTACCGTAATCGATCGGTATGCATACGGAACGCGGGTTTCAGCGGAATTAGTTTGGGTCAACAAGTTACGATATCCCGCTTAATTGACTGGACCACGTGGAGCCTAATAGGACTCAAATTACCCGGAAGGTACTTTTACAAATGATATCAATAAAATATCACTAGTGGTGTAATTTTGTAGAAGCATTATATGGACGAAATCCGCTTATTTTATAACATTCGTGGAGATAAGTGATGGAACTCGTTGGGGATCCCAACTGCCCACTAATTTCCCGTAGAGTGAATATCTGCCTCAGATAGAGCAGAAAACTTTCATAAAAGCGCACAAAATAGAATCCCACGAACATAAATGCTCACACGAAAACACCCCACATGCATAAATGCGCACAAGGAAACGTGCACATTACCGCTTCTATATGTTAAGGGGCGAGTTAAGAAGTAAATGTTTTTGCTTCTAAATAAAGTATTATTTATGTTATTTTATAAATATCTTTTATAACTTTAATAATAAAGCGTCTCTTATTAGAGGGAGGTTGAGAATAATAAATCTCTTCCTACAGTCAACACTTCGTTTTATAAATTTTAAATCGATCAAGATTAACCACAAAATTATAATTTTGTAGAATAAGAAGAACTAAGTGCAGCAAAGGCGAACAACCAGAGTTACAATACACACAATATAGAATGATGAAAGAATAATGAAATGAATTATGACAATAATGTTTCAACAATAGTTGGAGATTTTTAATAATAACAATCTTGCCCAATTTGAAAGAGAGAGAATAGAAATTCTATGTTTTTAATGTAATAAAAGATACCGTAGAATATATGCTGTCATTTATCCTACATTACTCCATTGTCCTAGATCTTTATCATTTTGTCAATATGCGGTTGCGGTTGGGATGGGTTGGGGTGGGTTGGTGATTTTGCCAATGTGAACTTTTATTACTATGGGGTTTTTTCAATATGGATTTTGGTATGTAGAATTGTATGATGTGGGCATTTATGTCTGTGGGGTTCTGTGCTGTGGGCTTTTTTGTGTGAGCTATTGTCGTGTGAGCTTTTGTGGTGTGGGGTTATGTCATGGAACCAATCCAACCGATTGTATCAATTAATTATTCTCTCGATCGAAACCAGAAATGTGAAAAGTTCATCCATTTTGATTCGGCCATTTTCTCGAGAGTGGAAATCACAAAGCGTTCGTAAGCTACTTAATGAACCTTTTTCGTCCATCTTCCGAAACCCCTCAGGATCGGTCTTCGCTGATGAATTAGTTATGAAAGGGGGAAGAATTGGCAGAGGAAGAGTTGCGGGGACGGAGTGAGGACCGCAATGGAAATACGAAACGGAATATCCCCGACCAGAAATATCGGAAATAAAGCTGTAATTGACCGAAGGGGACGAGACGTATAGTGATGATAGGATCATGCGAGAAAATTGGAAAAAGAATCAAATATAATGATATATATATATATATATATATATATATATATATATATATATATATATATAATATTCTTCGAATATGCGCGGAATCGATTCGTTCCTTATAGAATAATTCTCGTTATTTCGCATTCTTACATTTCCTATCAAATCCTATTACAAATTTCAATAAACGTCAATAAATCAGAATGATAATTTTAATCCAAGATTTTACTTTCAATTCAAAACTAATTCCTTACTCACATCATATAAAATTAGGCTCAAACAGTTTTTTTCTTAACACTTTATTTCTTTTGCTTGAAATACATATAGATGGAAATTGATTAGGTAATCCGTTTTCTTAGATATTCGGAAATAACAGGAAGGCCTTATCATCATCAGGGACATTAGAATTACCCCTGATGATGATTGCATCGCTATTGAAATGTACCATGGATGTTTCTTAGATAGTTGGTATTCCAGGCTTTCATATTGCTAGCAAATGAAAAAAAATATTTGACGTCATATTTGAAGTTAAGTTAGCTAACCGATATCCCACTATAAATAGCTGAGAACAGCAGAAAAATATAATAAATTATATCTAATAAAATTCGCTAGAAAATAAAACTCCATTGCTGAGTTACTCGTTAGACAAGGTTCCCACGCGCTTTTTAATAAAAAACGAATTATTCTCGGAGATTCGAAATCTTACATTTCCTATTAAATCCATTACACGAACAGACATCGTCAGCAACTGAATATCGTCATTTAACTCCATAATATCAACTCTTACGCAGCACGATGAATGTACCGTAAGATGGGTGTTAAGCACTCATACATTTTACTCCTTACTAAGCTATTTTTCACTAACTAAAGAGCCAGACGAAAAGAGTCATATATTCTCCCTTTTTGTAACATTTTTCAAAATCCTATTGGGAGACAATGGAAAGTAAGTTTCCGAAACACGTAAGCACGCGGTAAAAAAAAATTAAGATCGCAGTTCGAGATGCGATTGTATTAATAACCCATGAGCCCGTTGAAATTCTCTCCATTCACCCCAATTCCGAGGTTGAGGAAGATCTTTTAATCGCCTCCCCTAAATTGTTGGGGCAATTAAGTTTTACGAGTCTATCGAGCGGCTCTTGATTGATGTACTGCTATGGGATCAAAGGGCTTGCGAGCGAAAAGAATGAAAAAGGCTGAGGATCGAGATAAAGGAATTCTGCAAGGGGAGGTCTGCGGGAACCCGTTGATACGGAGGGGTGGGGCTTGAGGTAGTTTGATGTGGTTTCCACGGGGATGGGCTGATGAAGGGTTTGAGGATTTTCGGCTTACGGGAGCCTCTCTAAGGGTCTTATCCACCTCCTTGCAACTTCCCTTGTCCTCTTTGGCTATTCCTGGGCCTCCTCTTTATTTATCCCCTCCTTTGATACTCGCACCTCTCGATGTGTGACGCTCCTTATCCTAGTGTTAATCACAGGATGGAAGTTCGCATAATTATTTATTTCGCAACATCTAATTATAGATACTATATCGAACCGAAAACTGGAACGAATCACTCTTCATGCAGGAGTGAAAACCGAATTCAGTCAGAAAAAATATAATTCATGGTTCGGGATGTAAAGAGGAAACCAATATTCATTCATTTCTGATTTCCGGTTTCCTTTCTAATTAAAAAACTACTATACTATTCGCTAATTACCGGAACCGGAGACTTGCGACTCGACTTGACATTTATATATAAATTACTGACCTCTTGCTTTTATTTAAAAGTTGAAATTAATAAAAAACAATCCGAACTTGTTATTTGATGTTCGGAACGAAAAACCGATTCGATGATAAAACCGTAAACGGGAATGCATTCCTTTCTGATTTCCCATTTGCTATCCAACGAATGAAACAATTATTAAATCCGCTAATTATTTAATTAACATTTGTGTTTATATTTCTGGCCCCTTTTATTAAAAATTTAAAACGATAAAAAAATCTCGAACCTGTTCTGTAGGGTAGCTACCTGAGCAATAACGGAACTGAACAGAAATTTTCCACGACACCGTTCGGCTAAGTATTAGCAGCCTTAATATGCCTTAATAACTCTCAGAAGCGTGAAACGCTTAGTAAAGGTACGTTCACACGAGGGGACTTTTCTTGCAGCGCGTCCCGAAATGCCGCGCGCCTCAAATATTGCGACGTGTGAACGACTGTGCGGCTCAACTTTTGTGACCTTGAGAGCGGGTGTCTGCGGCTTTCTTGTGCGGCAAAGACGCTCCGTGTGAATAGGGCTTTTTAGGCTCCTGCAACATTGACGCAAAGTTCTAACCGGCTGAAACTTTCCCGCATGCCGCGCAGAGAGTTGACGAATATTCGGAGTGTTAAACCACTCGGATAGTGGTGCAGATAAAAAATAAAAACGAAATTTGAATGCTATAGCAGTAGGATGGAGTATTATCATCGTTATAACTATCTCAATACTGGATTTAAAAATTATTGTATTTATTTAGTAATGAAATTTCTTCGTAAAAATGTCGTAAAATAACCTCGCACCTTTGCACAAAATTAAACTTATGACAAAGTGAACCTTATAAATAAATGAACTTTAAGATTTCTCATTATTTATTCTATTCGAAATGCGCCAATGCTCTCCTTCCATTCTCATATGAAGACCTGCATTCATAATGTCATCAGTGACTCAGTTGTTTTTTCAAAACGGGTTAAGGAAATGGTGCAAAGAATTTGTTTAGAATAGAATGGCTGTTCGGAAAAAATATGCTTTTAGTAACGAACGTCATCTCAACCAGAAAGTGTCGGAAGTAGCTTTGATTATCTTGAAAGAGAATCCTCAGCAGGATGTATATCCTTCCCAACAAGTATAATGTGAACTTAGAAAAGGAGGTTCAAAATCACAATGGTAGACCACCTCCTGCGCAGGAGCTCCCCGTAGTATTCGTAGGATGTCTTATCTTTAGCTATCGTTCCTGTCTTTGAATGAGTTCGTAGACCCTTGTGCCAACCTTATTTCGAAAGAATTTATCAATAGTCTGAACACACAAAATTGTGAGCAAAGCCCAGTCTCTTAATCTCTTCTAGGAATGCATTCCCAAGCCTGAATGAAACTTTGAGTATTCCTTTATTCTTTACCTTTACCCAATTTATTCAAGCATTATTTTTTCTTTTCCCCTTAGAATAAAAAGAGATTAAAATCAATTTGGTAGACTTAAATTCTGAGGACTAAATTATACCATCTATGAATGAACTATGAGGAATTAATTACATCCTTAACTTTCCCTCGCACTTGCCTACACCAACCTTCTCGCACGTTTAAACATTCTGGTATAAACCAAGTAAAAATCAAGGCAAATCGAACAATTGCAGCCTCAAATAATGGAAAGGCTCGCGGGGTATATATCTAAAATCTAAATCTAAAGTATTAAGTATACCCTATTTATAAAAAATCCGATCGAATTTGAAGTATACTAATACCGAAGTTACTATGTGGATATGTATGCATCAGCGTGAAATGATTCACAAAGATTTATAACGAGTGAAAAATTGTAAAATAGCTATTGATACTGTCAATAAGTTAATTAAATTTTTGGAAGAAAAGGAACACGGCTGTTGAGACAGTTGTTCACAGAGTTGTTCACGAAGCTCCAAGAATATTTCAATTACGCTTTCTTGAAGGTTTGTGAACAATTATGATTAATGGAGGTTCCCCTATAAAGAGAAAAATTGGTAAGTTGTAATCAAAGAAAAGAATAAATGATGGCATATTTACAACTAAGGACCTAATTAAACAAGTAAATACAAAACTTAACACAATACCCTATACTTCATACACAATATACTACACTACACAATACACTACTATATACTACACTACGCAACTAGATGAACTGATACCCTTCTTCCGCTTGACTCCAATCCCATCCACTGAGAACTGGCGCCTGATGATGCAGGAGGGAAAAGTTGCTACGTGTGAACAGGTTTGCAACTCAGCGTCGCGGCTTTGCCGCAGTGGAGATTTAAGTACCGTTAGAAGCCGCGCGTACCCTCAAAAAGTTCCTCCGTGTGAATGCGAGCTGCAACCTATCCGGCCTCAACCATAAAACCCGCGCGTCAAAAGTCCCCTCGTGTGAACGCACCTTAAGGGAGACTACTGCTACGTACTACCGAAATTTTGCGTTTTCACCAAACCGGAATGAAACTCGAAACGGAAATAATCAAGGTTCTACTCTTTTGTAACCGAAGCCAAACTAAATAGTACTGTTCTTTCATAGAGGTGGCATTAAACCGGAACCAATGGGTAAACCGAATTCTAAAAATACCGTCATTCCTACCGAAATGAAAACCGAAACGAAACTGAAAAGTTCTCAAGGCTGGACCTAACCGAAACTTCAAACATGAATTGTTTAAACAGTAACAAAGGTTACATTATTGCCATGGAATCACATACCTATGGATAATAACCTCAGCTATGGCAATTGATAATAATGTTCCGTTATGGAGTTCCACAAAGTGACAGCTACCACAATTGAGTATATTAATTGATAATAACCTCAGCTATCCAATTATACTTCCAGGTTCTACAGTAATACCGATCTTCAAACGCAAATTCTTCCATCGTTCTATTAAGTCATGTCTTGTACCCTAATATTGCACTCCAACCTAAATCCAATCGTCTTTTCCTCATTTCTTTACACTTTTTATACCAATCGCATAAAAAGTTTCCTTTAAATAAACTCTCCTTTGGAGAATTTAATTTGCGATGACTCTTTTGCCTCATCTATTGATAATTCATCAGCTCCAATGAATTTGCAGATTATTTGCGCTCCAAGGCGAATCATTCTCCTGACGTCAGGTGCTGGGAAACAATTTTCCATGCGTGGTTTCACAGAGCGCTACTCGCTCATAGATCAATTACGGGATGACATGTTTGTCTTCCTCATCCCTAATTCCAGCTATTGATATGTGCATCATTCGGGTCCCTGTATCGCCAAAACAGATCCTTACCCATACACGCCCATATTAAAATAACACACAGCTTACGGATAAAGAATTTATTCAAACGTTTAGATCTATGGGACCCGTGGGCGAAAATTTAAACTTCGCCACTACATTTTTTAGATTTGGATATATACCCGGCCAGCCGCCAGAGGCGTATGGCAGGGGTTGTATTAATATCATCATTACTAAATCTACCCCATTAGCCTCTGTAATAGTCCTGAGAAAAAGGGCCAAAGGATTATCTATTTCTGGCATTACTTTCCTAAATTTCATTAACTCTTAAACGGCGGAGACCGGATCTTGTTTGACCCGGTTTTTTACTCTTTTCGGATATTTTCAATATTACTCTCAATATTTTATTTCTTACTTCTAGCTATTCCTCTATTAGAGTGTTTTATGATAAAAGTAGTCTAACTCCTAATGATTCGTCGGAAAGGTTAAAATTAATACGACATTTTTTTAGTTTACGGTTCCTAACCGCAAACACGACCAAAGGGTAACATGTGGAAATTCTCTGCAGATGAAGTTCTACAGTAGTAAACAGTTATATAACTTAAAGATAAACATTTTTCCAATTACATACATCTGCAATCGACCTCTTGAATTATTACAAAACAATTCAATATGTTAAAACCATAACTTTATACAAAAAATAAGCACTCGTTAGATGTGTACAGATATTTGTTCAAAAATAATTACTCAACAAAAAAGATTGGTTACTCAATATTTGGTGGTAAGAAAGAATTTGTGAATTGAAATTCTGCGCAAAACTTCGAGAAAGATTTTTGCTAAGAAGTACGCGTTGGTCCGGATGTTATTACGTTTTAAACAAGTACTCCTTTATGTGTCACCACGAAAGCTTCTTAAGGTCAGACTCGTCACAACTCTGACACGGCCTTCGACACCCGACCCGTGCAAGTTTCTATTGGCGTTTTTTATTTATTTTCCAATACAACAAATAAATAAACGTTTTTTATTTTATTTTAAATCACTTTATTGATAATATTTTACGAATCGGAAAAATTAAAATCATGAGAGTGGGTCAAAAATAACCCGATCTCCGCCGTTCACCTTATTTTAATCATGCCCGCCGTCCGAGTGTTAAAAATAAAAGGCAAGGGAAAATTTCATACCTCGTGGTCTCAACACTAAATAGAGCCATCGCTTCGCAGGACTACCTCAAAACTTCTCCAGATGTTCGCCCGGATCACAACCGCCATTCTCGCGAATGATGGAGTACTTAAACTTTACAGAGAGGGGGTCATTGGAATCGATAATGTGATCGGGACATCTCCTTTAGCCCATAAATTATTCGCAAAGCTGTGCGTCTCATGAGGGCACCTGTGAATTACCGGCGATGACGCCTATTCTCCGGATGAAACTGGTATTACATAGTCCGCCGGTTCCCTCGTGGACCTTAGTATCCTAGGAACTAGAACCCGATCGAGAGATGAGCGTAAGTCGCTTTGGGATGCTCCAAATTGCGCGCTTAACTCCATCGCTGCCTTTCATCTTGTAATTGCTGTTTATGAGTATTGTCTCATTTTGTGGTGAATGAAGCTAAAATGGTAGATTGTGATATTCAAAGGAAATTGCGTGCATTATTAACAATGAAAATGATATTGAAGCTCTTTAATAACTAGAGTAAAACAGGCTGATTTACTCGTTCGTTTGTTCATGGACAAAGGTTCAAGGGGGTTTCACTCAGAGGACTTCTTTCAAAATGATATTACACCCTAGACTCATCACCTAAGAAATTTTCTCCCAGGAGTCGGTTCGCTAAATAAATATTACAGATTTTCCAAGGGATCCATTCCTTCCTAAGAATATTCATCAAATGGTACTTTATAAATCGAGCGAAGTATAATCAAGATAAGTGAGTCTCTAGCGTGAAATACCTTTGGGTGAAATAGTTTGAACGAAACGTTTGGACACCAGGAAAGGTCTTTCAAAATAACTATCGCTGCTATACAAACGTCAAAAGATTCATTTAAAATTGTATCACTCACTATTTCATAGAAAGGAAAGAAACATTGGAACACGTCTGTCAATGAATTAGAGGTTTAAAATCTCTAATAGCCATATTTATTACCAACCAACATCCCTAATGATGATAGCATCACTACTGAAATATATATGGGATGCTCCTTAGAAAGTTGGTTAATCCGAGCCATCCTGTTGTTTCCGAATACCGGTGGCAACGAGGCACGGAGCGCTAACAAAGACGGCTATCGGAGATTTTTAACCTCTAACACCACTTTATCACTATAACATAAATATTTTAGTGCGTCAACTATACAAGCATTCCTGAGGCTCATTTTTAATATCCATGTTGTTTTGTGGGTGGACATTAATGAAATTTAAAGGTTTTTTATTATAAAAGTCGTAATATCACCTTTGGAGTTATGTTAGTTCACCGATTTCCCGCTATAAATACTTATGATTAAAAAATTGAAAGCTTTCCAGTGTCTATGCTAACATATTATGTATTTCTAAGTCTAAATTTGATTTTAAACGATAAAAACTTTCTTCGTTTTAAATTGTCTCATTCACTTACTCCTTCAGCCATCTCCCAATTCCCCCGTCCCTTTCTCTCTTTCTTTTCACAGTTTGTCTCCCTTTCCACCCACCATTCACTTCATCAACATTCATTCCCTTATTCCCCCTGCCCTCTACTTTCACATCCCGGCAGCGAAACGCACGTTCTGCACATCGACGCTCTCGAATTTAAAAAAAGATAAACGGATAATCAGAGAAAAATATGACCGCTTCGGGTCGCTTTTCAGATCCATTTCCTCGGAAAATGAAAACGACCTCCGCGAGAGAGAAATCTGGCTTGTCCATCCAATTTTTATACCTCTCATTCTGCCTTTTAATTGCCATTCCACGCAGTTTTCTCCGAAAGAATGGCCCCTGTCCCGTCGGATAGACTCCTTCTGTCAACTCATCCCGGCGAGGGACATCTCTTCCTCGGTACGCTCCCACTTGTGAAAGCGAAGCTAGTAAAAGGTTTAAAAAAATATCTGTCCTTGGCCGATGCAAATCAGACCTCATATTGTAAGGCCTCTCCAGGTGTTCTGGCCTAATAATGTGGAACGCCATCTAAAATAGTTCAACTGCTTACTTCGTATTTTCCACAACTTTATTTAAAATAAGACCGGTTTCGACCGTGATCTGAGGATGACCGTAGTGGCTGAAACCAGTCTTATTTAAAATAAATTTGTGGAAAATGCGAAGTACGCATTTGAATTATTTTGGAAGGCCTTGGTGGCGTAGTGGTAGTCTAGACTTGCAACGCTGAGGTCTCGGGTTCGACTCCTGGTTAGGGATGGTTGTTGGGTGTGTGTGTTAAAGCTTTAAAAATAGTTTATTGTAAGAAGGTCATGTTTTGCTAAAATACGCACATTAATAAGACGATCTTATTAATATTATCAGTACGTAGGCTACTGAGATCTTTATCATCTTCAACGTTAAAATTTAATAAAAAAACAAAATAAAATCAATGGTAACAGGCTTGACTTGGAATTCCATAGAAATAAATTGAAGTAATGAAATTTTCACTTGTACTATTTTCCACACACATGTACATATTTTGCACACGGCCGGTTTCGTAAGATAACTTACATTTTCAGGTCTACCTTATCTATATCTAAGATAACTTACATCTTCAGACCTGAAGATGTAAGCTATCTAACGAAACCGGTCGTCTGTAAAACATACGGTGGAAAATAGTACAAGTGAAAATTTCATTTCTTCAACTTCTATCAATTCCAAAAAAAAAAAAAACAAAACTTAATATTATCCACTATACATATTTAATTGGCATAAGAACATAAACAACATAGGTATAAGATCATCTTCAGATCCAAAAGCAAACCTGAAGATTGCGGTGAAGATGGAAACTGTTAGTCCCAATAAAAGTAGTGGAAAATACGAGGTTTTGTTTTTTAATTAAATTGGCGTTCCTCAAGGCTAGGCTAGAGCAATTTGATCTCCCTTCAATACTAGCTAAGAAATACACAGAGTTCAGAGTGAGGCTTACTATAGAGACAAGATGAGAGAGAAGTACTTTTCAGTAGATTTCCTTAATTAGAATTGATTTTTTTTTAAATCAGCCCAAATATCAGTTTAACCCTCATTCCCTCCACTATTTCCCAATGGGAGGAGAACGAAGCTTCCTATTCAATATGAGGAGTGAGATACTTTTTTTCTTTTAAGGATGAAGAATGAGGAGTGAAGTACATTGCGTAATGTTCTTCAATCAGAATTCAATAAAAATGAAACGTAAAGTTTTCAGTCCGTAGTCTGGATTGAACCTCGTCCCCTCCAATACTCCACATTGGAGAAAGAATGAGGGTTCCTATGCAATATGAGGAGTGAGTTAGTCTGCTTTTGGTGTCCTCACTGAGCCAGGATGTCATATAAGGGAAACGTTAACGCAAGGGCATAAACGACCACATTAATTGCATTTTTCATAGCATACGAATTGAACCAATGTGATATTATTCAACATTATATATATACATCAGTAGATCCCATATTATTAGAGCGAATTTGGCCAAAAAGTATATAAATATAAATTTTCTTATATAAATATAAATTTTCTTATATCCAGGGACAGAGGCAACTTCTCAAAACTAGATAATTTGTTCACTACAATGCCAGAGATATACATTTGGAAAGATCGGCATTAAATCAGTAAATGGTGCAAGTGACCTTAGCGGTCGAAGCACTTAACCCAATTATTTATATTTACATCCTTATACCCAGTGCACTATGGCCAATGAAAATTAATCATCAATGTATAGTAGCAATAGCCAGACGCTAGGTAATAAATTACAGCAACGCTTGGGCTAGTTCAAAAGCCGTATCTCCATTCTCGACCTCTAACTACAGCAAGTATATAAATGAGCCTTAACTACTCTATTCACACATCTTCCATTCCGCAGACAAAACATAACACAACAAAACTTTCTCCAACTAACGCAAAAGCTTTTTCACGCGACAAATATCTTAATATTTATAAATGCAGGTAACGCAGACCCGGATTTTAAATGTCTCATCTCACGCCATCTTACGGACATTCGTAATTTGTCCAAAAATTTATTTCACATCTTTCACTAAATATCATTTCATTATCATCGCATGACGAAATACGCGCAATCATTTATTAACTACAAAAATATTCAGTGTCATAGCAAGTTTAGCAAAACATTGATGTAACCCATTACTGTTGGGTTGTAACCCGTCTCCCGCAGTTCTACTGTTACGTTTATCGTTTCAAATACATCTTAATTTATTACAAATCAGAAATTTCAGTGTAATCCGGTGAATATTGAATTGAAAATGCATTGGAAAAAATTCCAGACTGTATCAAGGAATTAATTAATCATTTTCTAATTATTTAATATATGGTAATCAATAGCGGAAGTGTTTTACTTGAAGGAAATCAAGGACCGTAAAAGGTAAATATATTTTACCACCCATTTTCGGTACAGATCGGCCATCATCAATTCTGATATAATCTATGATCCTAGATAGTCTTAGGATTTAATTCTCTATTATCTATTGATGATTAAATCAATAAAACCTGCCTGACCCTTCCAATCCTAAATTTTCTACAACTCACATGTTGAAATCGCATCCGACCCACATTGAAAGGCGTTTAAAACATTAGAATGTCATAAAAATATCATCAAATTTAAGATAGATATAAACCACATACAAGCCAGCATAAAAGTTCAATTTAAGCTCATTTGAATAGCTCAACTTCTTTCGGTCTTTCCTACGCTTATAACTAAAAATAGCCCAAACTTGGGTCATCGTAGGAATAAATTGATGCTCCATTTCATAAATCCATCACGCAGATGAATCCCCGAGTTCATCCGAGAGATATATATTCGCAGATAATTTCGCATAAATTCGCCGAAAATGCGTTCAACGTGCCGGAAAGGAGGCACTTGAAAATCATCCAGAGATCGTCGCGGTGACAGAACGTGTATCTCGACACGCGAAATGCTGAAATATGCATGGAGTAACCACCTCCGTCCCATTCCGAAAAATATGTCCGTTCAAAAAAAATTTTAATGCCGAGTTTGTGATGGAGTGGTGTTTAATGTCGAAAAAATATTCACGCATCGCTAACTGCATGAAAATTTTATGAAGGGTGCAGGAGGGTTTCGTCTGATAAAAGGATTGCCGCGAAAGAAGGATACTCTTTACTCTACAATTTGAACTACATCTACATATAATCTCTAAATTAGGATTGACTAAATACCACTGGATGGTGAAATATTTGGCCCCATATAGTCTCATAAGTTCATATTCTGCATAACTATAAGATTTTTCTTAAAATGGCATATCGTTAAGGAAATTGTTTATCAATTGGACTAAGTTTAATTTGATTGTTTTTTATTAAGAATTTTAACAGCAATCCTACATTATGACAATTTTACTAAATTTTTTGAGTACGAAATTGTGCATTTATAAAAATTATGTATTTTCACGGAGTAACAGATTTCTGCAAAATTACCTCTTTCAGCAAAAGTATAGGTTTTTACGAGCTTAACGAAATATTTATATAACATTTATTTTAATTTACGTAAAACAATATTTTTAATGAATCTACGCTGATAATGACATATTTATGTACATGTTTAACTCAGCACGATTTTTATAAGGTTACAATTATGAAGTTTGTTGGAATTAGCAAGAAATTTTGACAAGACTCACACAAGTGCTCACTAGGCCAAGGAAGTAAAAGAATATCAATATATTTATAAAAGAATGGATAGGTTGATTCAACGACATAATTTATCTAAACGAAGTTAACCAAAACCTTTTCTGAAATATGCCGTAATAGGGAGGAGAAAGGCTCTAAAACGGGGTAGGGGAAACTTGGTACATCGGAATGCAGATAAAGAATCTAGTGCCAATAAAATTGCAGGTCACCAGCATTAAAAATGGTACAGAGATAAAGTGAGTAGAAACACGAATTAATATGCTAAATAAGCTGAAAGAGAATTTTTTCACTGTTAAGTAAATGTAATAAGGGGTGGTCATGTACCAATGTCTCTGCAAGAAGACCATTGTTCTCGTCAAATTCATTTCTATATTCTGTAGTCTAAGATAAAAACTAAGAAGGCACTTAATAGCCTAATCTTGCAATTGACTCGCTTTCCTTCGACTCGAGTGTCCGAAAATGATCAAATTTATTCTGACCTTTGAATAAATGGAACAGTAAATTTCTTCGAGACACTAAGGAGAAAGATTCGAAAATTCGATACGAAGAGCTTTACGAAAAATGCTCGAAAAAATGCAATATTCGAGAAAAAACAGAAGTGAGAAACCATAATGGAATATTAAAAACTTTTCGAAACCTTATTTTACTATTAATAAATGGATAATTAATGTATTGCTATTCACGGATGTTCATCTATTTACTAAGCAATGTAGGAAAATGTACTAAATGAACGAAAGATCATGATTAATCAGATTTAGTAGGAAGAGATGTTGGGAAATCACCATATGATTGTAATTACAAAATATCGATTAAATAAAAAGTAATAAATTAATGAAGTGAAAATAGAATGAAAAATTGTGTATAAAATGCCAAAATAATTCAAAAACGAAAATCAATATTTTAAATTTTTCCTCGCATTCATCGCTGCTTCAAATTAAATCCTTATTATAAAAAAAAACAAGAAAACATGGCCTATTAACGATAAAGACTATGTTCTATTCATCGCCATTGATTCGATCACATGATACTTTTTAACAGCTAAATGATCATTATTTTAGTATGCACAAATCTATGGAATGTAGCAAAAGCAAGGGATTAGCGTAAAAACATCCATTGCATTTTGTATTCATAATAACGGGAAATCGAATAAGAGGATTTCAAATAATTCTGAAATGTAGGCTAATTATTGGGATTAATTTGGTCTCAGAAACGATAAAAGGATTTGATAACCGTAATTAAAAACATCAACTCGGATGGAAAAATCCATCTTTTTCATTCTATAGAATCTCTGACGCATGAACTCCACATCATTTCCCATGCTTATAAACGTGATAGAAAATGGTTTATCTACATGAATACTATAGATCATTTATTAAAATTTTGTTTTTATTTGGTGAATTCTCCTCGTCTTATTCCAGCAAACCCAATTTTCTTAGCGTACAAAATAGTATTCTTACTCGGGAGCATGTTAAACAAAAAATGCAAATTACACAAGAACATTTAATTGCACAAGTATTCCTACTATTGACCTACATATATTTATTGAATGATATCTAAAGATATGTTAAAAGGTCCTTTTGCAATGGAAAGTACAATATAATAATAATAAAGTAAACTGTAATTAAAATCAATATTGTTGAAATTATCATCCCAAAAGTATCTAAACATAGAAAACTCCTGAAAAGCCAGTCATTGGCTTAGAGGGACCTGACTGTGTACAGCACATTTGCCGCTTGAAATTTCCTTTAGTTTAAAACCATTCCTTATTTTATTAATTAATATTTTAGCATTGTATCTTCCGTAGCTATGTCTCTTGTTATAGCGTATGTTGTATCTTTTAAATAAATCATACTGCAACATTTCAAAAAAATAATTAATAGTAGTTGAAGAATGATTTTATGGAATTTGAATAATAATAATTTAATAAAACATAAAATTTTAAAATGTTCCGATTTTTTCTCCTTTTACATGACCTGCATTATAATGGAAATGTTTCGAACGAAAAACATCATGGAATGCCGGCTTTTAGCGCGATGGAAATTTCCTCATGACCAAATTTCCTCAATAACAAAATAGTGCTCTTAGATCTTCAAACTGAAGATGGATAACTCAAAATAGATTATAAGAATCCCAAGATTCTCAAGTCTTGCAGTTTCGATTGATAGCATTTAAAAACGATTTTCTACAAAGATTTTTAAAATTAAAATTACCATAAATTAATTTGGCTCAAACCAAATGATTGTACTATTGTCTCGGGCAATTTAACATCGATTTTAACAACCTCTTTCCTTTCTTCCATTGCAGATGTTGACAACAATGGCTACCTCGACCGCCACGACTTCGAGTGCCTCGCCCTCCGCGCCACTATCATGGAGAAGCGCGGCGAGTTCTCCGCCTCCCGCCTCGCAGAGAACCAGCACATCATGATCAACTTGTGGAACGAGATCGCCGACCTGGCAGATTTTAACAAGGCAAGCCCTCGCCCTCTTTTTTCCCACTTTAAAACGTCCCTGCACTCCGTCCGCTTTAATTTGATTTTAGGGAACTCCATCGATTTCTAATCATAGCAAAGCGTATCTGATGGCGGCATGTTGATTTAGCGTCGTGGGGCCGGAAATTCTAAGGATTCGCGGAAATTCTGCTCCCGGAAAAAGCTACGCCACTTCATCATATAACAGGGCGTTGTGATACGCGAGAACTATCAATTATTTCTCTATCTGGATATCTTTTTTCGTCTGTTCGCAGGAATCATGCATCAGAAGAGTAATTGTTTTTCTATTAAGACAAAAATAATGCTATTTATATCAATAATGTGTTTTCTGTGCATTGAATTAATTTATCTATCTAGATGTCTATTTTTATAAATTCCCGAAAATCTTTGTTAAAATAAATAATCGTATATATGTATGGACTTAAAGTAATAGCATTTCTTCTAATGATGAAGTAACGTCCATCAAATTAAATAATCTTTCTATCTACATAACTATTTCCACATATTCCGGTAAATTATTTGTCAAAATAAAGAAATGGTGTTTCAACTTCAACATATAGCAATGATTTTTCTGTTAATAATGTTGTATCTAAATGCCATGAAATAGTATGTGCATTTAGATAATCATCTTTAGTTATTCTTAGGAATTTCACATCAAAATTTGAAATTTACCTCAAAATATTATATTTATATCAAAAATAAGAAGCCATAGGCTTTTCTTAATTACTCTTATTTAACTAGCATTAAGTTTTCATTTCGAATTTTACCTAAGAAATTTAAATTTGACATCAAAATGTGAAATTTATTATTTAATATTAATCAACTTTATATAAAAGATAAGCAACTATAGGCTTCACTGAATTATTCTGATGGTATTAATTTCCATTGCCTAATTTTACACTTGTTCTTAAGCTGAGAGATGAAATTAAAAATTATTATTAAAAATATCTTTCCGACATGAATAAAAGGGCCTACCGAAATGGAGAATAAAATAGAATTGTACAAATATGCCTCACCCACGGTAAGAACTACTTTCATTAATTATTTGTTAGAGCGTTTCAAGTGATTGACAACAGGTAGGAAACGTGCTTTAAAGTAAAATAATATGAAAACTACTCGTTACAAAAATTCGAGTTTCTCAATTCGTTAAGTCATTTGTTTGGAATCATATGTCCAAGGATACTGAATTCTGATGATACCAAGTTACATAATTAAAGCGTTGGTTGATTCTTGTGACATTATCAATCAAAATATCATCTTCCCTAGAACCAACGAATACCTTCCTCTTCAAATCCATCATTTATTGCTTGAAGAGGACAATATCTTTACTGCGCATCTTTCGAAATATTTTGATTGATGGCTTCTTCAAAATGGCAGAGTCATTTTTGCCTCCTAAAATGATTTCTTCTCGGAATTCGGAAGGCGAATTATCGATCAGAATTCAAACCATAAAGTAGCATACTACCCCACCAGAACGATTTCTGACATCGGAACAAAATTGATTTCTTTCTTTAAAAATAAAACTGCTGTAACACCATTTAACGGTACTATTCTTGTAATATTCCCTAGTCTTGTTTATGAATCCGATGTTAGCAAGAGCAGAGAGCTTTTCCTTGAATTTAAATGAATAAATAAACATCATGTATTAGCATTCCGTCATAAACATATTAAAATTATTTTTTCTAATAGTATTTGGTGGAATTGTATCATAAAAATAATTTATTACACCAAAAATGAGTGGACAGTTAAATTTAAAACAATTCCACAGTTCTATTTTTTTAATTAGTCAAGTATTTAATTTTATTGGACACGCATTTATGTTGCAATAAATTATTTTTTATTAACATTATCGAAATAAAGATTAAATTCATTAATATTATTCTCAGAATTGTTGAATTTGATGTATTTTGAGAAAAATCACCAAAAAGTATTCCCTACTGTCCACGGGTTACCTGAATACTTCTTGGTAATTTTTTTAAGAATGATGTTCCACCAGATTTCACTGGACATGTACTCAGTAACATGTATTTTGAAATCATTATGGGATAAGGAACAGGTACAATATCACTTCACTTTGGTTTTCCCCTATCAAGCTCAAGGGTGTCGCGTTCTTAAGTTCATAATAATTCTTAAATTTTGTATCTTCAACAGATCGAATTCATTTAGAATTTTTTTAATGAACGATATAGTTCAATTTTAGACGAAGCCAAAATAAAAATTCGTTAAACTTAAGCATAACCATTAAGTGTTAAACTTTGTCAACGCCCTCTGATGCCTAAATAAACCGACTGGAGGAATAAATGAATTAGAATAGAACCAAATAAATAAATTATAATCGAATTTGTTATTGAATTCCGAATGCAAATCATGTTCACATGATTTGAAAACGATGAGTAGAAAAGCCCACAGTGAAACAGGAATAAACATTGCGTTACAAGCACCGTCTTACATAACCGCTATGTTCCTAACATTTCTTGAGGTTGCGTTCAAACTCAGTATCCCGCGTCACAATTACAAGGCGAGACATATTTGTGCAAACCGGATCTGTTCCAGTAAAGGAGAAAACAGCTTCTCTAGCTACCCGCGAATTCTTTTTCTCTCGTAATTACTAATGAAAGTGCCCGATGTGGGGATCATTTTATCTAAAATCATATCGCATTTTGAAAGGAATATACATTATAAATATATTATATAGTAAAACCTGTCTAATCCGGAAACATTAATAATATTTCTACATATACGCTAAGGTTTCCAAAGAAAAGGCCCTCTGTAAGGCGGAACTTGTGTTCCGTCTTACCTGTGAACACGGATGGAAATCTATATGCTTTCAACCTCGCACACGAACAAATAGAATAGAACCTGGGAAAAGCGGAACAAAATTTTCTTTCTTTCAAAAGTATTTTCGGTTGGCTTGCCTCTCTTCCATGTTCATTTACCTTCTCGAATATATAAACAAACGTTAAATCTTAAAATCAAGAATACTCAGAAGAAAAAGAGTCCATATTGAGGGCTACATTTTAATAGCTTACGCTTGAGGTCTCCATATGAGTTTAGCTCAGCTCTATCTCTAACTGGCTAAGCATTTTTGTTTTAGGGTATTCCACCATTTGGTCACTTGTTTATGAAATAAATTTAATTTCATTCCTATAAACTTACTATATTAATTGCACAAAATTTATATTAATTGTTCATTCCATTTCTGTGATATTTAATTGATAAATGTAAGTACTATGTTAGAGGTTTAAATCTCCAATTGCCGTCTTTGCCGGCGTTCCTCGTCTCTTTCACCAGTACTCGGAGAAAACAAGAAAGGACACCGCACTTGCCGACAAAGACGGCTATTGGAAATTTTAAACCACTAATTTTTTAACTGCCGTATTCTAAACTTTCTTTTTTCAATGCGTACTATGTGTTAACCTACCTAAGCCGGAAAACCTGCCTGCCTTTCTTTTAAATTTACTTGGTCCCTTGGGTTGTCGTCTTAGACAGCTTTTACTGTAATGAAGTCCTCAATGAAGTGGGGATATCCCCATGTATCCGCTGATATAAATCTTCATTGTCTAACTGGCGAGCCTCTTTACAGGATGGAATGATCACCGTCGACGAATTCAAGAAGGCTGTGCAGACCAGCTGCATGGGAAAAACTTACTCCGAGTTTCCCCAGGCCATGAAGATGTTTATAGACTCCAACTTCACCACCATAGACGTAAACGGTTAGCCTCGATGAAGGGTTGCTCTTCGTTCGTTAACAAGAAAGCTAACCTCTGACGAATGGTTTTCCTTTTGCTTGTCTGTTGCCCTAACTTTGTTTCGAGTGTGTTTGAAAGACTAACAAGACGACCCCTTCCGACTAAGCAAATTAATGCATACTGAATTAATAAATAGGCGAAATTGAATTATTAAAGCCAGCAGGAGTGTGTATTAATATACATGCAATAAAGTGAACTATTCAAAACTTGCGATAGCTTAAGTAATTCAGTTGGACAAAAATTATTTTAGATACAAAATAAACTTTACCGTTTTTTTTTTTTTCGTGGAATTTCCGGCTTTGCTTTAATAAAACTACACGAGCATTCTATAAAAGGAGCAATTAAACTTTTTCGTGTAACTCTGTTATTATTGAACATATTTACGTTATATTAAAAGCAGAGAGTGTGCTAAACAGTGCAAAAATTCTCCGCAGCGTGGGGATATCCAAAGTCGTTTATTTTCTATGACCGGATGAAAATATAAAATAAACAAAAAATTCTAGGACGTTCCGTCTTTTCAAAGATAAAATATTCAAAATCATCTATCTCCCCTAAATAATATGTCGTTGATCTTTTTAATAAATATTTACTCCTAGAGTGCTGGATTGGATAGAATTGACACAATATTTTATTGGAAATAGCAACCACGCAAATATGCTACCTGTTGGCATGTGAGGCTAGACAGGTGTGAGAACTAAAATTTCCTCAAAATCTCTCAAAAAGGGAACGGGTAACTCGAAATTCTTCAAAAGTAAACGCGAATTATTCGTGTATATTATACACAAGAATCCTCGAGCTTTCCTCGCGCTTTCTTTAAGAAAATCAATTCGCATTGCAGCATGCAAGGACTTATTTGGAAGAAAAAACGCGCAATGGATTTCAAAACATATTCATTTGCGACCAAAAAAGATTAATTTTCACATAACGAGCGAGTAAATAAAAGTATGTAGCGAGCAAGTAAAAAAATCTAAGAATCTATTAATAAAACATTACAATGAAAGTAACAGCATTACCATGGTTTCAACACCTAGCATCAAAACCGGATAGTAATAATTTATTAATCACAAACAAGTAGGTCAACCCAATTACTTGTGATATAATATAAATTAATAATAATAAACATGAAAGAATACAAAATGACAAGATAAATGGAAATAGACAAACTTAGACAAAACTCATAAATAAGACACAGTAGAATACAATTTATACATCAAGGAATGGAGTGAGTCATTGAAAATATCAACGTAACTGTTCCTTCTAATGATTTAATTTACAACTCGCATCAGTCTTGTGAACGGCTCGTATTTACGTACATCCTTCCTCCCAAAGGGGACACGGAATAGTACAGTATGTCTAGACCTTCTCAATAGTACATTGAAATTTATCATGTTGAGAAGAGCTAAGGAACCAATGCAACCAATAAGAACATTCCTAAGGAATCAAATATCGTCAACATCTCTTCTCGTTCTCTGAGAAGCCAACTTAAATCTCTGGCATATATCAGAATAATTGTCTGAGATGCATCTAACATCCTCTCCTTCGAGATCCTTTTTATTTCAGGACCGCCTGCTGAACCACCACAGAAGGAGTTTCCCCTCTGAATACTCTAATGGACCAGCTTACCATTTTGCTTGTAGTGTGGATTACTTGTTTGTTTTGTTGTTTGACCCTTGTCCTCGCTTTTCCATTCCCATATCGACTGGCATGGCAAACACGCTACCCCCGCCTTGAAATGGACCCCGCATGTCTCTGTACCCAACAACCACCGCAGGATGGACAGGTGACCGTCGAGGAATTCAAACAAGCCGTGCAGAACCTATGCGTGGGGAAGACGTACGAGGAATTCCCCAACTCTATGAAAATGTTCATAGACTCCCGGTTTAAGACATCCGATGTTAACGGTAAGTATGATAACATTTTCAGCCAATGTCGTTCGATGAGTAGAGTCCGAACGATGCATATATTACGGTGCCATTTTAAACGTTGAATACGAAATAAATTCCGCGATCCTGTAAAAGAGACTAATCTGTTTACTATTTAAGCATTTTACCACGTCTGCGTGCATACGATAGATCGGAGTCACGAAGCAAAAAATACCGCTGATACCGTGAATAACGGGTAATACTCCGGGAATCGAAACGATCCGAACCGAAAGCCACTCTACGGTTTAGAGGCAAAAATAACGATTAATCGATGCCAGAGGAAAACGTTTTTCACCCGAGTGAAAATCATGCCCGAAGAAATTGAGATTCTTGAACCAAACCGAAACTTAAAACCATTTCTTACGTTCTCTCTAAATATGACAAACAATAAAGACTTTACTGGTACTGTAAACCGGTGACTCACAAGTCACAAATTAACAGTTGTGTTTTTAAAATTGAAATAGGACTATGACTACTTACTCTGCCAAGACGAATTTTCTATAATTTAATTGAAGTTTACGTAATTGAAGAGTTGCACGCAATCATTAGGGTTACAATATTTTATTCACGAACTATAAACATGGTTTGTTGTGGTCTGTAGAGTATAGCACAGAATCTGAATTTCTGATTAAATCATCGAATCGAAATCTAACTCTTATTGACCAGAGCAAAAACCGGAACTGTAATAATTACTGCCCAACGGCTTGAAATAATTGGCCTAAATCAACAAGAAGAATATATTCGAAATATTAGCATGGAGAAATTTATACCTGAACGCCATCGGTTGTTATGCTGATAAATATTGTATAGTGTATGCATGTCCACCGTCATAAAACAATCATTTAAAACTCATTGATGCGTTTTTTCCTGTGGTAAAAGTTCAAGTGATATAGTAAAATCTGTTTAAATATAATAAAGCTGATCAAAATTGTTTAAAAATTTCAGTAATGAGTGACAGTGATGCGGTATAAAAGTATAATTTATTTTAGATTAACTGCTGCTTTAAATTTTAAAGCAATTTTACTAACTTTATATTTTTACGCAAATTTTGCAACATTGCGCGAATTTCTCCCGTACGGGATACGCATAGTAAATGTGTTTTAAATTTTATTTTTGTGACGGTGGAAGTAATATGCCATGCACTTCATGGTTTAATAATATGCCATACGGAAGTACGGTCGAGTATAAAAGAATTAATCGATTTTGATTTACCGCACACTAATTTTATTGGCAGAATAAAAGGACTAAAGACTTCTCGATCGACCATTAGACATGAGATATAGTAGACAATTATCTTATTGACATGAGAAAATTAAAGATGAAAAAAGCTTCAATTTTAATGCATCAATTTCCGATTCGGGCAGCATCTTTCTACATCATAAAACTCTCGCTCTCCCCGAACCAACCTTTGAAACAAACTTGGGACCCTCATCAAAAAGATCAGAAATCCTATCGTAAAATTGGTATAAAGTTACGTACGACCGGAGAAACCGATGGAATTGCTCTCCTTTTTCCTATTTTAGAACCCAATTTATCCATCGACAAAACTCAAAAAGCGAAGGAAATATATCCCCGCGTTGCCTTTCATATCCCATCCCTGAGTTTTCTTCCGATATCGGTCAAGCCTCGTTCTTTTCCCACAGGGACAAGTTTCGCTCGCAAACAAAAATCAAGAAAAAATACTATTTCCCCTTTCATCTGATTTCCCTCTTAGAATTCTTTTGAGAGAGGCATGAAAAAGATCTTGGATTTAGGCAAAGGAGGGCTATCGTCGGAAAGAAGTATCTCAGGCAAAATGCAGTCGACCAAAAATATATTCCCGCAATTTTTGGATTGGTATTTTCGAACGAACATCATATCATCGTAATCATTTTTTAAATGGCGGTTGAACTACGATAAATAGAAACATCAGTCAGAGATAATGCTTCGTAATAATTAAATTTCTCATATGATATCTCGTAGTAATGACGCCAGAGAAAAAATACTCAAAAGATTAAATAATTCCTAAGTAACCCATTCTTTTCTCTTCAAAATAAATTTCACATTAAAACCGCAACATTTACTTTCCGAAATAAATGTTTACTTCCAATGAATCTTTTATCTATACATCAGAGAAATAAATATTTTAAAAAATCAAATAAATTTAACGTGAAAACCGCTACATATACATTCCATAATAAGTTTCTGGAATTTCATAATAAGTTTAACTTGTAATATATATCACGGTAATGACACCATATAAGTAAATATTAAAAAAACTCGAAATAATACTTAATTAACTCATCTTCTTCTTTCTCTTCAAAACAAATTTAAGACTAAATCTTCTACCCTTACTGTAACTAGAGTTCTGGAAGATTTATTTTAAATTTCCATCGCTTGAGAATTGAAATGAAAGAGGTTTTAATGGAAATTGAAAGATTTATTATTAACAAGGAATTAAATATTTGTTGTGTGTCTGTAAAGTATAAAGCGTAGAGCTTAGCTTGAGCCTAAAACCCTCAACCGTTAACCGACAAAGACCCTGGAGAAGAATTGAGGCTTGCGTGTCAAAATGAGGAATGAATTAGTTTTCTCTTCCTTTACACACCGAGCCAAAATTTCATTAGTGAAACGAAGTACGTAAGTGTGCGAGTATGTAGCTTAATGATCCTATGAAAAATGTACTACATCCATTAAAATTTGACCAGGATGTTTGCCATTGCTCAGCATTATATATCTTTTATCTAGGACATGAAGTTATGCAAGAAAAATCTTTACTCGACCCATGCGAAACATATTTATCGTACAATTAGCATATTACACATACTACTAAAATTACGATTTCCGAAGAATTTTGAATTTTTATGTGATAAATGACATTCCAGGCATAAAAATAAAAATGCAAATTATGACAATAGGGAAGTTTGACTTGATCATCAATAATACATCTTTGCTAACTAAATGCCTGCCACTTACATCCAAAAACCAAAACATCTGGATGAAATATATACATATCCTCCACCGTAAAATTTTCCTAATCTTTGAGGACGTAAAAAACCTGTAGAGTTTACAACCCGTCTCTCCTTTCCTAATCGAAGGCAGCCCAAATAAATCCAACACATCCGAATTAGGTTTGACGTAAAACGATTTGAAAATCGCCCAAACAGAACTCGACTGTTACTGTGAACGATTCCCTTTCTCTTCCGGAAAGCAACCAAACTTCGAGAGGAAAATAAAACAAACGACCCCTTCGCAGACACTAGAAAAGATAAACTCTGATGACATTCGTGTTTTTTACGCCGTAAATTGGATTGTTTACGATGCAGGGATGGCGAACAGGAGAAAGTCAGCGGCGCAGGGAGGAAATGTTGTGAAAAGTGGTTGAATTAAGTCTCCCCATAGCGGTGGAAATGAAAGATGGATCCTGAAGGTTCCAGATGCTTACGATGTCGGCGTCTAAGTTGGCAGCCGTCTCGGGAGTCACGCAGTTGGTCGCGAGCTCTCTGGAGCACGGCGCGGCGGTGAGGCAAGAGGCGAAAGAACCGCGAAGGAATTCATGCTCTCCTTCACCGGAGAAAAGATTCCCATTCATTTGTGAAAGAGGTCATACCTGTGAGATTCACTTAACTTTAGTCGCGAAATTTATGGAGGTACTCAACCCCGAAGTTGGTTTGCTGATATCACTTCCATCAATTCGCTCTACGAATTAAACCAGGACTCGGCTTCTCCTTTCCAACAATCCTAACTAAGCATTAAATCGGGGCTTCAAACTGTAAAATTTATGTTAATGTATGTATGTATCCTGCGAGCCTTTCGGCGTGGGGTTTGCATCATATGTCTATTGCACTAACCTGCCATTATAAAAAATTATTTTAGGAAATGACTAGTCCAAGAATTCATTTCTTTACTTTTGCTCGCAGTAACAGATGGGCCTATGTAAAAGTAAGGAGGAATAATATCCGAAACTTCTTCCAAGAACGTACTATCGCTGAATTTATGGGAAAATTAAGTCATGGTTTAGACAACATTCATTCTGAGGGTTCTCATCCCAAGTACAGAAGTGTCTAGGTTGCGCTTCATGGAAAAACTTATCAAAAACTCAATGACAACCTGTTGACAACTTTATTAGCGACCTAGTTGTGATTCACAACCCCTTGACTACCTACTTGTGACCATAACCTATTTTTTATAGTACATTCAAACTGAATCCACTCAAGGGTCCCCTTTTCATCCATAACATCCTTTCATCTCTTCCAGAACTTTGAAATGGACACATAGCTAAAAGGTACAAAGTAGCCTGTCGACGCCTTCCTATCCCCACATCTTCGAACACCTTTTGTAACCCTACAAGACATCGCTGTATCAGGCATCTTTTGAGCGAATGGGAAAAAGGCTAGGCTCTCTTTTGGCTCCCTTTCGTCGGCGGAGTAAAAGCGATCCTTCAGGGAAAATAAAACCGGGAGAGGCGCGTCTTTCCTGCGTCATCCCTCATCCGAGCAAGTGGAGGCGAGGGCCAATTTTGCACGGCAGGTGTGCTCTCACACGACACGGGAAATGAGAGCGCATTAAGAGTCATTAATACCTCGCCACGTCCCGGCCTTTTTCCATCTCCGATCAAAAGATGTGAGAGAAGGCTCCGTGATCTGACGCTCCATAACTCGGGAAATATTCGGGGACGCAGAGAGGGGTGGGCTTTGATGAAAGCGCCTTTCTTCGGATGATTCGTCCAAATGTAGGTCACGTGAATAATTTTTGCCGTCTTTTCCTTCTACGTCGCCATACTAGCCTTCCCAATTATTTCCGTGACAAAAAACTTCTTACATAAGGACTGCAAACTACGCATACATTGTTCTCATACAATCAGAATGGAATAGAAAAGAGCTACTTTAAAAACCGAGTTGTTTATTCTCAGCCGTAATTGCAACAGAATATAATGTATCTAACATTGTTTTCATAAATAAAATTATTCGGAAATTAAAAAATAATCTCTGTAGATGCGTACTTTAATAGTCAAGCCATTATCTTCAGTTTTATGAATACTTGTTGAACATGATAACTTGGCTTTTGAAGTACTTATGGGATAATTTCCAGGATTTGACAGTTTCCTTGATCTGATCACCGCGTGAGGGGTTACTTTAGGAGTGTTTTAAATTCTTAATGTTATGTAATTATACACATATATATTAGTGCCAATAATACATATAATAGAACCAATAAGGAGAAAAGATATTCAATAATTTATTTCGGTAATACAATTACTGCGAAACTAAGTAAGAATATGTTTACATTTAAACAAAATTCACAAAGGATGAGTTAGAATGGTTAATAATGCTTTAGTTAGTTGAAAGCGTCTTAGTCAAGTGGTAATACTTCTCGTAGTGATAATTTATTATATTTATTTTCTCTTTATAAAAATTGAAATTCGGATATTATATAAAAGCATATAGAATTCACAATTCCAATGCGTCACTTGAACTCTGAAGATTCTGGTCTGGCTTTTCGTATATAAAACTCTGTAGTAGGTTAAATTTAAATATTGCTGAACGACTCAGTAACTAAGCCTAAGAGCTTAGTAACTCAGTAGTTTAATTCAGCAACAGATATTTTCTCCCAGTTTTATTAGCTGATTTCTGTTGGAAATAATCGTTGCTCAACATTGAAAACTTAAATATGGAAAACTTAAATTAGTTTGAAGTAATTTTGCTGGTACCAGTAGAGTATGAGGATCTTATTAAGATACGACACTGACAAAATATTTGATGTAATAAAAAAAATTCAACGAAAAATGCCAACCTCTTCCATTTACTTCTCTCATCAACAGGTTCCATAAATCACAAGCGTAGACGATGCTGTAATACCGCCTGCAATCCATCCTGAGCTTGTTAGATATCCACTTCCTGAACTCTAATGCTTCCGTTAACGAGATGTGTAAGTCTTGTACTCGCGACCTCGACCTGACACACAACCCATACTTCTTTAGAAAACTATAAACTGAAGTCTCGTATTAAAGTATTCTCCAAACATAGAAGAGGTTAATGAGTCATGCTTTATTAGCCGGCGACTGCACGGCAAGACCACGTCCGGTGAAGTTAAGTTCCCCTTTGATCAACGCCTGATGCAGTCAAGTGCAAAACGGCAGTTTGTTTCATTTCGGACATGGAACCGCTGGGGCAGACACTCAAAGCCTGAGAAGACAGGAAATTAAGGAGATCTGGGAGCGCATTGGAAGGATCTCTCCGAGGGAATAATTAAAGCGTTTACTGTCTTTCATTACAGGGATGCAGGTAAAATGCGAGACCGATGAAAAGAACGTGATTAGAGACGGTCCTGTAAGTAACATCGTTTCACGGGTTATTGGTTAAAATTAATTAATGGGAAAAGGGTTGATAATGGATGGATACAAGGATACAAGTCTGCATTTATTACGCGGACAAAGGAAGAGTCAAATTTCAGATTTGCCTTATATTTTTACGGGATCCTCGCTAAAGATTGACCTATATAAAAGACTATTATTATTATTATTGTTATATAAAAATATTCTGACTATCTTCAGAAAATATTTTGCCATAGATTTCGCCATAGGTGGCTCAATTTTTTGTAAACCTTTCCCCAAGCATTATCTTTCATTAACTTTGCTTGAAATTTTATTCATTAAAAAAGCATATTCTATCACTGATTCGATAGACATAAGAAGTTTACTGAGGCACAGACAACACTTTTCTAGAATTTAGATTCGATTTCATCATTGCGGAACTTTTTATGGCGTTGCAACTAGATATATTGATAAACGGATCTGAGAAATATGCTTGATACCGGTACTCGAACCCAAGTCTTCGTTTTAAGTTTTAAGTCGTATATACCATTCGATTTTATAAGAAAAATAGAACCACGTCAACCGACCCCACTCGAGTACCAGTGTAATGGCTAAAATCAAATATTTGCACAGATTGTAGCAAGGAAAACAAATTTTATAGCTACATAAATATGTGTGGAATATTTTCCTCATTGTTTTTGCTTGGCGGAATTAACAAGCCTGGCAAACAAAGGTAATGAAATAGTTACAGACAGATACTTCGAAAACGAATTCTTCGAATGCAAATTTTTCAAAAGCAAATTCTTCTAACGACCAATATTTCGAGCATTCTTCGAAAAGTAAGTCACGTGCAATGCCCACATTCGACCCGACCTTTAAAGAGGTTTATAGATTTGCTGAATAGATTCCAACTCCGGTTCCTTTAATATGAATTTTAGATAACTTCCGATTCATTAGAGTGGTCCGTTTTCGAAGAATTTTTCATTCGAAGAATTAATCGTCCGAAGAATGTGTTTGCTTTTAATGATCTTGCTTTCAAAGAATTCTTTTTCAAAATCCGTATGCTCCCATTGAAATAAGTGCACAATTTCCACGAAGGGATGAAAAGCCCTCACGTGGGCTGAATGCCACAGGTCCCCACCTCTGCAGAATACAAAATTAAGCGAGTTTGAGAGCGTCTATTTCCATCGCAAATATTAATATTGCACATCTAGACTCGTGGATGTAACCAAATTCTTTACGTAGAGCGAGTCGTATCAGACGTTTTTCTACATCATTAGATCGCGATTCCAGACCTTTTCCGCAAACGAGGAACCGAAATGAAAAATAATTCGCAGAGTTCTACTTCCTGCTCCTCCGCAGTTTCCTAATCAAAAGACCTCTATTTTTACTCGCATTCGCCGCTTATGAGCCAAGATACCTCCAGAAAAATAAATTTTCCGCGACTACGCGAGCTGTTCGTCATTCGCTCTGATCCAGGAAAATTAGGCGAGTTTTACAAAATATGCAAAAGATCAAAACAACCGAGATTTAAAACGCGCGATACGCTTTCATTTCCAAAAAATTCAAAAGCTACGAAGAGCTGGTTAAACATATCTTCATCTACCTTATAGGTTCCCAACCTACATTTTCCCCTTGGACCCCTTTTAATTTTCCATGGATTAGCCTGCCTAATATTGATTTCCTTGTTAAAAAGGCACATCTGGTTTGCCTTTGATTATATTATATTTATTATTCATGATGAACAAATTGAACGAAATATTCAGGTTTCCAAAAGTTTTATTTCAATTGACGACTACTACGACACTTGGCAACGTCGCATTATTTATTTAATTAAGAATCTAAAATAGGGTTGATTTTTTAATTTCTTGATCACAGAAAATTTTTAGAAAAGGTATAGAATACAATGGCGATATTGATTTTTCATTTAACAAAAATCCTTGGGCTAGATCGATTTCAAACTTTTATGCCGATTATCAACAATATAATACATGTTCGAAATTTAAATGTACTCATCACGCGGAACTAGCCTTGATGCAACTCTAAATGAAATCGCATTGTTTTAAGTTGTACCATTTCCTTGTAATTGACTTTTATGTATCGCGAAAATGACGAAACTGGGGAAAAGTACCGTTTTTTGGGTACCTTGGTTTATATTTTTTCTCGTGGTAAATTGAGCATTCAATCTGCGACAGCAGAAAAAGTGTCACTTAAATAAAATAAGATTATGCTTAGTTTGGTGTAAGGATAATTGATATAAGTTGAGTATTAAGCTAGCAATAGATTAACTAATTCCGGGGTCACATAATTCATACTTTGACAGTAGTTTTAACACACATGTGTCATTCTCTGAATATTTCGATCAATTTGTTCACCATGAATAATAATAGACGGTTCTACGAAGTCTGAAACAATCCATTACATAAATTATCTTTTTAAATGGGATCTTTGGCTTCCAAAATCCATAAAACACTCTCAAAAATTGAAAATTATCATGGATCCCCTTTTTCTCCCTGACATGGACCCCCTGGAAATCTGTAAGGGACTCCCAGGGGTCCCTATGGACCACTTTGGAAACTTTTGATCTACCTCAGAAATTCGCAAAGTCCCTCCAATAAATGTTGGCAATATATATGGATAAATCAGAGAACTTAATTTTCCCATTCATTTGCAAGAAATTCAAATTAATATACTTATACATATTTAAAAAGGAAAAAATACTCATTTTCGTTTAGATCGACTTCAAATAACTCACGAAAACTGTGACTTACCCCAAAATTAACTCTCACTATCGATGTTACATGAGGAGTAATGCTCGACAAATGTCAATTATTATGGTGTATGGTAATTTCGTGGCATTGGTGAATTACAATCCGTTGTAACTGATGGCCTTTTTTTAGTAGAGAAGTTAATGCAAGAGCCTTCTCTATGCAAAAATCTGAGCCCATATAACCACTGTAAATTGTGTAACGGATGTTTGAAAATTTATCACAAACTTACCAATGTCATAAATTATCCATATTTACCTCACTGAACGAATTTGTCTACACTCTCTCTGCCGGAAAAATATCATACAAGAACAAATGTGCTCAAAAAAGTGATTCATAATAAAATAATTATAAAACAGATACATATCGTATCAGACGTTTTTTTTTCTTTCCGGACTTTCAAAAATTACTAAAATAAAGTAACGGATAACTCTCTTCAGATTAAACTTATTAAATTTTTTTCACAAATATAATCGATATTGCAAGGCGTGACTTCGTGGAAAGCCATTAAAAGCAGAATGATGATACTTCGTATTTTTATATTTAACAATTAATTTTCCTGAACACGAAAGAATTAGTTAATCGCAATTTCACGTAGCAAAGCGTAAATGACGTTTAATCCCGACATTTCATCCCACGGCCTTCGTCTGTAAGAGAACGCGGAAGTACCTTTGAAATATAAAGGAAATTGGCGAACTTTGAAAAATAAACCAAAGGTTATGAGGTGCTCCAAAATGACTCGCCTGCTATTTGGAAAGAGATATAATTGGGTCAAAGCTGAGTGAAAGAGGAAGACATAGATCAATTATATTGGGATGGGAAGTCACAGGTGGTTTTGCTTGCGTTGGACCAAAAATACAAGCACCGGATTGACGAAGATCAAAGGAGAGCTAAGAATGAATACGTAACTCGAATGCATGACCATCGGCAGTATGTAGCACAACGTATGAAAAGGCAAAGGTTTGAGCTCTTCAATATGAGAGAAAGCCAGTTTTTCTTCCTTAATCATCTCGTATATCGGACATACATACGTATTTTGTGAGCAAGTTTGTGCGATTTTGTTATGTATTTTCGGATGATGGTCGAAAAACAAACGCTGACCAACTTTCAAATATTAAATTTATTGCTGGGATAATGGGCTATTTTTATTCTGTTTTACTATGAGCGTCTATTTATGGGCAATTACCTAGTAGCCTACGGTCCAAAACCAAACTTGTCAAAGCATTCCAATAACAAATACATGTCATGTTCACTTTCATTGTTTGTAGAATTAATTCCCTTCTTAAAAAACGGTAAACGGTACGGTAAAGGAATCACCTCATGAAGTCCGAATAATTACACAGGCCGATAAGGTCTTGGTAACATTGACTTGGTTACTTGTCTCTCATTGTATTTTTTGCGATACATTCAGCAATGTTTGTGAAAATTTTCCACCACGTACAGTTTTCGAGAATTTTGCATAAATATTGAATACATCTTGGTTAATTTTTTTCTTTATATTTTTATGTTGGTAACTCTCTAAATGTATATCTAAACCGTTTCTCAGATCATTGATTCACATCTTCCTCTAATAATTATTAGAGGAAGAAAATCCTATGAGGATTTTTATTACAAACAAATGAAAGATTTCAAAAGATAGTAGAATAGTACAATTTTTTGTACTTATTTATTAAGATTTTATTCTTATACTGAAATTTGAATTTTAATTATTTATACGTATTACTGCAATTTATGACAAATTTCTCCAATCTCCAAACCACGAAAACTTTATAAAATATAGCTAATTCCGATAGTTACTATCGAGTTGAGTATGTTTACATACTTCCCGCTTCCATAAGATAACATAGGAAAACAGCTCTATATCGAATGAATGGTGATAGATAAAAAAACTTTAAACATATTTAGAGTAAGAAAATTTAAGGAAAACTCCCCATAAAAATAGGATACGAATTTCACACATGATCACAGCCCGCAATTATATTGATTTTATATGTGAATTAAAGATTTAAAGAAAACTTTAATGGATTGGGTTCTTCCAACTAAGAGGAATGGATGTCGTAAGGAAAATTAGGAGAATCATTAGCTCAATTCTGAGCATCATGAGTCGATAACACGGATATTTTACACTCGATACAAAGTACTATGCCTAGGCAGCACGCAACATTTGGTGGATGGGAAACTAACTTAACGAGGTCCAGCCAAAAAGCCCTTTCATCTTCCTCTATGTATTCAGGCAGCTATCCCTCCATTATCTCGTCTATGATGACTTCTCAACAACTAACGGAAAGCCAGATATCAGGTACTAAGTGGTGGCTTGTATACTGCTTGCGAATCCTCTCAGCCTTTTGACTATGAAAATCAACGATGTCCCTCGATGTGTAGTTGGATAAGAGGATTATAATACAGCGGAACGATTAAAATTCATAAGCTATAATCAACATCGTTATTAGTCTATCAATTGACTGACATTCAGAAATTATTACCTCGCCAATTTTCTTCGCCATATGTTTACGTCATGACGACTTAAACTCTTAAAAATATTTTATAGCAAAACAGACAACTTTAATTGATATGTACGGGTGTTCCTTAACTAAATATACCGTAAAATTGCTCTTCATTAAATTTACAAAAGGTAATTGACGTCAACGCTTAAGTTGAGTAACATTTGTTTAAACATAGATTTATGAACAAATGAATTCCTTCAATACACACGAAATGAAAGCCTGCTATTTGTGTCTTAGAAAGGTTAGAGAGTATAATTCAAATCCTTGGATACGATATTTGAAGAGTCACTTTCCAGGTAGGTTGGTAAAGATTATAAAAATAACATGCATGCAAGTTGATTGTAAACGACAGTGTGAAGTTTTTAACTAAAAAATCCTTTTCGTTGAATGATTAACTTATTGCATCGAATAGTTTGCTGTTTTAATAATTAATCTTGAGCTAAGGGACAAATAATGTGTTATTTTCCATCTATCGATGGACATAATTTATAAAAACACAAATATTTAAAAATGGCGTTAAAATCTTGTATAGCTACTGAACTGAATAACTTGTTCGTGTCTTCAGTACTTCAAAAGATGGCAGTAACATTTTTAAACCATACAAGTGACCGAACAATTTCGATAAACGTTTTGCTTGATTCACTGTTATTTTAAATCGTTAATTCTCTAGCATTTTCAATTTCAATTTTCTTGATTCCCAGCCCATACTTAAATGAATTAAACAGTTACGTTTTCTCTTCATTTATTGTCCTAAGCAGTGAAGAAAATGTTTTGAATTTCCCAACTCTCAATTTTACACAAAACTCATTCACTTATTGATTTTCAAATATAAATAGAATCTGTTAACGCTCGAATTAACAACGTGAAGGAACAAGTTTATCGATGACTAACTAGAAAAGAGTATGGTTCTGCCGGGATCATTATGTATTCATATTAGGCATTTCATATCATTTCTCCATAAACCTTCAACTCTTAATTTCTGGTCGCAGGCGATGGAGTGATTGGAAAGGAGGAATACCGTTATGACTGCGTCACCAGGAGCCCATTTGACACCATCGAAGTCCTCGACGAAGCTTTTGATAAGCTCCTGAATGTAAGTATTCACTCCCTTCCGCCATCTTGTCGACCTTCTGTTTTTGTCCAAAAGGCGCGAAGTCAGCTCTGCGACCCGTGATAGCGTCTGGACGTACGCCTGGACGTTGCGTCTGGACGTTGTGTCTGGACGGCGCGTCTGGACGTTGCGTCTAGACGTTGTGTCTGGACGTTGAAGCTAACGTTGAGGGAAGTTGGAGCAGCCAGAACGCGGGACATTGCCAACTGCAGCTGGCCGCTGCGGGTGAACACCGATTTTCTTGTAATCTCACGATACCTCATAATGAGTTACATGTACCGGTAACGGGTATATTATCGAATCTAAGCTTTCTGTGGCCACTTTCTAAAGTTAATAAAAATGATGGTCTCTCTACCGCTAATAGAAGATGAAGAACGATACTATAGATTAGGCGTCAATTGGATTCCAAAACGAAAGTTTCAATTAGAATATTTCGAACATAACTGGAAACAGTTATTATGACTAAACAGTCTAATCTCTATTTTATTATTTTAACCTTTGATTTTGAGATTAAATTGATTTTTTTTATCTGCTATTTCAAAAATCTAGACTGTGGCGAACGAAATGCTGGGATAAATATTCTCAACTGCTGAGTTAGAAAATGTCCAAACCAGCAAAAATAAGCAAAGAGAGTAAACAAGATACCTATTCGACAGTAATCATAACAACTCTTAGGACACAACTACTGTAAAGCAGCCATATTTTCTGAATTACATTTCACTAATTCTCGGTCGATCCGGGACACGCGGGATGGTCAACAATATGATAGTTTATACAAAATTTAATAGTATAAAGACAATGTTAAAAATTAATTTAAACACGAGAAGTCGAATAAATCAAATGCGCTATTTTATTCCAAATTTAATAGTTTGACAACTAAGTTTAAAATCAATTTTAAACACGAGAAGCCTAACAAATGAAAGCAAAAGATAATGGTGATTGTGATTTTGATGATTTCTTGCTTATGTGTAAGTCGGTTCCGAAGAAAAGTCATAAAGGAATATTTAATATTAATATTTTCCGTATTTGAAATAATGAACATTTAATATCGGGAGAGGGAAAATAGCAATTTTATTTTTCTACCAATCAATCAATTGAAGTCACCCGTATATCTTAAATTAAGATTAATAATTAGCATGGGGGAATAGTTGAAAATCTCCTTAACCAAATCCGCTTAATGCTAAACTTTTTTACGAAAGCGCAAGGAAATAAATTGGACGGGGACATTTTTCGGGACATTTTCGGGTCTCATCACCATACGACATCGAAATCCAGGACTGTCCAGCCTAAAACGGTTGCTTTAATCTTGCAAGGGTTTCCGACCCTACCACGCCAGCAAAGCAAGTAACCAGACTTTACTTCATCGAGGTTTTCTTCAAAAATATATTTCCTCGAAAATTATCCAATCATCACTGCTCTACTAGGCTTTAATTCTGCAACTTGCTGACACGTATTTCCTTCTCTTCCAAACACAGGATGACGACAGGAGGCGCGGAGGCATCACGTTATCCCGCTACCAGGAGCTCTACGCCCAGTTCCTTGGTAATGCTGACGAGAAATGCCCTGCTGTCTATCTGTTCGGGCCCCTCCAGGAACTAAGCTAAGAGGGATTGGAAGGAAATAAAAAAAATCGGTTTCCCCGCCCCATCCATCACGTCAACTCTTTTGCAACTCTGTTTTACAAGAGGCACCGTCTGAAGGAAAGGGAAGATATCGGCAGAAAGTCATGCGGGTCTTTTTAATTTCGAACGTCTTTATTTGAGGGAAAATACTGTTGTTTTGTAATCGTCGAAAAGGATACGCCTCGGGCGTACAGTAAGGTAAAATAATGAACCAAAAATCATCCACAGATCACTTCATTCTTCAGTTAATTTTAAGTAAGAAACTAACGCGTGGTTTTTGAATGACTTGACAAACGAAAAACCTAGCAATTTTCAAACCCATGAGTGTTTTCCTTTCCACTTGTATCTTTCATCCTCTCTTTTTGACCCATTCCAAGGTTGTTATCAATGAGTCTGGCTGTTTCATTGTTTTGTGATATTCGTGGCCGCGATACCATAAGGTCCGTGGCGGTAACCTTGTTTTTATATATGTAATCCGTAGGGTGAGTATAGGTAAACAGAATTCAGGGGTAAGCAAATTACTGATGCAACAATGTTTCTATTTTTTACAGTAAGAGAAATGTAGGTAGCCATATCGCGGGAGTGTTGAGGTGATCTAGGAGTGAAAATAAATTCACGCCGGAGTATGATTCTTGAATCACTCTTAATGCATCGCCGGCATATTTATTTTAAATAACGGCGCTAGATAGCGGAATAGTGCACGACCGAAAGGAAGCTCCCGTCTTCACCTTAAATTGTCCACAAATGCACGTAATTGTCGGAGATCGTGTCGGAAATAGTAGATGTCTGGATATAAGGAGCTTAATGGCCAATCCATGTAACTCGTTTAAACGTAAACCCGTACATTATTCGTCACTGTTACAATTAAAGTGGTAGTAGTGGTTGTAAGCATAAGGATTATATTAGTAAAAAGTATGGTATTCATCTGTTGTTATGTTGTTATGTTTAATTTTACCAGTTACCAAACGCAAATGTTTTTGCTCTGCCCTGATGTTGTAATATAGCACTATACTCGTGGAATTCTAATAATGTGCATCTGTAATTCTGCTGTCATAAATCGATTGCACACTGTGTCATTGAATATTAAGAGATGAATTTATTAAATACAATAAAATGTTTCAAAATACAACGACGATTGTTTCATTTAATTTCCCTAAGCCTACGGAATGAACCCAAATCATTCTACGTACCGTAAATCTTTCAAGAAAACAAAACCCAATACCTTTGGAAAAACATTTATGATGCGGTATACATTTGAGAAGAAAGGTAGTATGCTGAGCGACAAGAATGAACTCATGGGGGAGACCGGGGTAATGGTGCCGCCTTAAAAATTGGATTTTCTACAGCTTGCCAAATATATTTTATAGCAAACGAAGACGCTGAAAAGCTTGATTCACTCGTCAGGAATCTGAATTATTTTAACTTATGTCGTACCTACTGAGAAAATACTTGAAAGAAATTTTTTACAGAAACGCTGCACCGTCACAGTGATGAAATAACCCCGGCTACAGGGGTAATTCCGCCATGGTCTCGGATTTATGACGCCGTCATTTTAGGTAGCAAATAACAATTTATTTATTAAGTCTTTTATATGAATTTACTATTCTTTTATAAAAACCAGTTAGCAAACATGAATTTCGAAGATTTGAACGAAAAATATTTCATTGTTGACGGGATAAAGCAATAATTAGTTTGATTAATTTGAGAAATTAAATGGTAGTAAATATTTAAAGAAATCAACCGTATATCTTTCAAGAAAACAAAGCTCAACATCAACCTTTGGAACAAAATTTATGATGTAGTATAGTACATTTGAGAACAAAGATTCCATGCTGATCGACAAGAAATAACTTGTATGCAACACACAAAAAAAATACCGTATGTGCCGGCGTATAAGTCGGCCTCTGAAGTCTTAAAAAATCTTTAAAAAACCAGGAGTCGACTTATATGCCAAACATAAAATTTAACCCTTTACCACCGAGGGGTAAATAAGTGAAACTGCCTGCTTAACACTTGTTGTACACAAACTCTCGCAACTCACTTTTGGCAAGTCTAATTAACGTAAAAATCACATAAGACAAATTTCATCACGAGATACAATTGTGGCCGTACAGTACACAGAATTATAAGATTATAAAAATAAAACAATTCTAAACAAATCTTTCAAGGATAAAATAACGATAAAATCAGAAGATCCATAGAAACAAAAACTCTTCTCCAATTACAAATATGTTGAGTTAAGAGTGGCTCGCGCGCAGATTATGGCTATTTAACATGTTCGCTACGGCACTCATTGGCGAATTCAACTCTCATGCTGAGTATTCTTTTCAGGAGAATATAAGGGGGACATTCACGCACATGGCGCGTGAATTGCATAAACATTGATAAGCATTTCACGCGCCTCGAACGTGACCCGTAACGAGCAAGTTAAGTATGTTCAGCATCTTTATGCAGTCCAATATCACGACCACCCTAACGCACGCTCATATCAATCTTATCAAACAAAATAATAATTATACGAAATTGAATTGGATAGTAGCGATCTTTGATGTCCTTTTCTAAATGGTATCCAATTATATTAAATAAAATACTTAATTCGAAACTTACAACCTAACTCAATTATGAACTTGTTGCGACTTCCGAGGCCGATAGAGCTGCTAGGTCTCGACTCAAGAGATGGATAATCTCCTCATGAGAGCCACCTCTTGTCAAAAACAAGAACTAACAACGTCGGAAGTTTTCTTGAATTACGAATTCAATAACGAAAGTACAGAGAGAAATACATAAAGTAAATGTACTTTAAAAGCAATTGTATTCTAAATTTTTAACAATTCGATAAATAATACATTCCGCAAGCTGTTCGTTGTAGTATCCGGTGCAATTATCCTTGATTAAATATACGTAATTCCTAAAATATCGTGATGCAGAGAAATTACTGACGTAGTGCATTTCGTGAAACTGCGATATTGTTAACTCTTTCATCGGAAATAATTTCAATGGGTCAAAACTATAAATATTTTTAGTCGAATGAAAAGATTAAATTGAAAATGAAAATCTGGCAACAGTAAATATTTTAATTTCGGTCCTAAGATGCCGAGTTTGGTACATACTGCAAAAATATACTTTAAACTCCAATGCAGCTCGGGTCGTACATTTAAAACCTTTTTAAACTAAAAAAAAACAATTTTGAGGTACAACTAAAAGCACCCAGGGCAAAACAGTAACCAATCAATTCTAAGTGAGTTATACAAGCCGATGAAAGAGGATTGAGATCTTTGATGGAAGGTAGAACTGATATAGCGGCTTACCTAAACAGAACTCTCCCAGCTTGGTCTCAGCCCTTCCTTCGTAAAGGAGAGCACGGTAAAATTCTGGTAGGAATATCTACTTGAGTGTTTCCAATCCAATTAAACCACGACTGAACTAAGTCATCCGGACTAAATACTGCACAAATAGAAAATGTGATTACTTTATGCGCGATACCTGGAGGCTGATGGGAAATTGAATAAACAAAATCCAAAAAAATAACGATACGAAATTAAGCACCTCCCGCAGAGGCTTGACATTAATCACACAATGATAAAATGAGGTTTCCCAATGCATTGTAGCTATCGAGTAAATGTTAAATAAAAATTATTAATTCTTAACTTTCGAATTAGTACAGACGTTTTCCTAGCTTAAAAACTCCTTAGCGTTCATAACGAGCAGATTCGTTTATTTTTTTACCAACCTTGAGTTGTCATGAAAAAAGTATAATTTAAACTCATATTTTTATATTCTCATGTATAAACATTGCTTTATGATTGCTTTCATTGATAAATAAAGCAAGATACTACGAAGAATTCTGCAACAGATTGAATACTCGAAATAACTAAATTACCCAATGCCTAATTATGAAAATCGTTAATAATTTAAATGAATTGTAGTAAGGATATTACGACCTTTAATTAAGTCAAAATCTGCAGTTAGAAATAAAATTTAGTTTTCAATTAGGATTTTTTACTGATAAATTAACCTTTTCTGTTGATCATCAACTATACAACGAACTGTATATCATCTACCATGATCCTTCAACTATAACTTCATCTGACAAACCCAATAAAGTTTATAATGGATCATGAATCAAAGTATTGCCTAGTTATGTTTCTTGTGAATAATTATTTCATTAAATAAAATTAAAAGTACAAAAACATCAGCAATCTTTCAACAAAAAGCTACTAAATGAAAACTTCCTAAATCAGTTTTCTTGCTCTATATTCATGAAGTAATTTATACTAGCAGTCATTTCTTATCAAAGAGTTTGTCAAACTCCTTAGACCCAACCTTCATCTGCACTAGCTACTATGCGTGCAATGCTTAAAAATCTATCTACATCAGCACATTGGCTAGTATGGTTGACCAACAGGAATTGAAGCAGTTTGAAGAATACAGTTCTTTGGCAAACAACACCACAAAAACCGTATCAAGAGATTTCAGCATCAACTAGTAATCGCTCATATACAATACTAGAAGAGAAGCACTTCATTGAAAAGAATTTTTACACAAAATCCATTCTGAAGTTTCCACTATGATAATTAAGGGAGAGGAAACTTAAGAAAGAGCTATCTGAAGATAAGATTTGTATGGGGAGAGGATGTAAATGAAAAAAATTTCACTGATTCCACATTGTCCTTTATGCCATGATGAATTTGGTAACGATCAACATTCACAAAATAACATGTATAAAATAGGCATAACTCATTTGATCCATAAAAATTAAGCAAGATTCACCAGTTATAATTGATGGAGCATACATTTCTCAAAATATTTATTTAAGAAACAAGACTAAATTTCCTGATTGAATATTCAATCTAACATTTTAGGCACACAATTAACTATTTTGGTTTTCTTTCTTTGAAGTCTCTCTCTAGATGAAATTTTCCATGTTTCCCAGTTCCTTCAACTGCAAATTTTGATGCACCAGTTACAGCTTCCTTAAATAAAATAAATATTTACTCAGCACTGCTTACTTGAGCAAGCTTATAAACACAAATTGAATGAAAGGTAACCAATACCAAGTAATCAAATCGATCTTTTTATCTAAAGGAAATCTACAATAGTGCAATTAATTCCTTTACATTATATACTTAAGAAATAATCATAAAAAGATGATGGCAGAAAATTTTTCTTAACCTCTAAGAAAGACATTCACACAAATATTTTAGGTGAGATATCTAACAACTTTGCCATGGAAGCAAAATTATGATTGTATGGTATGACTATTATGATGATACAAAATGATTTCTATTTTTAAACAAATTATGGTTTTAAATTTTATTCAGACTGCCTTGATTAAAAATTGGAAATCATGTCAATTGAGAGACAAAAGTGAAAATAAACTAACTACTTTACTGAATACCTCTCCAAAAGCTGTAAATGAACTCTAATAATAATTTGGACTGAGATCTATGACATAAAAACTGATACTGAAAGACCATGTCTTTCAAGACTTTCTCCTGTATGTTTCCTCTTTCAGGGTGCATTATTTGCAGCTGCTGTATTATTTTGCAACAAGACATTTTACTCTCATTTAATCAACCCCTGACAATATCCCATCATGTCAACATGGTTATTTAAATAAACTGATAAAAGATATTACTCTCAAGGTAAACTGCATCAAAGGCTAACTGAAGGGTTATCATTTTTCTCAAAAATGTGGCCAAAACTAGGTTGTATCATATATACCTGCATGTCTTATAAGCATTAAAATACATTATAAAGTAATTTTCACTAAGGCAAGTGGAAATTCAAGTAGATTCTACGCTGATTCAATGGAACAGTAGTGCCCTATTTTATTATCACCATCACTGGTTAAGTTTATTTAATAAATGTAAATGTTCAATATTTCTTAAAATAATGGATGATAACATTCATATCAGAGAAACTCAAAGTAGCACTACGTGTTAGCATGGAATTCAGTTAATGTGAAACATTACCTTAACACTATATGAACATCAGCATATATAGAACATTAACTCAATGGTAGTCATTAGTATAGTTAGTAGAATGTTGCAGGGAACTAACTTAATATTTATGTAGATACCCTACATTATGTATTCAGCAATTTCCACAGTATTTAGTGGAAATAATAGCAATGCATATTAATCAGTAATGAGAAGTGACAGACTAAATGAATCTACCTTTAACACATCAAGATCTGCTACTGCAGCTGTTGTTTCTTCATGGAAAGAAGTATCAGGTGACAACGCAAACCTATATGCAGATTCACGATCAGCCAGCAAACACTTTTGAGGAAACTTAGCTAGAGATCTAGCCATGTTCACAGCTTGCCCAAGACCTATAAAACAAATGGCATGTCCATTTGAAACAATAAAATGAAGAAACACTTATCCGACAAATCTTTATAAAACATGCCAAAATTTAAACTGGATCTATATTTTTCATTAAGTTTTCATTCTAAACAGGATTCATAAATCTTTGAGGAAATTAAACACCATTTGGATTCAGTTCAAATAAAAGTTAAAGAAAAATGTACAATAACATATGTACTTCCATGCTTATTTCTATCATGCGTAATATTAAAATATATGAATCGCAACTTTTACTTGTGCTAATTTATCACCATATTAACATATTTATATACTGCGGGTGAGATGCAAAGTTCATGATATCTCCTTTGCTTCTAAGGTGTTTGAACGTGCTTTTGACACTTGTTCCTTGATCAGACCATTTGGTGCTTCAGCACCCTTCTGGAGATCTCAAAACACAACTTTATTGGCAGCGCCCTTCTCAAGGAAAGATGTCCACAAGTTTTCTACCGTAACTAGTATTAGTAGGTCGGTTAACAAACTATCAAATATTGTGGACTTTATCTGCAATTCCTTGAACACCATAAGGAGAAAGACTTACACAATTATTGCTTCTAATCCTGCATCATGTTCCTTCTGTTTATAGTATTGCTTCTTTTGTTGCAGAGTAAAATAAAATAATTATACGCTTTAAAGATTCCACAAAAACACAATACATGCAATAAAACCAGTTTTAGCACAGTACGACTATCATCAGGTGAAAATTTCAGAAAAAGCAAAGAATGTATAAGAAAAAGGAAGGTATGAGGGGCAAAACAGTAGGGGGACCATTCGGTGCATGGAAGCCGAGAGAAGAAAGATGAAGGTATGAATTCAATGTGGAGATTCTCAGAAGAGCGGAAGTGTACTTGTCTCATTTCTAGGAAAGTAAATTTTGGACCTTTATCTTCAGCGTGTAAGACTACGGGTGTAAAGGAGGAAGAATGATTAGAGAGAATGATATTTTTAGCAGAATGAGAAGCAAAAGAACTACTTGTCAAGCCATACCATCTAAACAGCAAAACCAGTAATTCACCGAGATATTAATATAAAAAGCTCCTAAATGGTCATGACCATTAAATTGGCCTTTACAATATTTCAATCTTTTGAGAAAATAAAAGTGAGTGAAATAAAATATTTCAACAATCCATCTCAAAATTTATTCCAGAACAGTTTTCTCACCTGTCCCAATGGCAACAAATCTGTTGGCAAGACCCCACTCCAAAGCTTCTTTAGCAGTTATGGCCCTTCCTGTGAGAATGAGGTCCATTGCTCTTGATAAGCCAATCATACTCGGAAGTCTAACTGTTCCACCATCCACAAGAGGCACACCTAATGAGAAAAACTATCACAATGAAAAGAATCTTATCTGTGGACGTATTTTACAGCTGCAAACAGATTCTGATTCACTATAAGTTTACATAGGTAAATCCGGACTTACCGTGTTTCCCGGCCTATAAGACGCACCTTGATTATTCAGGTTAAAATTTACGAAAAGAACTCATACTTCGTTACATAAGGTTGAGTGCCGGTCAACTCTTTATCGCGAGAGATACAATGTATTAGCATAGGGATGACATCTCCTTTAGCCCAATGTGTATCAGTTTTTAAGCAGCAGCACCACATTCGAGATTAAACTAAACGTGCTACATTGTATGAATTTCCGATTTATATGGGAATTTTTGTATAGGAAGTTCTGTCATTGAAATATTAAAACTGTATTCCTTACTACTTAATCGAAAAAGTGTTATTATCCATATTTGTAATTAAGTGAACTATTTTCAATGCCTGAAACGGTAAAAAATACTTAATGGTATGCATTTATCCCGGCAATTCGGCTTTCTTATTATAGGACGGAGTTATACCATCGACGCATAAGACGCAGTATGATTTTAGAGCATGTTTTGGAGTAACAAAGGTGCGTCTTATAGGCCGGGAAATACGGTATGTATCCATTTCAACTGGATTAAAGTCACATCACAAAATAAAAACTCAGAAATATGTCTCCATATATTTGAGCAACTTTACTTCAGCAAGTATCTCAAATAGCATCTTCCTCAGTAATAGCATATTTTAAATGCTTAATGGTTAATTTTAAATGATGCAACTGTGTTGCTATTAAAGGTGTGTTGTGCAACTAACATAAAACTCAAGTTACATAGTGAGTCCATGAACAATCCACTCATGTAAGTTGAGAACTGTCAGTATTCGAATGCAAGTGCAAATGTGGGAAATAACTTATAATAAGTATTAGGCCCTCTAAGATTCTACATGTACTTCCTTATAAACCCAATATTTTAAGGTTCTGTAGACAAATTTAAAGACATTACAAAATGCTCACATGTGCACTTGTACTTTATTACAAAGTTTAAGAAGTTCACTTTTTAATTAAAATTCTGTCATTCTCAACTTTACATCAGGTACAACCCTTAGGATGAGCCCATCCCCAGAAAAAATCTAGAAACATTTACTAATAAGTGTTTAATTCAAAAACATTCTATTTACAATACCCAAAGTAATTTAGCCTGTGTACTCTTATTATTTTCAAGAGTATTTTAATGACAGAACAAATACTACACAAAGTAAGTGTAGTGTATTATAATATTTGTTTAGGTATGCCTCAGGCACCGGAGGTCATGTGTACTTTATAGCATTGTGGTATCTTGTCAAGAGTAGTTTAGTAATGCGATATCTGACATTGTGTGCAGGCAGCATTTTATCATTTATTAGAATACTGCTTTGTTAGCAACAGTATTGTAATTGCTCACTGAATAGAACAATTAATAAAGGCAAATAAATATCTTTTGGCAACTATTCTCCCGTTAAGGTCTTTGACCAACAGTTATTAAAAGTCTGTCTATAATAGGCATTTGTAAAAGCATGGTAATATTTGTATCTTTTCAATATCATATAAAAAGATTCTCAATCCCTAAGTAAATCATGAAACTTATACATCAAAATTAAAACCTCGATTTTTCTTAAATGATTTAGTAGTCGCTTTTGCAATAGCATTGATAACTGGCAGTGTAAGACAATTTATAGTTTTTTTATACAAAGGTAAAAACATTCATCAATTTCCTAACATTTGAAATCTCACCAAATCTTCTGTTGAACACTCCCATTATGGCTGTTTCTTCCATGATTCGTAAATCACACGCCAAAGCCAACTCAAAACCTCCGGCCACTGCATAGCCGCTGATACTGGCGATAACAGGCTTACGAAATATCTTCCTAGTAGGACCCTACTACAACATAAAAATATCGATGGTAATACGAGCAGTTTGTAAAATTTCACTTAGCATTCTGGTTAATAACAAATGGAGATAAATCAAAAATTTCCAGGACCATGATAACTATATCCAGCAACAACTTCCAAGAAAATATGGCAACAAAATGAAAACAATTTGACCTTCATTAATTCAGGAACTTCGTTATTAACCTTACTGACATATTTATGTTGTTCCAAACGGGAGCATATTATTAATTGAAGAGTAATGTAATTTTGTAATTGGTTCAAGCATATACCTTCATCATTACAAATATATAGGTTATTTAATAGTATTTTTTTTTTCAAAAATTGCAGTAACAAGGATTGTAACAGAGATATTTTGTACTTGAAGATGGCTCAGTAGAATGTCTACTTGGATATTTTACAGCAAAAAAACTAGTTCCAATTGTTTCTTATCAAAACAATTTTGCAAGTCACTGACTTAAGAAATCAAAAAAGAACTTACCATTGGACCTAACCCTTTATCAGTTCCTCGGGCGATGATTTTACTAACTGCTACTACATCATTTATCGAAGAAAGTTCTTCTAAATCGTAACCCGCACAAAAATTCCCTCCCTTGCCGTACAATACACCAACATGGGATTCATCATCATTCTCAAAACCTTCAATAGCATCAACTAGCCTTTCAGCTGTTTCTATATTTATACAATTCCTTTTCTCTGGTCTATTAATTCCTATTGTTGTAACTGCACCGAGTTTTTCAACAAGTACTGTTTCATTAGAAACATGACAACTGCGAAAGAAAGGCTCGGACACTGGGCGAGCAATCTTATTAAAATTACTTTTTAGAACCCATAAGTTCAAGCTATTTTTTAATACTACAGTCATAGCGGTTAACTGAATGCAAAATTCATCATAGGTAACAATCCGCTTCAAATGTCAAACGAGCGTAGATATCGAGTTTAACCTGAAACGATATATTCTTGATCAATAATCGACCGAATCGACTTAACAGGATATCGAAATCTTTAACAGAAAACAGCTGATTTAAATCACCCACATGGTTATGTTTTATGCAAGATGACCGGTTTTAAAAATAATTCCAGAAGGGTAATATGCGTTTTTAAATCATTGTTTAGTAAAAGACGGTGAATTTTTATCATACTCATGTGATTGTATCTAGGAAAATGTTCATCAAAAGAAGTCGTCTAAAAGAAAGAAGAAAAGGAGACCTACTGAAATGGGACTGAGGAAAAAGAAATTGATTCTTGACAATGCAATGGAAGATAGACAGTTAGCAAAGTTGGAGAAAGATTTGAAATTAAAAAAGAAGTCAGCACTACAGTCCAAAGCCTTCTGCGATGACGGGCTTGATTGTATCCTTTGAAATAAAGAGAAATATATCATTACTACTAAATAGTCCAAAATAAACATTTACAATAGCTTTGTCATTTAGATTCCTTATTTACTTGAATGTATTCTTAGTGAATTAGGTTGTTTAAAAGATATTGAATTAATTATCTGTATCTTTTATTAAAAAAAGAGGTACACTTTTATACATATGATCAGTTGGCCAATGTTAGACCGTAGGTTATGCCCCCTATGTAGTTGCTTTCTTTATAAAATGCTATTTTAACCTTGGAAGCAATTTACATTTTTAATCATTTGGTTTGAATTAGCACCCTAGTTCCTCCTGATTCATTTCGGATCAGAATGAAGAAAAAATAATTCCGATGTGTATATCTTCCAGCGAAATAATGCTAATTATCCTTAATAATAGTGCAGATTTGCTGGAAACATGTGATATGGTGCTTTTAAATTCCAATCCTCCTAAAACCACACCTAAAAAAGAGAAGAATTCTACAAGGAGGGATCATGACGAAGAAATTGAACTTGAATCAATAAAGTCTAAACGGAAGAAATCTAAAGTGTCTGAAAGTGATGAACATTCCGTGGACGAAAGTGATGAACATTCCATGGAGGAATCTAATTCTTGGAATGTATCCGAATTGAACGAAGAGGATGTGGATAACAAAGATCAAAAACATAAATCTAAAACGGTCACGGTAAGGAATTGTTGGATTATTATTTCCATGTCTTTAGGACTCTGGACGAAGGTTCCTGTTATCCCAATTTACAGTTTTTAAATATTAAATTGAAAGAGTTTTACATTGATATTAGTTATGTATGTTAGTTGTGTTTCTATTCTGCCATCTGAAGAATACTTTTGATGCATTCATGTGATTGAAAATTAAGCAATAACTTTACTGTTCCATTTATGATAAAAGAAATTTTGATTTAAAACTTTTGAAGAGAACCTAATTTGAAATAAAATTCGCTCATAATTTTATCGATTTAGCTTATTCTAGTATTTTTAAAATCATAAATAGAATATCCCCTCAAGTAATCTTTACATAAAGTTCAAATTCTATCTGCTGTCATTCATACGAAACATCATTGGAATGTTTAATTAGTTTCAGCTAAACGAAGAAGTAGAGGGAAACGACGTACCTCAAAAACCAAAATTTGGGGAAACTGTGACTGAACATCAAGTTAATCTGAAGCGACAGGTGAAAGGGCTGCTTAATCGATTGACAGAGGCAAATATGCATAAGATAGTTACTCAGGTAAGTAATGTTAAATAATTTCTGTGTATCAATATGAATATTGTAAGTATTTTGCAGAAAAAACTTCAGTCAGTTATGGGATTCTAATGTTAGGTACAGATTATTTAAAACTTCTGTAAATTCTTCGTTTTGCTATCTCTGGAAATTCTAAGAACTTGTTAGCTATTATTGTAACAGTTTCTTGTAACTGATCTTTTTTGTAAAAGTTTCTCCTGTTTTGACCTGAGTGGCCTCTTTCCTTTCAGCTGGAGGGAGTTTATACATCCAATGTTCGAAACAGCGTAAACAAATTACTGGTTGAAATTCTGATGGCATCTGTCGGCTCGTCCGCCAGGGCTCCTGAGCGGCTTGTCCAGGAGTCTGCTATGTTAGTAGCTATCCTTCATGGGATCATTGACATGTCTGTTGGTAAGAAACAAATGAGTTCAAGGATAATTAGGTCTAGATTTTCTGGTTGACAATAGATACTTTAGGGTTTAAAAGTGCTCCTTTTTTAGTTATGAATGTTTTTCCCCTCGGAATTTAAATTAATAATTGAATACTATTTTTTCTATACTTTATTCGAAATATAAGAGAAAGCTCCTTCTTTTGTGGTTTTCTGATGGTATTACTTAACCCTAATCCTTAATCCTTTGTTTGCGGTATTTCTGATTGAATTACTTAACCCTTGGCTCAGCTAGTTTCAAAGAGGAGGATTCTGTTAGCAGACCATAATAAAACACGTGCAAGGTTAAATATATACACATATTAGACTATTAGTAAGTACAAGACTGATTAGTGACAGACTGCCAAGAGAGAACTGACGTTCGTCCTCGGAACGACCATAAAGCAAAAGAAGAAAAAGAAATGATTTAATAATTTTGTATTGATACATTGATTTACAATTCAAATCCTTAACAGATTCATGTAGTTTACTTTGTTGTGGTATGATTAATAAGCTTCTTTGGCTCAGGCAAACCTTGCTATCCCCTCAATTCTGATATTTGTATTTTATTTATTAGAAAAGTTCTATTTTTTTATTTTTATCTCTAAGAATAGTTATAAATTAAGTATAGATCTCTCATATTATCTAAAAATTGGAAAGTATGGATTGCCTTTATTCTGTTTTAATAATTATTCGACCATTCATTTTATAATTATTTTCATTATAAATACTATTCCAATTACACTATTATCTGCCTAATTGATTTTTCAAGAAACCAGTGAATATTATGTACTAATTATGTTTAAATTTCTTGGTAAACTTGTTTGTAAATCTATTTTTTAACAAGCTATTTTTCTTGTATGGGAACCCCATATCTACATTTGAAGTTAATGAATATGAATGAAAAAGAACACTAGTACACTTCCACAGATTTATTTCATGGCGACATGTTTCGCTAGCGAGCTAGCATCATCTGGCACATTTCTTATTTTGGGATTTCATTATATACAATAACTGATGGTGGGAATTTAGGAAGAAGGTTGGGGTTTAAAGAGTTTACTAGGAAGGGAAAGAAGGGGGGAAGGGTAGGGAAACAGGTGCTCGTTTGTCAAAATATGTTCATGGGAGGTGCATATAATTTCTACCTCCTCCAAAAGGTCCAAGCGGCGGCCTTGCTTTTCTCTATGGAGACAATTGGGTTGAAAATCACTTTGGTGTCCTTCATCCAGGAGGTGCAGCGCGAAGTTGGACATAGGAGCCCCCCTCCGGAGACGGTAGTCCCTATTGTGTTCCGCGGCCCTCACCCGCAGATTTCTGGCGGTTTTCCCCGATATACCTGGCCTCACAGGTATCACATTTAAGTTCATAGACCCCACTACAATTCAATACGTCCCTCTTGTCTTTAGAATTACCCAGTAGTTTACCAATGTTCTTCGGTGTATAATACCCGGCTTTGAAGTTTTCCGGTAAGGCTTTTCCCAGCTTGTACGATATCTTTCCCAAGAACGGCAATCTCCTCCATTTCACTTTCGGGATTTCCATCGGTGAGAGGCCTGGGGATATTTTCAGTTCCGCCCGTTTCTTTAATTTTCTTCTTAAAATGTTATTGATTAGTTTTTCGGTATAACCATTCTGAACTGCTATGCATTTTATTACCTTAAGTTCAAGTTCATAATTTTCTTGAGAAAGAGGAATTTCTAATAATCTATTGATCATTGCATGGAACGCGGCGTGTTTGTGCGAGTGGTGATGGGTGGAGTTATTAGGGATTACTTGACCAGTATATGTGGACTTTCGGAAGATTTTAAATAAAGGTTTCCCGTTTTCCAGTGAGATAGTGAGGTCTAAAAAGTTGAGCGAACCGTCTTTCTCTTTTTCCATGTCAAACTTTAAATTTTTATGCAAAGAATTTAGGAACTCTAAAAATGCATTTAATTGGTCTATACTGCCTCCCCATACACAAAAAACATCGTCTACATAACATCGCCAAAATAATATGAGTTTAATTAATTCGTTACCATTGTTAAACAAAATGGATTCAAAATTGTCCATGAATATTTCCCCGAGAATTGGGGGAAAGAGGAGATCCCATAGCTAATCCTTCGTTCTGGCGGTATAGGTTGTTATTAAAAAGAAAATAATTTTGTTCCAGGCAGATAGATGTTAAATTCGTGATTTCTTTTTTGAAGCGAGGTTCAATGGGGGATTCATCTAATAACTTGTTAAGGGTGTTTAGAGCTCCATCGATAGGGATGGATGTGAAAAGGCTTTTTACATCAAAACTAACTAATAGTGAATTTTCGGGAAACTGTTCGTCAGCTAGACAACGGGTTAACTCAATGGAATTCTTAATCCCATATCTTGGTGTGAAATTTGTTGTGTTTCGAATCACACTGTTTGTTTTAAAGGCAAGTTTATGCGTTGGAGAAGAAACACTGGAGACCACTGGTCGTATCGGATTATTATCTTTGTGTAATTTGAGAAGACCAAATATTCTCCATAGAGAAAAGCAAGGCCGCCGCTTGGACCTTTTGGAGGAGGTAGAAATTATATGCACCTCCCATGAACATATTTTGACAAACGAGCACCTGTTTCCCTACCCTTCCCCCCTTCTTTTCCTTCCTAGTAAACTCTTTAAACCCCAACCTTCTTCCTAAATTCCCACCATCAGTTATTGTATATAATGAAATCCCAAAATAAGAAATGTGCCAGATGATGCTAGCTCGCTAGCGAAACATGTCGCCATGAAATAAATCTGTGGAAGTGTACTAGTGTTCTTTTTCATTTATTATGGCCTTCCACGAGGTAACGCCTTCGCACATCGAATTTATTTAATGAATATGTTTTATCTCTATTTCACATAGGTGTCATAATTGCTCATACATGTATGAAAGAAATTCACAATCTATTTATGAATAATTCTGATGATGAATGTAAAAAACAGGACAACTTAACTCTTTTCATTGCTCATTTATATAATTTCAAGGTGAGTATAGGTCTATTTGATCACATTCTTACATTTTTATCAGGTAATCACTCATCCCGATTTTATCTCTTAGGTTATAGATGATGTATTAATCTATGATTACCTCAACCTTCTCACGGAAAGGTTTTCAGAAAAAGACATAGAACTTATCCTATCTTTACTAAGAACAGTTGGAATGGGCTTGCGGAAGTCAAATTCACTTCAGTTGAAGGATTTGATCTTAAAGCTTCAGAAAAAAGCAAGCGAAGTAAAGGAATTGGATAGTGGGTCAGTATATTTATCCTGAATTTCTGTGCTTAACATGCTTTTGAAGGTCTGACTTTATTACATATTCAAATTGTTTAACTTTCTTAGTTCTTCAGAGCTCAGTAGTCTAATTAATGAATCATATTCTTTCCAGTTTCCGTGTCAAGTACATGCTTGAAGTTGTACTTGCTATCAAAAACAATAACATGCAGAAGATTCCCAATTATGATCCTGATCATATGGAACATTTAAAAAAGTTGATGAAAGGATTCCTACCCCAAGGAATTACTTTGACTCAAATCAAGATTCCTTTGGAAGAAATGCTGAAAGGTATATAAATACACATTTCTAACTTCTTCTGGTAATAAAGTTAATTGTTTCATTTAAAAAAGACTTCAAAATTTTGAAGGATAGTGAAGATATGATTGGTTTATCATATTTAAATTTAATAATTTATAAAGGTTTTTGAGCCATTAATACTTGTTTACATATCTTGATGTTTCTTTTAATTTCAAAGCTGTCCTAGATATTAATTGCTTTGAGTGATGATGATTCATTGCCCTTCCATTTAAAAATTGGAAAAAAAGCATTTATTTAGCTTTTAGTAGCTAATGTTATAGCTTTTATTTTGTTGATATATTTTAATATTATTAATTAATATATTTTATATTGACAAATTGTACTTAGTGATTTGAATTTCCTGTCCCTTACTAGCAAGTTTTTCTTTAATAATATTCAAGTAATTGATTAATACTATCAACTGATTCAGGCACAACTTAGTGATATGGCACAATAATGTGATGACTGAAATAACACAAACTTCAAACCACACCATCACATTGAAGTAGGGGTGAAATTGTTTAATTTTTCTAATAATTTATTATTATATATGTATGTATGAATGTATTTATATAAATATAATTAATACATATAATATCATGTGTATTTTTAAATAATATGCTTTGACTTCCTGCAGCTGAAGAACATGGAGTGCTTATTAAAAATTTGAATAGTGGTAGTATGATGGATTCCAAATCTGAAACTCCTGATATACAAGCTGAAAATCCACAAATGGATACCATTAACAAACTCATGAAGAAGCACAGAATGAATACTGACGTGAGGAAGCAGATTTTCTCCATCATTACCACTGCAGAGGTGTGTTATATATATATATACAATGTTATTTAACTTTTACATTTTAGAATACAGAAATTTGGGTTTATATTATTTTGTTCCTGAAATTAGTGAAATTTCTGTATAATATTTTCAATATGCCAACTAATTGAAAAAAATAATTGAAATTCATGCTAATGGATATGGTGAAATTCTTTTTTTTTTTAGATTTTTGTGGTTAAAGTATTCATACTTAATATCAAGATAATGCATAGAATAAATTGGCCTAATTATTAATAATTTAAATTTTCATATTTACTGTGTGAATTGTTTTGACGTTATATGCAGTATTTAATCTAATATTAGTTGTGTTCATCCTGTAGAGTATGCACTACACTCTGCTCCTTTAAGGGTATAAATTGGTCCTAAACTAAAATTAAATTAAATAAAACTAAATTTTACAGAACTTCCATGCATTTTTTTTTTCTTTTCTAAGTTTTGATTACTGAAGAAGGTATCGACATATTTTAGTGGGATTCCTCCCTAATATAAGACTTTATAATCAATCCGAATATAATTAAAAGAAAATAATTTTTTGTGTTATAAAGCTGAACTTTGTGTAAATGGATGCAATCCAACAATTGCGCACTAACATCCAAATAACCTTTGTGATTCTGTATAATTTTTTCTACATATTAGTGCTTAAAAGCTCCAAAAATCTATTGTTTTCGCGAGCAACCTGTCGTACAGAAGTACCCAAGCCACAAGGATTAGTGTTCTTCGCGACTGAGATAGTGCATTTTATTATCGATATGCACAATTCAGCAACTAAGTTGCCATCTTCAGGAGTTGAAGAGATTATTGTTAGATACTGTTCTTAGTTCTCTTCATCTCTATTTCAGATATATTTACCTTTCATTTTAATGGGACGTTTAAAAAACTTACTCCTACTACCATTATTTGACAGAATGACTAAGGTTGTACATGCTGTTTCATTTTTCATACTGTACAAATTAAATTCATATGGTTTATCTAAAAGTGAAGAAAAAACATCTGCTGCTTGATGTAAATGTTCATTAAATTACAATTACGTTTAATCCCTGCAATCTGCCAGTGGCACATGGCAGGGGATGTAAAACATCATAATCCCTATCTAAATCTCGCCAATAAAGGGTCCAACTATCTAACCTATTAGCTCCTCTAATACTTTGCAGGAAAAAGGAGCAAAAGGAACTATCTGTCCTGGCAACTTCTTCCCTGTATCGGTTTTTTGTTTTCTCCCAAAGATCTCGAAAGTTTATAACTGGGATAACAATATCAGCTATCTCCTCCCCGAAATCAGATGTGATAAATTTATCAAAACGTTTCCGTTGAAACTCAAGTCTTCTATCATTAAGAGAGTTCCATCTGAGGGATTCTATCATAGCTGAAACACTGCTGTCAAATCTGAAATCTCCCTTTACAAACCTTGATGCTCTACTTTGAACCATCTCTAGATCAGAAATTAATACTACTTCTTGAGGATCCCAAATTGTGCAGCAATACTCAAGTAGAGATCGAATCAGAGAAAAGTACGCTATTTCTTTTTCTCTCCATGAACATCCCCTCAGATTTCTACCGGCTAGCCTTTGCATCCCATTTGCCTTTCCCATTATGCTTTGAATATGCTTTTTGAAGGAAAAAATTACTACTGACCGTAATTCCTAGGTATTTATGATGTATCACAAGCTCCAAGGGATTTTGAAATTCTATAGGGAAATCGTAGGAAATATTGATTTTATTTTATTTGATTGAATAATAAATTGCTATTCCTTGTATTACAAGCGTAAAATACATTTAATGCATATTATTAATGTTAATAATAGTTGAGGGAAATTCTGTAATTTTACCTTTCTTCAAGTTCAACTTGGTAGATGATCATAGGTGGTATAAGAAAATTCATATTAAATAAGATACCGTATTTTATCTTGGAACTGATCTTTCAAGTTGATGCTATCCTTTCCCTTATTGATTGTAACACTATGCATATTTTTTTTAATAATAAACATTTTGTTATTCAAACCTATAATTATTTGTTTTTGTTATCTCAGGATTACCTGGACGCATTTGAAAAATTAGTGCAACTAAATGTTAAGGAACAGCAAAGTGATGAAGTGATGAATCTGATTCTTCATTGTGCTCTTCAAGGGAAAATGTACAATCCATTCTATCACTTTCTTGCATGTAAACTATGCACTTCCAATAGAAAGTATATGGTAAGAACTGCTTGTCAAATTAACTGAAATGTGTTTCTTATGAATGATCTATGTATTTAAAATTCTATTTTATTGCTTTTAATTTCTAATCAGCTAAAGTTTGCAATAAATCTTATTTACTCCTCAAGTGAATTCTAAAATTAATTAAATCTTGGATGGTTTTAATTGGGATCGATATGATTGATCACTTCAATTCAAATACTGACATAGTCATCAAACTTAAGTACAAACTTTACATTTTGCTGTTTAATTATATATTATTTGAATTTTAATGTTGCATATTTTTCAGTTATCTCTTCAATATTCACTGTGGGATAAATTAGAAGATCTCAGTTCTCTGAAGAGACGGCAGGTTTCCAACTTATCTAAATTTGTTTCATACTGTATCATTGAAAAGAGTCTTTCTCTATCATCTCTAAAAGTGAGTATAGACTTTATCTCAATATCATTAAGCCTAATTAAGTATGTATTTTAAAGTTGTTAATCATTTAATATGAAAAAAATAATTTTTAATAATATCTGCATTGATTAATATTATACACTATTATTTAACATTTTGTAATAGTTATTATTATATTATAGTATAGGAAAAGAAATACATCCTAAATCATCAAAAATTGTTCTATCTTATAGGTTTTGGACTTCAGTATAATGGATCAGCAGATGAGAGCTTTCCTCAAGGATGTTATGCTCAGTATCCTACAAAATTCTTCTGATGAGAATTTTGAATACATATGTAAAAGAGTTATGTCTCCTCAATTAGCAGTTTTTAGGGAGAGTTTGTGGCTGTATGTTAAGCACGTACTAGCATCTGCTGAAGAAATGGAATCATCTGCTAATCCATCTCAGCATAAAAATAATTTGGAAATAATGCGCCGAGTTTTTGGTTTTTAAATAAATATAAACATGATTATCGAAAATAAAGTTTTGAAATAAACTGGTATTATGTATGTATTTTAATAATTGATCAAATAGTATTCATTTTTGATTTTCTAAATAAAATTATATTTAAAAATTCAAGTTTAAAATTATGGAATATTTAATCCAAACCCCTTTCCTGAAATATTCTAGATCTAGTTGTAAATGATTTTCAGCTCTTTAATTTGTATTGTTAATAACTGAATCGAGTATTAAAATATCAAGAATTACAAATAGCAGGTTAGGATGAGAATCATAGATATTGCGCGCGTTAAAAGCATGACAATCTATTGTTAATGTGCATGATAAGTAAATTGCTCGATTCTTTCGTAGGTGAAAAGTGCGGAAAATATAATTAAACTTCACGAGTTGCATGCTCTAAGCTAGGATTTCAATCCTCTTTCTGAATCAATATGATAGACATCTCGGTAAATATATCGAAGCTTCACACCAAGATAAAATATTTTCATCCTCTTGAAATGTTAAAAGATATTTATCGTAACCTCGTCGATTTAATCTACGATAAAAAAAGCAGTATATGGAAGGCATAGGAATATAAACATTCATACATGCCGAATTGTGCCGAATACTACCTCGCTTATGGCCGAAGCGAAATTTCGACCTTGACCATGAGACATCGTCTGAAGCCTTCATAATTTCCAATAAATTCCCTCGGCGCTCATGATCAATTCAATTCAAGATCAGATTTAAGAATTTCGCTAGACAGCGAAGTAAAAGTGCTTGCCTTCCTTTATGCTAAAATTCTTTCAGTAATAAGCCTGATTGGAGACAATTCGCTAGTAGGTGGTTCTGAAAAGCAGCCACATTTATCTCCTTCAAAATTCGTTATGACATCGATGATACGATGTGTACTTTGAGCTGAATGTCTTATCTTCAACTGAGAGTGTCACCGGCTTGTCCTTGATTCAGTTGTCTGTGCTGTTCTTCGGTGAAATAATTGGAAATTACAAATTGCAATTATGGGCGTAGTACGCAATTTATTTATACTTATCCTAGCTTTTGGTGCGTATTCCTTGTACAACAAAATGCACTCTGTTCATCCTTTACCTGAGCTGGAGGATACTTGGTGGGGTGAAGGTGGTCCCAAGCCAGAAAGTGAAAGTATTACACCTTTCAAAATTGGGGTACCTTTGGAGGTACGTTCTATTAAATATAATGCAAATTTTCGTCCTGTACCATTATTTATCAGTAATTTTCATAATCGATTTAAGAGTGAACTATTTTATCATGGGATACTTGTACTGACATTTAACATTTTTAATCCTCAAGGTTCTGGAAGTTTTAAAGCGGCGTCTAGATTCTGCTGTTAAAACTTTAGTTTCTCCGTTAGAAGGAGTACATTTTGAGTATGGTTTCAATACTGTCACATTACGTAAAATTGTTCAATTTTGGAGAAATAATTATGACTGGAGGGAACGTGAGAAGTATTTAAATTCTGTACCTCAATTTACCACCCAGATATCAGGACTACGGATGCATTTTATTCACGTCAAACCTAGCTTGAGCGCTCAAGGTAGATGTTAAAGTGATATTTGCTTTATCCATCGAATGTATTTGATTTTTATTTAACTTGTTATTTGTTGTCTATTCGACAGATGCTAAATCCATCCGGGTTCTGCCCCTACTTATGCTTCACGGATGGCCAGGATCAGTGAGAGAAATGTATGATATCATACCATTGCTCACCAAACCTCGTAAAGGATATGATTATGTTTTTGAAGTTATTGTTCCATCGCTTCCTGGATACGGCTTTTCAGAAGGAGCTCATAAGTAAGCTGTTAAATTAATTTTGACTTGGATGTTGATCATTCATCTTGATTAATGCCAATCTCATACCTCCCATTACTTCAACACAAAACCAAGGCAAACATGATTACCTTATGTTGCTTTGATATTTTAGGTTCTTCTTTCTGCTGCTTATTGCAAAGAAAATATTTTTTGATTGATTTCTTAGATTGTTATAAAATTTATTCTGTAAAAATGTAACACTATTGGGAGTATTTAAGTGGAATAATCCTTGTAAAGTATACTGGTAAATAAAGTATTACTGGTATTGTAACCTCAAAATAAAAGAATCCAATTGTATCCTCCTCCTTTAATAATTTTGCAGAACTTAGGTTTTAAGATGAATTTTACTACTCCCTCAAAAGATTTTTTGTTATGTTAAACAATACAAGAAAATTAATTATATTGTTATGTAGAATGATAATGGCTCTTGTACTCATCTTTCAATTGAAGGAAATAGAGGAGAATTGTTCCTTTAATTTCTTCTTGAATAATTTATATTTTATCAATAGCTTTTTAGTCACAATATTAACACTTTCAGTAAATTTACTGTTCATTTTAGTGGTTTAAACTCTTTTTGAATTTTTTGTTTCTGTCCTCTTGAGTTCAGCAAACATTACCAATGTGTTTCACTTAGTTTAATATTTTAACCATTTTGATATAATGAAAAATAACAAATATGTACTTTTTCCACTGTATTGAATATGAAGTTTAATAAAATATTTTGGAAAAGGTACAAATTTGTTATTTTTCATCATGACGTATTTCCACAAGACATCGCCTGAGACTGTTGATTTCATTTTGATATACTTTACATTTGTTTTTAATTATAATTTATGTTGCTATTGCTCTTTTCTACTTGCTTAGGCCAGGATTATCAACCACACAGATGGGACTGATAATGAAGAAACTTATGAATAGAATTGGATTTCCAAAATTCTATGTTCAAGGAGGAGACTGGGGCGCAATTGTAGCTGCTGATATGGCTACCCTCTTCCCAGATACGTAAGTTGAAGTTTTTCCTTCAAAATCAGAATCAAAATAAGATATAAATATCATTTATGGTTATAATTAATTTTATAGAGGGTCAAAAGTTGTATATCTTGTAATTCCATGTGGTATTATATTGAAAATTGCATACAATTTCTGAAACTGTAGTCAAAGAAATCAATAGTGATTTTGAATGTGATTCTTTTATCGAAGGAACTATGCGAATCATTGTTAGTGATTACTTATGCTTTTGATACCATATTTTCTCCAACTTTCCAATAAGTAGCTCTGGGGGGATGAAGTTCAAAAATATTAATTGAAAAATATGTTTCTATCAAGATCATTACACATCAAGCTTATTGAGATATTTAGCAAGGACTGCAAGAATTTCATCAGCTGTGACTTGAATGTCTTCATCTTTGAAGGCTTGAACTAGCCCATTGAGTCATTCTTCTGTGGTAATACTCTTTATGTTCAGATTCAGTTCTTTTGCAGATTATTTAAGATAAGAAAGATCTTTTGCATGTCTCTGGTGTTTTAACTACCTGAATCCCCCCCAACTACACTGCTACAGAAAGTTTACTTGATTACAGTTAAGGAAAATATTCTCAAATACAATGAATTCTCACTTTATTTGATTATTTTTTAAGCCGGCATCCAAAATAATAGCTAAGGAGCCATCTCTAGTACAGGGGTGGGCAAATTGCATCCTGCCACTGCGTTTTTGCAGGCCGCCAAGATCAGAAAAATCCACCTTGATGCATACTAAACAATAAATTGAATAAAACTATATTTAATTTATATTTATTGATTTTTATGGTGCAATTTATACCTTATCAGAAATGCATAGTCAACTAATGAATTAAATCATTTTAAAGGTGTGACCCTCTACCATAGAGTAACTATACTAGTGTATATAACTATACTAGCATAGTTATTCTATGGCTCTACTAACATCCACTCCCAGAAGTGGCCCCTGAGCCAAAATAATTGCCCACCCCTGCTCTAGTGACATCTTTTATTCTCCAAATCCCATCGTATATTGCTACAAAAATTAAGAGATGAATTTTTTAACATCAGAATTGTGGGTGAAAAATTTCAGTAATATAAGTCCATAGAGTCGAAATAATTGGAAAGAGGAGCTCCAACTCATTAATACCGCTATTGATCATTTGCATGAAAGTTGTGCCATTCTGAAACAACATATATCCATGTAATGATATTATATAGTAAGTGTAACTCAGTTCATGTATAAAAGAAATTTATTTTTTATAATTTTTATGATTGCCACTTAATATTTTGTTACCCATATAAAAAAAAACTGTTCATAAGTATTTTTGTGCAAAAATGTAGAACTTCTCGGATGGGAATTTTTGTGTTGATCAAATTGTAAACGGTAGTCTAATCAGGCATTCTATTTTTTTTGGCAATTTCTAATAGTAAATAAGGAAGTGCAGCTAGTTAGAAACACCTCACAATTCAAGCTTCATTTTAATGCTGTGTAAATCTACATCTTCAGATTCATTTGATGTAAAGATTTCTTTAAAATCATGGTTTCAGTGTCCTAGGAGTTCATTCAAATATGTGTGGTGCAATGAAACCTTTCAATATCCTCAAGCTGATCATTGGCTCCTTCACCTGGCCCACTATTTTTGCTGATGAAAACAGCGTAACACATCTTTATCCGCTATCAAAGACGTTTTCCTTCCTAATGCGAGAATCAGGGTACATGCATATCCAAGCAACTAAGCCAGACACAGTTGGTTTGTATTTTTTTATTGCAACTTTTTTATTTATATTTTGTTTAATTACTTTTTTATTAATCATGATTTTGATGAAACACTGTATTCCTCCAAATGGATAAGTGAACGACTATGAAAAAATGTAAAACTTTGCTCCATAGAATTTGATTCATTTGATGGAAGTATAACTGATAATGGAGATGATTTTTGGAACATATCTTTATTGAATCAAAATGAATGTTTGCCTATTGGGAAAATTATAAATTCATATTTTTTTCTAATGTGGTATGTTTGCTCTCAAAATTTCTGACACTTAATTTAAAGAATATTTAAAACTATTGTTCATATCTTTCTTTGATGGTGTTAGATCAAAATTAGTTTAATGAAGGAAATCATCCATTAGTTTCCATATCCTTATGTTGCAGGATGAGTAAAATTCAATAGTTCCTTTATATTGTTTCTGTGTAAATATTATCTTAATTATGTTTATCATAGAGACAAGTTATATGCATATATTATATGCATCTTTTTCAAGGATTGTTTATTGTTGCAAAAACACTGTTATATTGATATAAGCAAAACGTTTTCAGCTCTGATTTTCTTTGTACAGAAGCCGAAAATGTTCATCATTGACATTATTCAAAACTATTATCTTCAATTTTCTAATTAGATTGTAATTTATTTAGTTCTAAAATATCCTATATCAAATTTTAGGTAGTTGCAAAAAATTATGTTATTGTAATTCTCATAAAGTAAGACTTTATTGGTAGATCATCTCATCTTTTCCAATCTAGCTTATGGTGCTATCAGGGACAAGTTTATAAATCTGTTAAAGTATTTCTCACATAAAGTTAAAATAATCTACAGGTTTTTTCCCAGAAATGTAGTCTTGGTCCCAGAAATGTAGTCTTTCCCAGAAATGTAGTCTTGTAACTTGGTCTAATTGCTGTGTTAGTTATGGAAAGATTTCGTACTTTCCTACTGGATACATTGTCGAAGGTACTCTCGGGTTATCACGCAGGTGATGGTTGGCTGGTCTGCCGACGTTTCGATGACCCACTCGGTCGTCAAAACGGTCGTCACCTCTGCCCTGAGGATGGCGACCGAGTGGGTCGTCGAAGCTTTGGCAGACCAGCCAACCATCACCTGCGAGATAACCCGAGAGTAAGTTCAACGCTGTGTTAGTTTATTGATAATGTTCTGGTGATTAACATTTTTTTTTTTTGCAATATGTAACAAATTGCCTTTATAGCTTTAACCATGAAATATGGTCTTTGAACAAATGGCTACTAATTTCTTTGTTTTTGTGTCAGGCATCTGTTCATTTGTATCTTTAACTTTTATGCAAAAGTATTACAATGTCTCAGTCCCATTTTTAAGCATATTTTCTGCATTCTTATATTTTTCGCAATCATATTGATTATATAATTTTCCATTGAAATATCTCACTAATTTTGGCCTACTTTAAAGAAAGCTTATTGAAGATTACATTTACTTTTATGATGAGTTATTTCTTTTTTCAGGTGTTGCGTTGAGAGATTCGCCATTGGGACTAGCCGCTTACATTCTTGAGAAATTCTCGACTTGGACTCAACCTGATTGGATGAATGAAGCGGATGGGGGATTTAATCTCAGTGATGAACCGCTGAAGAATAAGGACGGAGGACATGTCATGCCACTAACTGCTCTTCTTGATAATGTCATGATATACTATGTCACTGGCAGTATTACCACCTCCATGAGGCTGTATTCTGAAAATTTTGCTGTCAAGCACCTCAGTACAAACATTGACAGGTATGAAACATTTCACTTTAATCCTCATACTTGTAAATCTGACTCTATGGTTGAGTGGATATTCAAGTCCACTTAGAACTTTAATATCAATTGTTTTGTTACTTCAAAAATTATTACATTAGCCTTAGGTGATGTAAATGCCATTGGACCTTCAAACAACAGGGAGATTATTAATTTATAAATTAATTATTCTAGAAAAGTCGTAATGGTGCCATAATTATTTCTACATGTTCAGGAAATAAGTTATGAGTAATTCAATTTTTCAAAAAATTCAAACTGGAAATTGAAATGGAATAAATTTCCAAACATGCAATTGGTTAAGGAAAATGTAGTCCATTTTAATGGGTTTATATGTCAGCCCTGCCATGAACAGCTTCATCTATTAATATCTAGTTCATTTTATAAAATGTAGGCTTTATTACTTGAATTTACTTTTAGCCTATAAGAATAATTTATTTGACTTAGATGTCCCCTATTCCATGATGATAAACATGTATTTTATGATTGATTACTAGTAATTAAATTGGAGAAAATAATATTTTGCTCTATAAGTAATTTCATGGATCATTATAAATTATGGATATCAGTGCAATTGCCTCACATCAATATTATGTATCATGAGGTAATCAAAGACCCAATCTAGGATCAGAGATGTTTAATTGTATACAAATATTTAACATTATTTCTATACATATATTGCTATGTTTAGCTTCTATACATATTTCCCATCAGAATCTGCTGGTCAACTACGTATAATTTGTTTTTATTTTAGCATACCTGCAGATAATGTTCCTGCTAGCTGTGCACGTTTGCCTTCAGAACTCTTCTTTGCCCCATCATTTGCAATCAGGGATAAATTTCCCCGAGTTGTAAGGATAAATGACCTTCCTCGCGGTGGTCACTTTGCTGTAATGGAGGAACCGGAGTTGATGGCAGATGACATATGGGAAGGAGTGAAATTGATGGAGCTGGAGCATGCCAAAGATAAATTAAAGAAAAGTTCCACAGTAAAATAAATGCTGAATGCTACATTCCAAAGAAAAGCAAATGCCAGTGAATTTATGTGGTTTTCATTTATAGTATAATGCTTTTTGTTACTGAAATTTCAATAAAAATTTTTTAATGAAAATTCATGATACTTGCTTTGTTTTCTTTATACAAATTAATGAGATTGTTTCTTGCTGTCATTCAGCCTCTTGATATTAGAGAACGAAAATTTGAAAATAAAAACATTTTTGGAAGTTACAAAGAATTAATTTTTAGACACAAGGGAGATTGTGCTATTTACCATAGAATCAATCTTTGAATATTGTAGGCCTTCTTCTATTTATCATATTTGAAAATGGTGTTTATGAACAGGTATTTTTTAACTAGGACCCTATTCCGTAACATTAATGAATATCCCATAGGTCATCCAGAAGCTTCCATCAGTAAATGGTACTTTTTTGGTTATGCTAATATGTCATGAAAAATCTAAATCTAGGATTCATTATGTCTTACTAACTGGAATTTGTCTCCAATTATTTGAAGGATTTCCGTATCATCGAATTCAAGAACTATATCATGCTGCCAAGGGCGTCGCCAGTCACTGGGCTAGGGGTGGCAAGCTGCCTGTTAAAATGAAAAATGCCTAACTTACTTGGGCTAGTTTATTCGTGCTTACTACAAATATGTCAAATCCTTTAAAAACTAAATGTATTGAAAACCAGAGGAGTTGAACGCTTCTATGGCAAACTCATTAACACTAGGAGGACGGCAGTTTCGGCCTACCTAAAGGACGGGAGGTGGTCACCCAGACAACACCGGATATCCTACGGATATCCGTTTCATGTCCGCCATATCCTATCCTGGTCCGCTGGCATTCAGGATATCCATCGGATCTCCCACGGATATCCAATGCCAGATGATCCCAAAAACTTCCCAATGGGTTGTCAATAGGATAATCTGTTACAGAACTATGTACATAACATTTATTAATGTATTAATGTAATAATATTGCACTCACATATGCACAATAACAATGCAGTTACGCCTTCCATTAATAGAAGCCGCAACTGAATGTAAATACAAATTCTGACCGCAAAAAGTTATTTAAATAGGTTAGTTAAAATTATATTATAGCGAATAGACGAGACAAGACGATACATCATTCCCACCAGGGGGTACTGATTGCCCTAGTAGCAAGTAATATCTATACAATATCCATAAAGGTTTAACAATATCCTAAAAGCATTATGTCCACATTTAATGTTGTATAGATATTACATGGATATTAACCCATTAACCATAGAAAGTTGCAATGTAGAAGGGTGAAAAAACCATAGGAAAATATTCTTTCTAGATGCGGTTCGTGGTCGTCTGAAGCGATTGAACACCTTTCTACAGAAAGTGTTATTTAGACACTAAGCCCATTCAGACACCCACACCCCAGACACTTAATATTTCAATGATTGATTCCGGAGTGGCGAGTTAGAAAATACCAAAGGAAATGTGTTTCTAAGCACATTTCGAGATCGTCTAACATTCCAATTATTCGGTTTGTTCCCTTATAAGATAGAAATGCTGCTAATTATAAAGGATCCGATTCCATTATATTAAGGAAAGAGTCACAAAATACTCCAAACACCATATTTATATTTTGTGACTCTTTCCCCATTCATAGCTATTAGCGGAAACTTCAGGATATCCATTATATTAAGCCATATTATTTCAAATATGATAATAATATTAGTCAAATTATCTATGTCTTCTGGAATGAATATTGAATATGTTAACTAAACTCCATCCGGCGAAAGAAGTCTCCATGCGAAATTTGATTTAGAATTTTAAATTCTAAAAATAAATGGTAAAATTGTTTATATATATTTGCAAATTCATATTGACATCGTGTAACGGAGGCGGATATCCCATCGGAATGCTTTCCGGGCTTTCTATTTCAAACGGAGATTCTCTCTACTGCTCAAAATTCGAATTCAAATTTCGTGGGGAGACACACCATGGGGGGGGGCGCAGCAATTTTCACGATCGAATATACAACGAGGTTTAACGGATTCAAAATGCGCATGGTGTGGATTGGTCTGGGTCGTTGTAGATACGAGTATTTTAATGTGGCTGGACTTCTCCATTCTTCGGCATACGAGTTGTAATCGTGCTGCTGAGAACGCAAATTTGGTGAGTAAAACTTGTAAACATACTGATTGTAGATATTTACAAAAAACATCCAATGTTAGCAAATTGTCCAATATTATATTTCGCTCGTTTCTTCAGGTTTGCTTAGAGCCATTTATCTTCATCGTCATACATTTGTGGATGAAATTCACTCAGAATAAATAATAAGAGGAAGCTATTCAGTGAATTGACTAGAAGCGGTCGAAATAAATTATTAAAAGCTGATTTACAGCAGTGCTTGGAGACTGATGTTGAGTCGTTAGGGTACCCTATGTTCCTCAATGCTAGTGGGTCCGAAAATTGTGTGTTGGAAAACGAGGGGCACTCCATATAAGACGGTGGGGGTTGATCAAAATCAAGAAAGAGAATAATTCTTCCTGTCTTCAGAGAGTGAAGTTGAAGTAAATGGCTTTACTGAAAATGCTAAACATGCAAAGAAGAAATGCTGTGGAAATCTAAGGAGCAATGTAAGAACAGAGGAGGACGGGACCGAGTTGAGTGAGTGTATATCACTAGTTTGCTGCTACTAAAACAAGGGAGCTATTGATTGACAATTATGTGAGGTTTGATTTATCTCTTTCAGAACTGCAGGAAATATTAAGGACAATTCTCTTTGTGAAGAGAGCTGTTGTAGACATAGAACAGAGGCTAGATTCAATAGAAGAGAAAGCTACAATAGCAAAAGGTAACCCAGAACTATGAGGAGGAAGAAAAATTTAGTGGATTGGAATTTCCCCTGGGAACCCAAGAGGAGTTGGATACAGCAGAAGAAAAAATTAAAGATGTGGGATTTAGAAAGATGTTGGTAAGATGAATGTCCATAAAATAATGCTAGATAAAATATTAATCAATTGGAAAAGTCTGATTAATGTGTACTTTATCAATTTAATTGCAGGTGTCTGAGTTGTCCTTCATTGGAGGGAACACTGCAAAGGACATGATTGTATGTATTCTCCAGCATGTCATGACAGACAACCTGTCTGCCAGTTATGGTTGGATTGGGCCTAAAAAGAAAAAAGTATTCTCTGAACTCAGCTTGAAGACTGCAGTTTTTGGTATGCATTGCTTTAAAATTAATTGTATTCCTAGTGGGGAATTAAAAAAAAACTTAAAATTTGAGATCTGTTTGTCAAATAACTGTCTAAAATTTTGAAGGGTTTACAAATGTAGGGATTTGCAAAACAGAATTTAGACATCCATGGTGTGTGTGAAAATGTGTACATTTTCATATGACTAAGAAAACATGCAGAAATTTATTAGAATTAAGTTAGATTGTATGTAATGTATAGATGAAATACTCCACTTATTAATGAAATTTCAGAAATCACTAATTTATGAAAACTATTGCAATTATTTTCAGGGTGATCTTTATTTAATGTATCAAACTATAGTTATTGTTCATAGAAGAATTGGCATTCTGTGTCCCATTGTCACAGTACTTCATTTGTTCTTCACAATGAGTTATACCATTGATATTATTTAAATTACTTCATTTTAGCTTGTTTTATTCCTAACATAAAGACTAATTAAATGGTAATTTGTATGTACATGCTGTCAATAGCATGTAATGGGATATGTTCTCTTCTTATAGATGCTGTTCCGCATTCCAAGTGGGAAGGTATCTCTTCCAAAGACTTGGAAAATCATGTGAAGGGTTGGTTACTAGTGCATTACTGAACAACTTTTTTATACAAACATGAGCAAAAGGTATGAGCAAAATGAGGTAATATGTGAAGTGTATGAAGGAAAGAATGCAACAGCATGTATGAAATATTATTTAAATGTTGTATAAGTAAAATATTTGGGATAAAGGATACCAAAAAGCAAACAATTAAATATGTCAATTAATAATTACACAGTGTGCAAAGCAGAAGGCTGAAACTTTGAAGGCCTTGTTTCTTCAAGTTGTGGCCTAATGCCATTGAGGCATGCTGATGAAATACATATTATAATTACCGTGGCACTAAGAGAGTTAACCTGTTGCAATGACTTTTATGTGTAGCACTATTTCCATTATTCATGACATAATTCAGACAGTATCTGACCTTCTCATAAAATATTATGGAACAGAAAACTTTTGGCGTGGAAATCCAAGTAATGGGAATGAACGTCTTCAATCATGCAAATAAATTCAAAATATACCTAGTTCATTTTAAAAAGGAAATGAAAAATTTCTTGAGTTCTTGTATCTATATTTTTGTTTTCATTCATTTATATAATTCTAAATAGCCCTTTTCTGGTCTTTATGAAAATGTTTAAATTATATTTAGCAAGTTACAAAATTGAATGCCGAAGAACCAATATTGAAAAATGCAAAATACACAAATGATTCATTCCAAAGGTTTTCTACATAACAACAATGGATAATAAACCAGTAAGGAAGGTATTTAACATTTTGCCATATTAATCTAATGCCAGTTATTTAGCTCTTTTTACTGTGTCTACCTCAAAAGGAATTGCATAAGGGTCAAATAACTCTGTGACTGCTTTTTTATAATATTGTTACGAGCCGTGGGGTTCGGGATAATTTACTCAACTCTCGTAATCCGAAAAATAACACTTTATTCCCGATCTTAATCAATACAGAAACTTTTCTTCGTCAACACGCTCAACACCAAACACAACTCCAACTGTTTATCTATTTTTTTCTCTCCGCATCATCTCTTGAGCGTCACGGGTCACTCCTCTCTCCCGAAGTCGAACGCGTCCCAAGCACTCGATGAGTTGTGCAACAATGTAAGTGTTCCGTACGGAGAAATGGTCTTAATTGAGAGGCTCTCAACATTGTCTCTCAACATAGTTACATTGTCCTTAGTAACTGCCGCGTCGCGTATTTATAATAGTTCGCGGCATTTCCATGAAATAACGTTGGGCGCAGCAATATTTCCTTTTAGTTCTATATTGTAGGGGCCAGGAATATAACCAGTTGCAGTGAGTAAGCTTGGCTGTAAGGCAAACAACTTTGTAAAAATATCGTACTACTTTGTAATAGAGGGAAAATAAATTTTTTTGAAATGTAAATTTGTTTTTTTTTTATAATCAGCAGTCTCTCGTTAATGCATTCATTCGTCAATGGTTACTACTCCCATCAACTCATCTATAGGTGCCATCGGAACTCTTAAGTCCTTCTACCATGGTGATTAAAAATTTTCATTTTTAATCACCATGATGAGTACCCGCGAAAGTTTTAATGAAGAATCCTTCCAACTTGTAAAGTTTGTATTTCATGTGAAGGAATCTTTTTGGTGTATATTCTTGCAACAAAATGCATGAAATATTATTAATATCTCATACGGTCATTTTATGGATACCCTGCGGATATCGGATTTTGGGACATATGGATATCCTACGGACATCCGTGGGACATACGTAACATCCGTCATGGATGTCCATCGGACATCCGTTGGATGTCAATGTGTTGTTTGGGCATTTGACCACCTACTTTTAAAATTCGTAATTAAATACTTTTATGATTTTCAAGGACCTGAATATTGCATAACTTCTAAGTTTGACCATTACACAAATGCTGATAAGGTGTTTTACTTCGTATTTTGTTTAAAGTTTAATTAATTAAACAAAATGTTGACCGATGTCCTAAATCTGCAGAATTTCATATTCTAGTATATTTTACCCATTCATACTGGACCAATGAAACTCATATTTTCGGAATAAGTGGAAAAAAGTCCGAATTGTTGATAAAAGTCAGTCACGTCACGCCAACATTGTTATGCCATCTGACGGAAACCATATAAAACCACTCGTTCGTGCCTCGGAAAAAACCTCCATCAAATACGATGGCGGAAGAATTTTTCGAATTTTGTCGGGAAAATTTCCAATCTGTGGTTTTCGTCAATGCCAAATCGTTCTATAACATTTAAAAATTCATAAAAAAATTTTTAGCAGGGTTGCCAACATATTAGTTTAATCATTATAAAATGTTCTTCCAATGTTTTTCTCAGGTAAATCTCAAACTGATATCTCAACTTTACATTCAATCACCTTTCTTGAACAATTAGAATTAATGTCAAAGGTACTAACTTTATAAATCAGGGCTACCAATCGTAAGAACGGATCTCTAAACAGAGAGTTATGTGTTCGCAGATTATACAACTAAAGGGATATTTTGAGCACAGATTTGTTTCATGTGATTCGTCGAAACTCTTGGGGATCCCGAATAAGTTTATAAACTATAAAGAAGCAGGGTTACTAACATTTTCGGCTGTAAAGCGAAGGCAGCGATCATACCTTCATGGAAAACCTAGCAATTAATCGTGCATTTATCGAGAATGGCCTTTTCTTACTCATATCTCATTCTGTGCTTATCCACTCTGGTGCTAGTTTTATTATGTTGATTTTTATTTTAGACTTACCTTAACACTTACATCATTCTTAAAATGTTATTTCCTTCCATTATTCGCTAGTTTACAATAAATCCAAGTCATTATAGTAACACTTCATCATCTTCACAATGTAAGGTTTGAAATCATAATAAAGCTTCGCTATTGTTCTTACAAATTAATATTTATTCCTTATTAAGTAATGGATTAACCTTTTTAAGATATATGATAAGAGAGAATAACGCTCTATGTATCCAAGAGTACATAATTATTTACCACAGATTCTGCACATTGCCACTTTTACAGAGCATATTCCACTGTATATTTTCCTACATTTTAGGCACAAATTACTGGATTTGTTATAACATCCAGGGGGTCGATTTTGTAATTAGTCGACAATAGTTTTCGGTCGAGAAATCGGCCATCTTGAGAAATTAGTCGACCGAAATCTAGTTTTGCGATTTTGTAAACGTTGCTGTCACTATCGAGTGAGAACTTACGTGATAACTTCCGCCATATTTGTCGATTTTCATTTAGTTGGCGAGAACTGGCGTGACAAGTGAGAAGTGGACCTAGACGGATGTAGAATAAATTAAAGAATCTTAATATTGACGTAAAATACATCTTTTGAATCGAAATTACGAAAACGATGACAAAATAAACGAAAATTTTCGCCGTAGTGACAATGACAAGAAGTGGATTTAGACCTGTGAAATTTCGTATCTTCCTATTCTAATACATTGTTTTTTCTTGATTTTGTGCCTTTGATACAGATTCATCAATATCATCGATATGAGAAGGCGTGACTTCGTGGAAAGCCATTTGCATCCATCCACAGAAAAGTTTTCTGTGGAAACCTACGCTTTTCTGTGGAAAAGTACGAATTCGTAGTGTTACACTTAAGTGTTTTCATTCTACAGATTTATCAAGGTTTGATCGAGTAAGTCGAACGTTTTGGAACACAAAATGTAGTTTGAGCAATGTATAACACGAAGCAATTTTGTTATTTTCGCGTTTATAAACATTCTATACGTAATTAATAAGCAGTGCCTGTTTCAATGGTCAATTGCTGTGCATTTTGCTGTCAGAACAGTAGCCCCCACAACATGTTCCGAAACTATATAGAATCTATAGATCTTCCTCAATTTTATTATTTCATTCAGTATCTGAACTCTATGAATCAGAACGAACGTCGGTATTAAGCCACGGCGTTTTAATCAACATTTCATTGTGCTCTCGGTTGTTCATGGTATAAAAGTTCTCGTATTCGTCATTTTGACAACTTCTACCGCATTGAGCCCCTCTTATGAATTAAAATAAACATTTACACAAACGGAAAATCTCTAATTACCCTGGAAAGCCATTATAATGTATTATATAGTAGCTTAATTTCATTGCGGTAAACGATTATTAAGGAATTTTTATGCCATACTTGATATTGATCTAGTAAAAACTGAGCCGGATTAATGCATTAGAATACACATAAAGGTAAAATTTCACTTTAAATGGAAGGTTTTAGGAGGTATTTCAAAGAAGATAATTTAGCCGCCATCCTTTATCTATAAATTGGTGTAAGTTTCGTCAAAACATTATCATTATTAAGGGAGTTATTCAATTTCTCCCAAACAGCACCAAAGTGAAATTTTACCCCAATTGTTTCTTATCAAAACAATTTTGCAAGTCACTGACTTAAGAAATCAAAAAAGAACTTACTATTGGACCTAACCCTTTATCAGTTCCTCGGGCGATGATTTTACTAACTGCTACTACATCATTTATCGAAGAAAGTTCTTCTAAATCGTAACCCGCACAAAAATTCCCTCCCTTGCCGTACAATACACCAACATGGGATTCATCATCATTCTCAAAACCTTCAATAGCATCAACTAGCCTTTCAGCTGTTTCTATATTTATACAATTCCTTTTCTCTGGTCTATTAATTCCTATTGTTGTAACTGCACCGAGTTTTTCAACAAGTACTGTTTCATTAGAAGCATGACAACTGCGAAAGAAAGGCTCGGACACTGGGCGAGCAATCTTATTAAAATTACTTTTTAGAACCCATAAGTTCAAGCTATTTTTTAATACTACAGTCATAGCGGTTAACTGAATGCAAAATTCATCATAGGTAACAATCCGCTTCAAATGTCAAACGAGCGTAGATATTGAGTTTAACCTGAAACGATATATTCTTGATCAATAATCGACCGAATCGACTTAACAGGATATCGAAATCTTTAACAGAAAACAGCTGATTTAAATCACCCACATGGTTATGTTTTATGCAAGATGACCGGTTTTAAAAATAATTCCAGAAGGGTAATATGCGTTTTTAAATCATTGTTTAGTAAAAGACGGTGAATTTTTATCATACTCATATGATTGTATCTAGGAAAATGTTCATCAAAAGAAGTCGTCTAAAGGCGGGTTTACACCGCATGTTGCAGACATTTGTATGCAACTTTTTTTGTTGACGTCATTTGTCTACAACATTTTGTTGCAGACAACATCCTAATGCGCTCTATTTTTCTGCGACTTTTGTGGACGACAAAAATAAGCATTCTTAGTTCAAATGGCGAGCGTGGAGGACGTTGTGGAGTGGAGGGGGTAGGGGCGGGGGTGTGGATGAGTGGAGGTGGTAGGGGCGGAAACAGCCACCATAGTTCTGATTGGTTCTGATGGATGAGAGGGGTAGCGGGGAAATGTCTGCAACACCGAATGGGCGCCGCAACTTTTGTTGACGACAAATGTGTTTGCAACCGAAATTTTGTTTTCCACCAAGGGTGGAAAACAAAATTTCGGTTGCAGACACGGAAAATCTGTCGTCAACACGATTTGTTGACGACAAAATAAGTGCTGTTTTGTGAAATGTCGTCGACATCTGTCGTCAACACGTGTCGTCAACTCCGGTGTAAACCAGGCTTAAAAGAAAGAAGAAAAGGAGACCTACTGAAATGGGACTGAGGAAAAAGAAATTGATTCTTGACAATGCAATGGAAGATAGACAGTTAGCAAAGTTGGAGAAAGATTTGAAATTAAAAAAGAAGTCAGCACTACAGTCCAAAGCCTTCTGCGATGACGGGCTTGATTGTATCCTTTGAAATAAAGAGAAATATGGTATGCGGTGTGGTATGCGGTGCAGTAAAGGTTTTTTATTGTTTGATAAATACAGTCCTCGGCAAACAAACGAATGTTCGATTTCAGGATTTTTGGTAAGTCATTGATATAAATTAAAAATAGTAAAGGTCCTAGCACACTTCCCTGATAAATGTCTGAGGTTACATTTGTAGTTTTTGATAATTGTTCACCAACCCTTGCATTTATTGTTCAATCACTCAGAAATGAATTTATCCTTTTACTATTCTTGGATCAGTATTTGTAATTGAAAATAATGTGAAAATTATGTTAGAGATATTACCATGTGACCATAAATATGTATTAAATGTATATTCTTAGCAATATAAATAAATGATAATTTGCTTTCATCTACCATATGTTATTCAATGGCTTGTGTCCTTTCCAGTAGAAATTATACATCTGAGATGTAACGAAACTACAATATTCCTAATCCAAATATTCGAATTTGTCTAAAGCTTTTCTATGTTTTATCTTTTGATGTATCTTTCAGGGACTCTTGTATAATTTACCCTTTCAATAACTTTTAAGGAAGCTCAATTATTATTTATTTATTGTTCTCAAACTTTTTCAATTGGCTTCAAATATTTGGGTTTAGAATGTTTCCTGCTATTAGTATTCAAAGAGGTTTCAAATATCTAGGAGAATTTTCAAAGAGATCTCTGTTACATCTCGGAGACGTCTCAAACGACATCTCAGAGTCGTCTCTGAGACGTCGCAAAACGTCTCGGAGACATCTCAAAGGACGTCTCAAAGGACATTTCAGAGACGTCTCAGGGACGTCTCAAAGGACGTCTCCAGTGTCGTATACAAGGCGGACATAGAGACGTCACAGAGCGCATATGCGCCGTCTCTGAGACGTCAATGAGCGCGTATGCGACGTCTCTGAGACGTGTTTCAGCTATGTGGGAAAATTAGGATCTCTCGTTTCTGATGATCGTCCTTCCTCCTTCACGTCCGCTGCCTGACTCCCCGAAAAAACCGAAAAAGGACGCTTAAATTTTAAGCCGTCCCTGGCCATAGGTCACATATATGGTCATCCCCTCCCATAGACCACCAGCTCTGCAACAGTCATTACGCATATGTGGGGCTAAGGAAAGAGCCGGAGAAAAAGAAACGGTCGAGGTCTTCCAAATAACTGAGGATCGTTGAGGGAGTGCGGGGAGAAATCTTCTTCTTCCGTAACAGGGTTTACACGTCCCGTTCCTTCGTTTGACATACCGGTGTCCTCGACTTTTCCCGGAGCACCTCGGTCAACGGGTGGCCCTCGCGACCTCAGGAAATACGGACAAAAGGAAGATGGTCCTCGCAAGATCCATTTCCAAAGAAAATAAAGCATGAGAAAAATACAAGGAAATCAACTTTTGAATAACTTTCGCGATCGATTTCTTTTTTCATCTTTTGAAATGTTTCACTGAAATCCTAAAAATATTACGATATTGGAAATTTATTTATTATTATTAGATTTATGATATACACTCAAAATACGTATAAAACATTTGCACATATCTATAAATTTATAATTATCGCTTTAGAGAACAGATAACATGCTACAACAAGTATATAATATTAAATAAGTAATTACAATTTCATATTTAAAATAATCATGTCATAAGAACGTTTTAAACAATAACAACGTTGTTTTAACGTCTACGCTATGATTATAATCAATTTCAATGGATGTCCACCATACCACAATCTTTAAACTAATGAATCGTAAAACATACATAATTTTTGAAATACTCGAATAACTTAATAATTATATGACACTAAAGGCAATACCAAACATTGAAGTAATATCAATTCCTTATGCCTAAGCAGCCACAACCAATTGTTTCTGGCCGCATGAAAAAAAATATCTTGAAACGTCTCATATGAGACGTCTCTGAGACGTCTCAGAGAGATGTTGCGATGTGAACGACTCAAGAGACGTCTCTGAGCCATGTTATGTTATGTGGGTATGTATGTTAGTTGTGTGTCTATTCTGCCATCTGAAGAATACTTTTGATGCATTCATGTGATTGAAAATTAAGCAATAACTTTACTGTTTCATTTATGATAAAAGAAATTTTGATTTAAAACTTTTGAAGAGAACCTTATTTGAAATAAAATGCGCTCAAAATTTTATCGATTTAGCTTATTTTAGTATTTTTAAAATCATAAATAGAATACCCCCTCAAGTAATCTTTTCATAAAGTTCAAATTCTATCTGCTGTCATTCATAAGAAACATCATTGGAATGTTTAATTAGTTTCAGCTAAACGAAGAAGTAGAGGAAAACGACATACCTCAAAAACCGAAATTTGAGGAAACTGTGACTGAACATCAAGTTAATCTGAAGCGACAGGTGAAAGGGCTGCTTAATCGATTGACAGAGGCAAATATGCATAAGATAGTTACTCAGGTAAGTAATGTTAAATAATTTCTGTGTATCAATATGAATATTGTAAGTATTTTGGGAAAAAACTTCAGTCAGTTATGGGATTCTAATGTTAGGTACAGATTATTTAAAACTTCTGTAAATTCTTCGTTTTGCTATCTTTGGAAATTGTAAGAAATAGTTAGCTATTATTGTAACAGTTTCCTTGCAAAAATGAAGATCATTATACATCAAAAATATATTATTGCATAACTGATCTCTTTTGTAAAAGTTTCTCCTGTTTTGAGCTGAGTGGCCTCTTTCCTTTCAGCTGGAGGGAGTTTATACATCCAATGTTCGAAACAGCGTAAACAAATTACCGGTTGAAATTCTGATGGCATCTGTCGGCTCGTCCGCCAGGGCTCCTGAGCGGCTTGTCCAGGAGTCTGCTATGTTAGTAGCTATCCTTCATGGGATCATTGACACGTCTGTTGGTAAGAAACAAATGAGTTCAAGGATAATTAGGTCTAGATTTTCTGGTTGACAATAGATACTTTAGGGTTTAAAAGTGCTCCATTTTTAGTTATGAATGTTTTTCCCCTCGGAATTTAAATTAATAATTGAATACTATTTTTTCTATACTTTATTCGAAATATAAGAGAAAGCTCCTTCTTTTGTGGTTTTCTGATGGTATTACTTAACCCTAATCCTTTGTTTGCGGTATTTCTGATTGAATTACTTAACCCTTGGCTCAGCTAGTTTCAAAGAGGAGGATTCTGTTAGCAGACCATAATAAAACACGTACAAGGTTAAATATATACACGTATTAGACTATTAGTAAGTACAAGACTGATTAGTGACAGACTGCCAAGAGAGAACTGACGTTCGTCCTCGGAACGACCATAAAGCAAAAGAAGAAAAAGAAATGATTTAATAATTTTGTATTGATACATTGATTTACAATTCAAATCCTTAACAGATTCATGTAGTTTACTTTGTTGTGGTATGATTAATAAGCTTCTTTGGCTCAGGTAAACCTTGCTATCCCCTCAATTCTGATATTTATATTTTATTTTTAGAAAAATTCAATTTTTTATTTTTATCTCTAAGAATTGTTATAAATTAAGTATGTGTCTATATAAATTAAGTATAGATCTCTCATATTATCTAAACATTGGAAAGTATGGGTTGCCTTTATTCTATTTTAATAATTATTCGACCATTCATTTTATAATTATTTTCATTAAAAATACTATTCCAATTACACTATTATCTGCCTAATTGATTTTTCAAGGAGCCAGTGAATATTATGTAGTAATTATGTTTAAATTTCTTAGTAAACTTGTTTGTAAATCCATTTTGTAACAAGATATTTTTCTTGTATGGGAACCCTATATCTACATTTGAAGTTAATGAATATGTTTTATCTCTATTTCACATAGGTGTCATAATTGCTCATACATGTATGAAAGAAATTCACAATCTATTTATGAATAATTCTGATGATGAATGTAAAAAACAGGACAACTTAACTCTTTTCATTGCTCATTTATATAATTTCAAGGTGAGTATAGGTCTATTTGATCACATTCTTACATTTTTATCAGGTAATCACTCATCCCGATTTTATCTCTTAGGTTATAGATGATGTATTAATCTATGATTACCTCAACCTTCTCACGGAAAGGTTTTCAGAAAAAGACATAGAACTTATCCTATCTCTACTAAGAACAGTTGGAATGGGCTTGCGGAAGTCAAATTCACTTCAGTTGAAGGATTTGATCTTAAAGCTTCAGAAAAAAGCAAGCGAAGTAAAGGAATTGGATAGTGGGTCAGTATATTTATCCTGAATTTCTGTGCTTAACATGCTTTTGAAAGTCTGACTTTATTACATATTCAAATTGTTTAACTTTCTTAGTTCTTCAGAGCTCAGTAGTCTAATTAATGAATCATATTCTTTCCAGTTTCCGTGTCAAGTACATGCTTGAAGTTGTACTTGCTATCAAAAACAATAACATGCAGAAGATTCCCAATTATGATCCTGATCATATGGAACATTTAAAAAAGTTGATGAAAGGATTTCTACCCCAAGGAATTACTTTGACTCAAATCAAGATTCCTTTGGAAGAAATGCTGAAAGGTATATAAATACAAATTTCTAACTTCTTCTGGTAATAAAGTTAATTGTTTCATTTAAAAAAGACTTCAAAATTTTTAAGGATATGATTGGTTAATCATATTTAAATTTAATAATTTATAAAGGTTTTTGAGCCATTAATACTTGTTTACATATCTTGATGTTTCTTTTAATTTCAAAGCTGTCCTAGATATTAATTGCTTTGAGTGATAATGATTCATTGCCCTTCCATTAAACATTGGAAAAAAAGCATTTATTTAGCTTTTAGTAGCTAATGTAATAGCTTTTATTTTGTTGATATATTTTAATATTGTTAATTAATATATTTTATATTGACAAACTGTACTTAGTGATTTGAATTTCCTGTCCCTTACTAGCAAGTTTTTCTTTAATAATATTCAAGTAATTGATTAATACTATCAACTGATTCAGGCACAACTTAGTGATATGGCACAATAATGTGATGACTGAAATAACACAAACTTCAAACCACACCATCACATTGAAGTAGGGGTGAAAGTGTTTAATTATTCTGATAATTTATTATTATGTATGTATGAATGTATGTATATAAATATAATTAATACATATAATATCATGTGTATTTTTTAAATAATATGCTTTGACTTCCTGCAGCTGAAGAACATGGAGTGCTTATTAAAAATTTGAATAGTGGTAGTATGATGGATTCCAAATCTGAAACTCCTGATATACAAGCTGAAAATCCACAAATGGATACCATTAACAAACTCATGAAGAAGCACAGAATGAATACTGACGTGAGGAAGCAGATTTTCTCCATCATTACCACTGCAGAGGTGTGTTTTATATATATATACCATGTTATTTAACTTTTACATTTTAGAATACAGAAACTTGGGTTTACATTATTTTGTTCTTGAATTAGTGAAATTTCTGTATAATATTTTCAATATGCCAACTAATTGAAAAAAATAATTGAAATTCATGCTAATGGATATGGTGAAATTCTTTTTTTTTTTAGATTTTTGTGGTTAAAGTATTCATACTTAATATCAAGATAATGCATAGAATAAATTGGCCTAATTATTAATAATTTAAATTTTCATATTTACTGTGTGAATTGTTTTGACGTTATATGCATTATTTAATCCAATATTAGTTGTGTTCATCCTGTAGAGTATGCACTACACTCCGCTCCTTGAAGGGTATAAATTGGTCCTAAACTAAAATTAAATTAAATAAAACTAAATTTTACAGAACTTCCATGCATTTATTTTCTTTTCTAAGTTTTGATTACTGAAGAAGGTATCGACATATTTTAGTGGGATTCCTCCCTAATATAAGACTTTATAATCAATCTGAATATAATTAAAAGAAAATAATTTTTTGTGTTATAAAGCTGAACTTTGTGTAAATGGATGGAATCCAACAATTGCGCACTAACATCCAAATAACCTTTGTAATTATCTATAATATTTTCTTCACATTAGTGCTTAAAAGCTCCAAAAATCCATTGTTTTCGCAAGCAACCTGTCGTACAGAAGTACCTAAGCCACAAGGATTAGGGTTCTTCGCGACTGAGATAGTGCATTTTATTATCGATATGCACAATTCAGCAACTAAGTTGCCATCTTCAGGAGTTGAAGAGATCATTGTTAGATACTGTTCTTAGTTCTCTTCATCTCTATTTAAGATATATTTACCTTTCATTTTAATGGGACGTTTATAAAACTTACTCCTACTACCATTATTTGAAAGAATGACAAAGGTTGTACATGCTGTTTCATTTTTCATACTGTACAAATTAAATTCATATGGTTTATCTAAAAGTGAAGAAAAAACATCTGCTGCTTGATGTAAATGTTCATTAAATTACAATTACATTTAATCCCTATCTAAATCTCGCCAATAAAGGGTCCAACTATCTAACCAATTAGCTCCTCTAATACTTAGCAGGAAAAAGGAGCAAAAGGAACTATCTGTCCTGGCAACTACTTCCCTGTATTGGTTTTTGTCTTCTCCCAAAATCACGAACGTTTATAACTGGGATAACAATATCAGCTATCTCCTCCCCGAAATCAGATGTGATAAATTTATCAAAACGTTTCCGCCGAAACTCAAGTCTTCTATCATTAATAGAGTTCCATCCGAGAGATTCTATCATAGCTGAAACACTGCTGTCAAATCTGAAATCTCCCTTTACAAACCTTGCTGCTCTACTTTGAACCATCTCTAGATCAGAAATTAATTCTACTTCTTGAGGATCCCAAATTGTGCAGCAATACTCAAGTAGAGATTGAATCAGAGAAAAGTATGCTATTTCTTTTTCTCTCGATGAACATCCCCTCAGATTTCTACTGGCTAGCCTTTGCATCCCATTTGCCTTTCCCATTATGCTTCGAATATGCTTTTTGAAGGAAAAATTACTACTGACTGGAATTCCTAGGTATTTATGATGTATCACAAGCTCCAAGGGATTTTGAAATTCTATAGGGAAATCATAGGAAATATTGATTTTATTTTTTTTGATTGAATAATAAATTGCTATTCCTTCTATTACATGCGTAAAATACATTTAATACATATTATTAATGTTATTAATAGTTGAGGTAAATTCTGTAATTTTACCTTTCTTCAAGTTCAACTTGGTAGATGATCATAGGTGGTATAAGAAAATTCATATTAAATAAGATACCGTATTCTATCTAGGAACTGATCTTTCAAGTTGATGCTATCCTTTCCCTTATTGGTTTTAACACTATGCATATTTTATTTAATAATAAGCATTTTGTTATTCAAACCTATAATCATTTGTTTTGGTTACCTCAGGATTACTTGGACGCATTTGAAAAATTAGTGCAACTAAATGTTAAGGAACAGCAAAGTGATGAAGTGATGAATCTGATTCTTCATTGTGCTCTTCAAGGGAAAATGTACAATCCATTCTATCACTTTCTTGCATGTAAACTATGCACTTCCAATAGAAAGTATATGGTAAGAACTGCTTGTCAAATTAAACGGAAATGTGTTTCTTAGGAATGATCTATGTATTTAAAATTCTATTTTATTGCTTTTAAATTCTAATCAGCTAAAGTTTGCAATAAATCTTATTTACTCCTCAAGTGAATTCTAAAATTAATTAAATCTTGGATAGTTTGTGATCAGTATGATTGATCACTTCAATTCAAATACTGACATAGTCATCAAACTTAAGTATAAACTTTACATTTTGCTGTTTAATTATATATTATTTGAATTTTAATGTTGCATATTTTTCAGTTATCTCTTCAATATTCACTGTGGGATAAATTAGAAGATCTCAGTTCTCTGAAGAGACGGCAGGTTTCCAACTTATCTAAATTAGTTTCATACTGTATCATTGAAAAGAGTCTTTCTCTATCATCTCTAAAAGTGAGTATAGACTTTATCTCAATATCATTAAGTCTTATTAAGTATGTATTTTAAAGTTGTGAATAATTTAATATGAAAAAAAATAATTTTTAATTATATCATGCATCATTGATTAATATTATACACTATTATTTAACATTTTGTAATAGTTATTATTATATTATAGTATAGGAAAAGAAATACGTCCTAAATCATCAAAAATTGTTCTATCTAATAGGTTTTGGACTTCAGTATAATGGATCAGCAGATGAGAGCTTTCCTCAAGGATGTTATGCTCAGTATCCTACAAAATTCTTCTGATGAGAATTTTGAATACATATGTAAAAGAGTTATGTCTCCTCAATTAGCAGTTTTTAGGGAGAGTTTGTGGCTGTATGTTAAGCACGTACTAGCATCTGCTGAAGAAATGGAATCATCTGCTAATCCATCTCAGCATAAAAATAATTTGGAAATAATGCGCCGAGTTTTTGGTTTTTAAATAAATATAAACATGATTATCGAAAATAAAGTTTTGAAATAAACTGGTATTTTGTATGTATTTTAAAAATTGATCAAATAGTATTCATTTTTGATTTTCTAAATAAAATTATATTTAAAAATTCAAGTTTAAAATTATGGAATATTTAATCCAAACCCCTTTCCTGAAATATTCTAGATCTAATTGTAAATGATTTTCAGCTCTTTAATTTGTATTGTTAATAATTGAATCGAGTATTAAAATAGCAAGAATTACAAATAGCAGGTTAAGATGAGAATCATTGATATTGCGCGCGTTAAAAGCATGACAATCTATTCTTAATGTTTATGTGCATGATAAATAAATTGCTCGATTCTTTCGTTGGTGAAAAGTGCGGAAAATATAATTAAACTTTACGAGTTGCATGCTCTACGCTAGGATTTCAATTCTCTTTCTGAATCAATATGATAGACATCTCGGTAAATATATCGAAGCTTCACACCAAGATAAAATTTTTTCATCCTCTTGAAATGTTGAAAGATATTTATCGTAACCTCGTTGATTTAATCTACGATAAAAAAGTAGGGTAAAATTTCGGAAGAGGACCGGTCTTCCTATATCTCCCTTATTACTGGATATTTTGAAATGAATTATATATCACATTAAAGATAAAAAATTGCGCATTTTATTCATGTTAAAAAATCACTCTTATTCGCTATATTTTAGGAGATATTTCATTCTGAAAATGAACTTTTTATGGCGATTTTCGTCCACTTTCCCGCCATTTTGGATGTTTCCTCGGTTTTCCGCTAGGGCGATACTAACTTATTTCAACTCTTACAATCGCCCATATCTTTTCTCCTACTCACATTCGGGCTTCCTTGAGTGAAAAGGGGTGCTGGGTGGGTGATGATACTCACCAGTGTTGCCAACTTGGGGTATTTTCCGCTAGATCTAGCTTTTTTTGGTAACCGTCGGGGGTAGAAAAAAGTAAACTAGGGGATAGCGGATTTTCTGGCTTATTTTTTTTAGCAATTTGACTTATTTCAGGATATTTTCAACGAAAATAATTTTCCTCTCTTTTCTCTATTGTGTAAGTAAGTTAAGCACTTTTGTTGTAAATTGCTGCATTTACCATATCTCCTGTAGTTTCTGAAGTAACAAAAAGTACGAAGAAAGAATAATTTTCTAAATAAATGAAATTTAATACAACCCACTCCACTTGTTATTGCTATAACCTAATTTCACACCACTTATCCTTATCAAAGTGATAGAGGCGTGAGGCGTGTCGAATACTTTTTAGCGGGCTTTCCGAATGATTACGATGAAAGACGTCATTCATCATATCACGTTTATACAATGTAAAAGTAGCCATCCAATCCATCGTTTGGAATTGAATTCTGGACAATGAAAAAAATGTCAAAAATATATTTCAATAAGCTGGATTCGTGCTAATTATATCTAAATCACGAAATCCTAAACATAACAAAAATACCTTGAAGGTATTTTTGATCCTTATCCATACTTAGGGTATAGATTTGAAAATAAAGTTCAAGAACTATAGCGTGCAAATCAAATCACAACGTCAGAAGAACAGGCATTGAGAGAAAGGTGCAGACAATTTTTATTTCAATTATTCATTCAGTTGATACAAAGATTGCTTGAAAACATCAAAACTTTAGAAAAAACATGATTTTTTTCTGTGGTTAATATGATTAGAGCTGTTAAAGAACCAATAACACGAATTTTTAAAGAAATGAAAATTACAGCAAATGTCATAGAATTAATTTTTCAACACTACAACAAAATAAATCTAGTTGATACTGTTGATATGTATCATCTAAAGAAACAAAATGTCATTATGATGTAATACCTAGCAGTGTATAAGTCTGAAGTTTTCAATTCCTAGATATCCTCTCCATCCAGCAGCAATTATTATTATTATTCTGAGGCAGATGGCTGGTGCAAAATATATTTATAATTACATCTTTATCTTTTCTAACTAGTTTTTCAGTTTTATGTATGTTCATATAGAAACGGAAATTAGCAGTGGAATTTTGCGTATCTGTGGTTAAATTTAAAAAATGATCTAGCGGAATATAGCTTATTTTCGGGAAATTCTAGCGGAATCTAGCTTATTTTTTTCAGCAGTTCTAGCGGAATTGTGTCGATGGGTGTTGGCAACACTGATACTCACTGATTAACCAGTTTTTTCCCGAATTCCTACTCGGTTACGGGCTCCATTGAGTGAAAAGGGGTGCTGGGTGGGTGATAATATACACTGATTTACCTGTTTTTTCCCAATATCCTACTCGGTTACGGGCTTCATTGAGTGAAAAGGGGTGCTGGGTGGGTGGTAATATAGACTGATTGACCTGTTTTTTCCAATTAAAGGTGTGTTAATTGTCCTAATTTATGGGTCAACAAACAATTATTTACCCCTTTATTACCATAAATAATACTTAATTATCATTATCTTTTCATTATTCATCATCATTTAATAAAGGGAACCTTGAACACCCAATTCAACCCATCTGTGTTTAACCAAAATTTTGTATTGAATATTTATTAATAAATTACTGTTCAAATCTTTTGAGAAAGGGAACCACTATCATCCAACTCAACCCATCCGCGTTTAGCGACAATTTTACATTAAATATTTATTAATAAATTATAATTCCTAGTCATTTAATAAAGGGAACCTTAATCACCCAACCTCAACCCATCCGCGTTCATCAACAATTCGATACTGAAAATTTATTAATAAATGAATACATTCAGTTATTTTTGCATTAAATACAGTGATTAACATAAAAGTTATTAATTATCTTAGAAGACCTTCGAAACCGAATTAGCTTGCAAACCAACTGTAGCTTGCATACCGGACCCGAGGGTTACTATCTTTTTTTTAACACAAAGCGAATGTAGCATTAAATACAGTAATTTACATTAAAGTTATTAATTATCTTAAAAGACCTTGGAAACCAAATTAGCTTGCAAACCAACTGTAGCTTGCATACCGGACCCGAGGGTTACTATCTTTTTTTTTTAACACAAAACGAATTGTGCTACAAAAAACATATCATCCCTTAAAATAATACACTCACAATACGATCTCGATCACGCTTGCTCCGAAATGTACGATGTCTTAAGACAAGTACATTTCGGAGGTACTAGGAATTCCTTTTACGCGACGGTACCGTTACATCCTTAAAATTTTCAAGGGTCAACTTGTCTCCTGACGTACGACCTATCGCTAGGGAATTTTCGAACATAATAGGGAAAAGTCGAAACCCAACCCAACCCGTTTTTTAAGAGCAATGTAAATTACTGTTTTTGATGCTAAATTCGCTTTGCGTTAGGAAAAGATAGTCACCCTCGGGTCCGGTATGCAAGCTACAGTCGGTTTGCAAGCTTATTCGGTTTCCAAGGTCTTTTAAGATAATTAATAACTTTTATGTTAATCACTGTATTTAATGCGAAAATAACTGAATGTATTCATTTATTAATTAAGTTTCAGTGTAGAATTATTGGTGAACACGGATGGGTTGAGTTGGGTGATCGAGGTTCCCTTTATTAAATAATGTTGAATAATGAAAAGGTAATGATAAGGAAGTATTAATTAACGTAATAAAGGGGTAAATAATTGATTGTTCACCCCTAAATTAGATCAATTACTTGAAAAACGGACATTTATCATTACTGAAAGAGAACTTGCTTGACATGGTCGAGAATTTGTGCGATAGTTATAAGGCACTTTACCGCAGTTTCCGAGATGTGAAACTGAGCGAGTGCTGCTCTACCTAGCGTCGGAACGCCATAACTAACGGTTCAAAATGGCTCAACGGACGCCATTCCTGTACCTCCTTCACTTCAACGTACTTATCTCGGTAAATATAGCACCTACACATTACTTAAATGTATGTAATAAATGCGCAATGTTCAACAATTGTTCCATAAAAATTTCATCGAAAAAGGGTGATTTTTAGGGGAGATATAGGAAGACAAAGTTCCGGTCCTCTTCCGAAATTTTACCAAAAGTAGTATATGGAAGGCATATAAATACAAACATTCATACATGCCGAATTGTGCCGAATTCTACCTCGCTTATGGCCGAAGCGAAATTTCGACCTTGACCATGAGACATCGTCTGAAGCCTTCATAATTTCCAATAAAATCCCTCGGCGCTCATGATCAGATTTAAGGATTTCGCTAGTCAGCGAAGTAAAAGCGCTTGCCTTCCTTTATCCTAAAATTCTTTCAGTAATAAGCCTGATTAGAGACAATTCGCTAGAAGGTGGTTCTGAAAATCAGCCACATTTATCTCCTTCAAAATTCGTTATGACATCGATGATACGATGTGTACTTTGAGCTGAATGTCTTATCTTCAACTGAGAGAGTCACCGGCTTGTCCTTGATTCAGTTGTCTGTTCTGTTCTTCGGTGAAATAATTGGAAATTACAAATCGCAGTTATGGGCGTAGTACGCAATTTATTTATACTTATCCTAGCTTTTGGTGCGTATTCCTTGTACAACAAAATGCACTCTGTTCATCCTTTACCTGAGCTGGAGGATACTTGGTGGGGTGAAGGTGGTCCCAAGCCAGAAAGTGAAAGTATTACACCTTTCAAAATTGGGGTACCTTTGGAGGTACGTTCTATTAAATATAATGCACATTTTCGTCCTGTACCATTATTTATCAGTAATTTTCATTATCGATTTTAGAGTGAACTATTTTATCATGGGATACTTGTACTGATATTTAACATTTTTAATCCTCAAGGTTCTGGAAGTTTTAAAGCGGCGTCTAGATTCTGCTGTTAAAACTTTAGTTTCTCCGTTAGAAGGAGTAAATTTTGAGTATGGTTTCAATACTGTCACATTACGTAAAATTGTTCAATTTTGGAGAAATAATTATGACTGGAGGGAACGTGAGAAGTATTTAAATTCTGTACCTCAATTTACCACCCAGATATCAGGACTACGAATGCATTTTATTCACGTCAAACCTAGCATGAGCGCTCAAGGTAGATGTTAAAGTGATATTTGCTTTATCCATCGAATGTATTTGATTTTTATTTTAACTTGTCATTTGTTGTCTATTGGACAGATGCTAAATCCATCCGGGTTCTGCCCCTACTTATGCTTCACGGATGGCCAGGTTCGGTGAGAGAAATGTATGATATCATACCATTGCTCACCAAACCTCGTAAAGGATATGATTATGTTTTTGAAGTTATTGTTCCATCGCTTCCTGGATACGGCTTTTCAGAAGGAGCTCATAAGTAAGCTGTTAAATTAATTTTGACTTGGATGTTGATCATTCATCTTGATTAATGCCAATCTCATGCCTCCCATTACTTCAACACAAAACCAAGGTAAACATGATTACCTTATGTTGCTTTGGTATTTTAGGTTCTTCTTTCTGCTGCTTATTGCAAAGAAAATATTTTTTGATTGATTTCTTACATTGTTATAAAATTTATTCTGTAAAAATGTAACACTATTGGGAGTATTTAAGTGGAATAATTCTTGTAAAGTATACTGGTAAATAAAGTATTACTGGTATTGTAACCTCAAATAAAAGAATCCAATTGCATCCTCCTCCTTTAATAATCCAGCAGAACTTTGGTTTTTAGATGAATTTTACTACTCCCTCAAAAGATTTTTTGTTATGTTAAACAATACAAGAAAATTAATTATATTGATATGTTGAATGATAATGGCTCTTGTACTCATCTTTCAATGGAAGGAAATAGAGGAGAATTGTTCCTTTAATTTCTTCTTGAATAATTTACATTTTATCAATAGCTTTTTAGTCACAATATTAACACTTTCAGTAAATTTACTGTTCATTTTAGTGGTTTAAACTCTTTTTGAATTTTTTGTTTCTGTCCTCTTGAGTTCAGCAAACATTAGCAATGTGTTTCACTTAGTTTAATATTTTAACCATTTTGATATAATGAAAAATAACAAATATGTACTTTTTCCACAGTATTGAATATAAAATTTAATAAAATATTGTGGAAAAGTACAAATTTGTTATTTTTCATCATGAAGTATTTCCACAAGACATGGCCTGAGACTGTTGATTTCATTTTGATATACTTTACATTTGTTTTTAATTATAATTTATGTTGCTATTGCTCTTTTCTACTTGCTTAGGCCAGGATTATCAACCACACAGATGGGACTGATAATGAAGAAACTTATGAATAGGATTGGATTTCCAAAATTCTATGTTCAAGGAGGAGACTGGGGCGCAATTGTAGCTGCTGATATGGCTACCCTCTTCCCAGATACGTAAGTTGAAGTTTTACCTTCAAAATCAGAATCAACATAAGATATAAATATCATTTATGGTTATAATTAATTTTATAGAGGGTCAAAAGTTGTATATCTTGTAATTCCATGTGGTATTATATTGAAAATTGCATACAATTTCTGAAACTGTAGTCAAAGAAATCAATAGTGATTTTGAATGTGATTCTTTTATCGAAGGAACTATGCGAATCATTGTTAGTGATTACTTATGCTTTTGATACCATATTTTCTCTAACTTTCCAATAAGTAGCTCTGGGGGGATGAAGTTCAAAAATATTAATTGAAAAATATGTTTCTATCAAGATCATTACACATCAGGCTTATTGAGATATTTAGCAAGGACTGCAAGAATTTCATCAGCTGTGACTTGAATGTCTTCATCTTTGAAGGCTTGAACTAGCCCATTGAGTCATTCTTCTGTGGTAATACTCTTTATGTTCAGATTCAGTTCTTTTGCAGATTATTTAAGATAAGAAAGATCTTTTGCATGTCTCTGGTGTTTTAACTACCTGAATCCCCCCCAACTACACTGCTACAGAAAGTTTACTTGATTGCAGTTAAGGAAAATATTCTCAAATACAATGAATTCTCACTTTATTTGATTATTTTTTAAGCCGGCATCCAAAATAATAGCTAAGGATCCACCTCTAGTACAGGGGTGGGCAAATTGCATCCTGCCACTGCGTTTTTGCAGGCCGCCAAGATCAGAAAAATCCACCTTGATGCATACTAAACAATAAATTGAATAAAACTACATTTAATTAATATTTATTGATTTTTATGGTGCAATTTATACCTTATCAGAAATGCATAGTCAACTAATGAATTAAATCATTTTAAAGGTGTGACGCTCTACCATAGAGTAACTATAGTGGTGTATATAACTATACTAGTATAGTTACTCTATGGCTCTACTAACATCCACTCCCAGAAGTGGCCCCTGAGCCAAAATAATTGCCCACCCCTGCTCTAGTGACATCTTTTATTCTCCAAATCCCATCGTATATTGCTACAAAAATTAAGAGATGAATTTTTTAACATCACAATTGTGGATGAAAAATTTCAGTAATATTAGTCCATAGAGTCGAAATAATTGGAAAGAGGAGCTCCAACTCATTAATACCGCTATTGATCCTTTGCATGAAAGTTGTGCCATTCTGAAACAACATATATCCATGTAATGATATTATATAGTAAGTTTAACTCAGTTCATATATAAAAGAAATTTATTTTTTATAATTTTTATGATTGCCACTTAATATTCTGTTACCCATATGAAAAAAAACTGTTCATAAGTATTATTTTATAAAAATGTAGAACTTCTCGGATGGGAATTTTTGTGTTGATCAAATTGTAAATGGAAGTCTAATCAGGCATTCTATTTTTTTGGCAATTTCTAATAGTAAATAAGGAAGTGCAGCTAGTTAGAAACACCTCACCATTCAAGCTTCATTTTAATGCTGTGTAAATCTACATCTTCAGATTCATTTGATGTAAAGATTTCTTTAAAATCATGGTTTCAGTGTCCTAGGAGTTCATTCAAATAGGTGTGGTGCAATGAAACCTTTCAATATCCTCAAGCTGATCATTGGCTCCTTCACCTGGCCCACTATTTTTGCTGATGAAAACAGCGTAACACATCTTTATCCGCTATCAAAGACGTTTTCCTTCCTAATGCGAGAATCAGGGTACATGCATATCCAGGCAACTAAGCCAGACACAGTTGGTTTGTATTTTTTTATTGCAACTTTTTTATTTATATTTTGTTTAATTACTTTATATTAATCATGATTTTGATGAAACACTGTATTCCTCCCAATGGTTAAGTGAACGACTATGAAAAAATGTAATACTTTGCTCCATAGAATTTGATTCATTTGATGGAAGTATAACTGATAATGGAGATGATTTTTGGAACATATCTTTATTGAATCAAAATGAATTATTGCCTAATGGGAAAATTCTAAATTCATATTTTTTTCTAATGTGGTATGTTTGCTCTCAAAATTTCTGACACTTAATTTAAAGAATATTTAAAACTATTGTTCATATCTTTCTTTGATGGTGTTAGATCAAAATTAGTTTAATGAAGGAAATCATCCATTAGTTTCCATATCCTTATGTTGCAGGATGAGTAAAATTCAATAGTTCCTTTATATTGTTTCTGTGTAAATATTATCTTAATTATGTTTATCATAGAGACAAGTTATATGCATATATTATATGCATCTTTTTCAAGGATTGTTTATTGTTGCAAAAACACTGTTATATTGATATAAGCAAAACGTTTTCAGCTCTGATTTTCTTTGTACAGAAGCCGAAAATGTTCATCATTGACATTATTCAAAACTATTATCTTCAATTTTCTAATTAGATTGTAATTTATTTAGTTCTAAAATATCCTATATCAAATTTTAGGTAGTTGCAAAAAATTATGTTATTGTAATTCTCATAAAGTAAGACTTTATTGGTAGATCATCTCATCTTTTCCAATCTAGCTTATGGTGCTATCAGGGACAAGTTTATAAATCTGTTAAAGTATTTCTCACATAAAGTTAAAATAATCTACAGGTTTTTTCCCAGAAATGTAGTCTTTCCCAGAAATGTAGTCTTGTAACTTGGTCTAATTGCTGTGTTAGTTATGGAAAGATTTCGTACTTTCCTACTGGATACATTGTCGAAGGTACTCTCAGGTTATCACGCAGGTGATGGTTGGCTGGTCCGCCGACGTTTCGACGACCCAGTCAGTCGTCAAAACGGTCGTCACCTCTGCCCTGAGGATGGCGGCAGAGTGGGTCGTCGAAGCTTTGGCGGACCAGCCAACCATCACCTGGGAGATAACCCGAGAGTACCTTCGACGCTGTGTTAGTTTAATGATAATGTTCTGGTGATTAACATTTTTTTGCAATATTTAACAAATTGCCTTTAAAGCTTTAACCATGAAATATGGTCTTTGAACAAATGGCTACTAATTTCTTTGTTTTTGTGTCAGGCATCTGTTCATTTGTATCTTTAACTTTTATGCAAAAGTATTACAATGTCTCGGTCCCATTTTTAAGCATATTTTCTGCATTCTTATATTTTTCGCAATCATATTGATTATATAATTTTCCATTGAAATATCTCACTAATTTTGGCCTACTTTAAAGAAAGCTTATTGAAGATTACATTTACTTTTATGGTGAGTTATTTCTTTTTTCAGGTGTTGCGTTGAGAGATTCGCCATTGGGACTAGCCGCTTACATTCTTGAGAAATTCTCGACTTGGACTCAACCTAATTGGATGAATGAAGCAGATGGGGGATTTAATCTCAGTGATGAACCGCTGAAGAAAAAGGACGGAGGACATGTCATGCCACTAACTGCTCTTCTTGATAATGTCATGATATACTATGTCACTGGCAGTATTACCACCTCCATGAGGCTGTATTCTGAAAATTTTGCTGTCAAGCACCTCAGTACAAACATTGACAGGTATGAAACATTTCACTTTAATCCTCATACTTGTAAATCTGACTCTATGGTTGAGTGGATATTCAAGACCACTTATAACTTTAATATTAATTGTTTTGTTACTTCAAAAATTATTACATTAGCCTTAGGTGATGTAAATGCCATTGGACCTTCAAACAACAGGGAGATTATTAATTTATAAATTAATTATTCTAGAAAAGTCGTAATGGTGCCATAATTTTTTCTACATGTTCAGGAAATAAGTTATGAGTAATTCAATTTTTCAAAAAATTCAAACTGGAAATTGAAATGGAATAAATTTCCAAACATGCAATTGGTTAAGGAAAATGTAATCCATTTTAATGGGTTTATACGTCAGCCCTGCCCAGAACAGCTTCATTCATTAATATCTAGTTCATTTTATAAAATGTAGGCTTTATTACTTGAATTTACTTTTAGTCTATAAGAATAATTTATTTGACTTATATGTCCCCTATTCCATGATGATAAACATGTATTTTATGATTGATTACTAGTAATTCAATTGAAGAAAATATTTTGCTCTATAAGTAATTTAATGGATCATTATAAATTATGGATATCAGTGCAATTGCCTCACATCAATATTATGTATCATGAGGTAATCAAAGACCCAATCTAAGATCAGAGATGTTTAATTGTATACAAATATTTAACATTATTTCTATACATATATTGCTATGTATAGCTTCTATACATATTTCCCATCAGAATCTGCTGGTCAACTACATATAATTTGTTTTTATTTTAGCATACCTGCAGATAATGTTCCTGCTAGCTGTGCACGTTTGCCTTCAGAACTCTTCTTTGCCCCAGCATTTGCAATCAGGGATAAATATCCCCGAGTTGTAAGGATAAATGACCTTCCTCGCGGTGGTCACTTTGCTGTAATGGAGGAACCGGAGTTGATGGCAGATGACATATGGGAAGGAGTGAAATTGATGGAGCTGGAGCATGCCAAAGATAAATAAAAGAAAAATTCCACAGCAAAATAAATGCTGAATGCTACATTCCAAAGAAAAGCAAATGCCAGTTAATTTATGTGGTTTTCATTTATAGTATAATGCTTTTTGTTACTGAAATTTCAATAAAACTTTTTTAATGAAACTTTATGATACTTGCTTTGTTTTCTTTATACAAATTAATGAGATTGTTTCTTGCTGTCATTCAGCCTCTTGATATTAAAGAACGAAAATTTGAAAATAAAAACATTTTTGGAAGTTACAAAGAATGTTTTTAGACACAAGGGAGATTGTGCTATTTACCATAGAATCAATCTTTGAATATTGTAGGCCTTCTTCTATTTATCATATTTGAAAATGGTGTTTATGAAGAGGTATTTTTTAACTAGGACCCTATTCCGTAACATTAACGAATATCCCATAGGTCATCCAGAAGCTTCCATCAGTAAATGGTACTTTTTTGGTTTATGCTAATATGTCATGAAAAATCTAATTCTAGGATTCATTATGTCTTACTAACTGGAATTTGTCTCCAATTATTTGAAGGATTTCTGTATCATCGTATTCAAGAACTATATCATGCTGCCAAGGGCGTCGCCAGTCACTGGCTAGGGGTGGTAAGCTGCCTGTTAAAATGAAAAATGCCTAACTTACAGGGGCTAGTTTATTCGTGCTTACTACAAATATGTCAAATCCTTTAAAAACTAAATGTATTGAAAACTAGAGGAGTTGAACGCTTCTATGGCAAACTTATTAACACTAGGAGGACGGCAGTTTCGGCCTACTTAGAAGGACGGGAGGTGGTCATTTGACCACCTACTTTTAAAATTCGTAATTAAATACTTTTATGATTTTCAAGGACCTGAATATTGCATAACTTCTAAGTTTGACCATTACACAAATGCTGATAAGGTGTTTTACCTCTTATTTTGTTTAAATTTTAATTAATTAAACAAAATGTTGACCGATGTCCTAAATCTGCAGAATTTCATATTCTAGAATTTTTTATCCATTCATACTGGACCAATGAAACTCATATTTTCGGAATAAGTGGAAGAAAGTCCGAATTGTTGATAAAAGTCAGTCACGTCACGCCAACATTGTTATGCCATCTGACGGAAACCATATAAAACCACTCGTTCGTGCCTCGGAAAAAACCTCCATCAAGAGGCTCCCGGATAGTCATGTGGACAGCGCGTTTGCCTTTGGTGAAAGCGGTCCCGGGTTCGAATCCCGGTGGGAGCCAATGTGCGAAATGACCTAAGCTGTCGAAGCACTTTTAACAATACTACTACTACCTCCATCAAATACGATGGCGGAAGAATTTTTCGAATTTTGTCGGGAAAATTTCCAATCTGTGGTTTTCGTCAATGCCAAATCGTTCTATAACATTTAAAAATTCATAAAAAAATGTTTAGCAGGGTTGCCAACATATTAGTTTAATCATTATAAAATGTTCTTCCAATGTTTTTCTCAGGTAAATCTCAAACTGATATCTCAACTTTACATTCAATCACCTTTCTTGAACAATTAGAATTAATGTCAAGGGTACTAACTTTATTAATCAGGGCTACCAATCGTAAGAACGGATCTCTAAACAGAGAGTTATGCGTTCGCAGAATAAATAACTAAAGGGATATTTTGAGCACAGATTTGTTGAAACTCTTGGGGATCCCGAATAAGTTTATAAACTCTAAAGAAGCAGGGTTACTAACATTTTCGGCTGTAAAGCGAAGGCAGCGATCACACCTTCATGGAAAACCTAGCAATAAATCTTGCATTTATCGAGAATGGCCTTTTCTTACTCATATCTCATTCTGTGCTTATCCACTCTGGTGCTAGTTTTATTATGTTGATTTTTATTTTAGACTTACCTTAACACTTACATCATTCTTAAAATGTTATTTCCTTCCATAATTCGCTAGTTTACAATAAATCCAAGTCATTATAGTAACACTTCATCATCTTCACAATGTAAGGTTTGAAATCATAATAAAGCTTCGCTATTGTTCTTACAAATTAATATTTATTCCTTATTAAGTAATGGATTAACATTTTTAAGATATATGATAAGAGTGAATATCACTCTATGTATCCAAGAGTACATAATTTTTTACCACAGATTCTGCACATTGCCACTTTTACAGAGCATATTCCACTGTATATTTTCCTACATTTTAGGCACAAATTACTGGATTTGTTATAACATCCAGGTGAGATCTGACACTTTCTTCTTTTCTGCGGTCTTATTGGCGCACTTGCTTCCGCTGATGAAATTCCCGACATTGCAAAGGAACATGAGGGAGGTGGCTCTATTAATATTATTGTTAGGGGTCTTTATTAGGCGAGATTGAGGATTGAGACTAAAAAGTCTCCTCTTCCATCTAACCTGTAAAGTAAAGCTCTATCTATAATAAGATTCCAATAATTTCTAATACAAGTCTTTGAATTTATATATTTATATTTATATATTTTATAAATTTCGCCACTAATGCCATCTCTTGAGGGAAATTGGAACTTTTGTTTATAAACTTCGACACTAATGCCATCTCTTGAGGGAAATTGGAACTTTTGTTTATAAACTTCGCCTCTAATGCTATCTCTTGAGGAAAATTGGAACTTTTGTTTTTGAATAAATCACCACATTGGTGCATCCATCCTAATTTGAACATCTTTCGTTATTAGACTATATCATCAGCAGCTTTCTTAGGAATGACTTCGTCCGTTGCTTTTAAAACTACCTCCTCTTCTAAGAAACAAAAAATCATTTATATCAGATGAAATATTTTGGTAGGCTTACATTTAAGCCTGATTTCGTTATTTATGTATTAGCCAAGTATTCAATTGAATGCTTAAAACTCCCGCTCCCGCTGAATACCGGAGAACCCGGAGAATGACATATGAAGAACTCAATGCGCAGCTGTGTGAAGCAATTTTTTCAAGTTTTGATTATCGCTGAGATGTCACATCTCGGTAGAAAAGTAACTTCGGGAAGCATTTCGACTATCATTCATTAAAAAATAGATGCAACCAGTGATACATTAATGTTTATCAGCACGATTTCTTGTATACTGCAGTATCCATGCGCAATCCAGTGAATATGTGAACCCATTGCGGCAACTACTTTTATGGATACTTTAAAGCCGTTGATATTACTCTGCATTTATAAAATGTACAGGGGATTCGCTGAAAATATAGCTTGATGATGTAGCTTTCGTAAATTCATTTCAAGTGCTACGTAAACTGACCTGTGGTAATGTTGCCTTCGAAACCCTTTTTGATCTAAACAGACTACGCGTAAATGTTAATAGTTGGTCAAAAAATGAGTCACTTCTACAAAGTCATTGTTATAGTAATAGCTTCAGTATTTGCTATTTTGTTCAGAAAATTTTCTGAAATACCTCCATTACCTCAAGTGAAAGAGAGTTGGTGGGGTATTGGAGCAGAGAAGCAAGAAAACGTTGATATCATTCCTTTTACTATAAATGTTTCATCGAAGGTATATGATTAGTGTGTATTTAAAATTCAGTCTAAGTTGAAACTTTCTCTCGGATCTTTATCTTGTTACTGTATCCGAAATTTTAAATAAAAATGCTAACTTCGAACTTCTTACCTTGTCATAACTTTTTATGGTGCCTTTCTGTCATTTTCAGGTCATAGCAGACTTAAATGCTCGTCTTGATTTATCCCTTGAGACTTTGACTCCTACATTACATGGAATGAGTTTTGAGTATGGCTTTAACGCTGACACACTTCGAAAAATAATCCAATTCTGGAGACATGATTATGATTGGAAGTCGCGTGAAAAACATCTAAATTCTGTACCACAATTTAAAACTCGTGTGGCTGGATTAAATATTCACTTTCTACATGCTAAACCAAGGCTGAATGAGAAAGGTAAAGTATTTATATCAAATCAGGTTTAATTTTTGAAACTAACTTCTCATCATAATATTATCTTTTAGATGCTAAATCTTTCAAGATTTTGCCTATTTTAATGCTTCATGGCTGGCCGGGATCCTTTCGAGAAATGTATGAAATCATTCCCTTACTAACAACTCCCAGGAAGGAAAATTCTAACCACCTCCTCTTTGAGTTGATAATACCTTCTCTATGCGGCTTTGGGTTTTCTGAAGGAGCTTATAGGTTAATAGCTTGAATTCTTATTATGAACATACTAATCTTTTAATATCTCACAATCTCACATTATTTTCAAAGTTATCATCAATTTTCTTGTAAGAATCATCATATGTTACTAACTCATTTTTACCATCTCTTTTTGTTTTAGACCTGGTATGACAACTACTCATATGGGCTTGATCATGAAGAAGCTTATGGAAAGATTAGGATTTAAAAGGTTTTATGTCCATGGGGGTGACTGGGGAAGCATCATAGCTTCGGAAATGGCTACATTATATCCTGAAAGGTAAGTTTATTATAAGAAATAAGTAGAGTAAATTGCCAAGATAGAAGGCTTCACGGTAATAGTAAAGTGAAATTGAAAGCTCAAGGCCCTTGGACAGCATCTATTTTCTTGTCTAGACAGGTCAACCTTCTAGATATACTGGTGGGTATGTGGTGGTTACCTAGTGAATACAATGTATCACAATTTATGTTCGAAAGTGAGAGAAACAGAGAGACTGTTATACTGATAATATATACTATGCAGTCAGGATGCCAATTTCACTATAGAAAGGGGCAAATAAAATATGCTTAATTTTAAATATTTTTCCCTTTAAATTTCTTAAGTAAGTACTTAAATAATCTTTGAAATGAGAGAGTTATGCATTATTAAGTATTAATGAGTTAAGTTGAATATAATTTAATGCAACATTCTATTAGACATTTTCATGCTTTACTATATGATATCAAACATTCTCTTATTTCAGTAGTAGTAGTAGTACTACTGCACTGCTAAAAAATTTCTTGGCTGAGTTATATTTTAATTTAACTCTACAGTAACAATATGCTGTTTATTTATGCCGAATTTAAAATATTGGTAGAGGAATATATCATTTTCTTCTTTATAGAGCACACCATTCATTTAGTTTCATCTTTCTTTCCAGTGTTTTGGGAATGCATTCAAATCTATGCTTTGCAAACAGCCCTGTGAATCTTATCAAAGTGATTCTTGGATCATTCACTTCTCCATTTCTGTTTTCTGATGCATATAGTTCTGCCCGAATATATCCTCTCTCTCGATATCTTTCATTCCTTCTGCAAGAATCGGGATATTTGCATCTGCAGGCAACAAAACCAGATACAATTGGTGAGAATGTGTTATTATCTCCACATCTTGTTCATTGAAATAATTTCAATGATTCAAACATGAAGCTCCTAACATTTCTATGCCTTTCCATAAATAATCACGTTAACTATAGTTTAGTATAAGGAATAGTTTTATTCTAACTGTTATACTTAAAATTCATTTTATTAATTAGGAATAGCATTGGGAGATTCACCAGCTGGATTAGCTGCTTATATCTTGGAAAAATTCTCAACATGGACCAAAGCTAGCTGGATAAGTGCTCCAGATGGTGGACTGAATCTGAGTGAAGAGTCGATAACTAACCTCGATGGTGGGCATCTAATTCCTCTACCCACTTTGCTGGACAATGTTATGATATACTACATTACAGGAAGCATTACTACCTCCATGAGAATCTTTTCTGAAAATCTTTCTCCTGCACACATCAATCTCAACTTGGACAGGTATTTACTGCTTTTAGGTAGCTCTTATTTGAAATAAGTTCTATCAATTATGTCATTTAGTAAATATGTCATGTGACCAAATATAGTTCATTTGAAAAATAGTGGGGGATACTTCGTCGCCTACAATGCAGGTGGGCCTAGTCCAACTCAAAAATGGGAGAGGCAGCACTTCTTGAAAGGGGAGACATTTGCAATCAAAGTATGATCCAAACCAAAATTGATTACAGGAAGCTCAAAAGTTCTGGATCTCCTTCCCTTTCTGCACTTGAATTCATATTCCACTATTTTTGAATCGGCTATACTCTACATTCCCAGTAATAGTTGTGCCTTATTAAATAGGATTGCTTACTCTTTCAGTGTTCACATATTTCAATGTATTTAAGTATCCTAGATTGTTTACTTTGCTGATTTCCTTCCGGAATGAGTAATTAGTAGTATTTGCCCTCGTTCATTTACTATTGTAATTAATTAACTAATATTATGTTAATGTTGCATATGTGCTCTGTGTATGACCCATTTTTGTAAGTTGTATTAACTTCTTCATCTCATATTTTTATTTAGAAACTATATCTGTTAGTAACAAAGGTTGCGAAAGAGGCCAAGGAAATTGGAAGACAGTATCATTGGTTCTCTATTTATATTACTATCCTACTATAAATGTTTCGTATTTGGCTTTTTTATTGCACTATGATTAGTATAATTTCAAAAGTCTGTCTCCTTTTTTGGCTTCAGCATTCCTGTGAAAACTGTTCCAGTGTCTTGTGCTCAGTTTGCAGAAGAAATTTTTCACACCCCTGAGTTTGCCATACGTTCCAAGTTTCCTCGCCTTGTGAGGCTAAGTAGATATAACAGAGGAGGCCATTTCATTGCCTTGGAAGAGCCTGAGCTTCTTGCAGAAGATATCTTTGCTGGAGTGATGCTTATGGAAGCTGAACGTAAAAAGAATGATTCTTAGGTGACAGATTCATTTCTATAGATCTTTCTAGGCACTTTCTCAAGGTTTTATCTTAAAATTTATTTATAATATCTTAATGTTGTGATGTTATATTTTTATAGTATGATTTTAAAATTTTTGAATCTTCTTTTCTTTTGGAGTAAATTTACATTACTTTGACATCTTTTATATGTATTTATTATTTATGATAAAATTTTACAATATATTTTGATTTTTATTCCTTAGTCATTTCATTTTCTGTATGTTAGCATTATTTTATATTTTCGTCATGTCTTTGATCTTAAGGATTCCTTTTCCATATTTAAAAATATCTAGTCAGTTTCAAATGCTATGCTGTTCAAATTTCAATTTTGATTAGTTTAGGGGCTAAAAAAAGCATGTATGAAATTTGACTTTCAACAGTCAAAACAAGTTGAATAGTTCATTGCTAACGTTGTTAGTTAGCAAGTTTTATCTTTCAAGTTACTTGTTAAAGGATCACAATTATGGAGACTCTTCATGAGTAAAAATATTGTTATTTGGACTTCCAATCTAATGAAACACCCTCAGGTAGAAATAATTGTTATGACTTTTATGAACTAATTGTGTGACAGGTGATGCAGTATATCAAATTAACTTAAATAACAATCATACGCATATCAACTGAAATTCTTTAGAGGTGTTTTTGAGTGAAGTATCAAACAAAATTAGTATCACATATCCAGATAACAGAGGTACTTGTACAAATATATGTTTAGAGAAAAAATTATTTTATTCCAAGTTGAGAAGCATTAAATGAAATGTATGGCCTTATCAAGCCCTAGGACTTCCTGGTTGTGCCTTTTTGTATCTTAAGAAACTTTCTTGAGTGGTTTAGGATATTCACACAGCAATATCAAGATGAGAAGTTTCTGGTTGTGATTTCAGAGATTTGCATAGCTCCAATGAAGCTTGCAGGAACTTTGTTACATTTAAACAGTACAAGGTTTGTCCTTTGTTTAAAAACTTGGCAGACTTATTATATAGTATTTTATGATAGAGGTAGGTAACATTTACTTTATCAAACTTGTAATTTCACAATGGAAACCATCATTGCTGCAATAATATTGAAAATCAGAGAATTAGTGCATCTTTTTGTCTGCCAATGAGTTAATACTTCCCCTCCATTAATATTTTGGGCAAACAAACCTTTTGCGTACTTTGTTTATGCTCAACCACATTTCCAAATGGTGTAAAATATAGCATCTCTCTCTTAAAACTCTTTTGTCTATTAAACCTAGCATGGCTTGTACTCTACCTTTAATTCCTTTCTAAATTAATCAACCTTCAGATTGTATTTCCCAGGTCTAACTTGTTTAAAGTACCCATATTTTCTCATAAACTATTAAATTCTCTTCCAACTTGTGATTCATTCTCATCTACTAACACTAGAGGCTAACATGGGAGAATTTAGAACTCCCTTGCTTCTTGTTATCAAATACCGATTTAGAATTTTATGTATCTTTATCAAGTTATTTGTAAGAATTTCACTGTAAAAATGGAAAACTGTTGTAAATGAAACTGCATCAAATAAATAGATTTTTAGTAAAAAGAAAATGGGTTCATATTAAATCAATTCTGGACACAAGGTGAACAGGGTAAGATTTAAGTTATTCTCACACACCACCAACCAAGACGAAAGAGCCATGAATATGATTAATAGGTTACTTCAAATTCATTGAACTTATAGGACATTTACCATCATAAGGTAACTTCTAATTGAGATACTTCCACTTCATACCCTTGATTAAGTATTGCTGATACGTGTTACCATAACAATTCCCAGAGAAGTACCAAACATAATGTTGAGCAGCTTAGTTATCAAACTAAGACACTGGACCATCATGATGCAGGGATAAAGCCCCCATAAAGTTGTTTCACTTGGTTAGAAAATAAATTGGGTAAAATATTACTTAAATTTAATAACGGGAAGACATCACATTTAAAATTAATATTTTAACATTTTTCGAGTTTTTTCAGTCATCACATGTGATTACGAGTAAAATGTAGACACAAATAGTAAAACACAAATTTAAAGTCGACATCATATCGAGAGGGTCCTCAAAACTAGAAAAAGTATTGAAAATATTCTTAAAATTCGCTGCAATTTCTTTGTCCGGCATCGAACCCGGGTGTTCTGGTGATACTTCCTATGTAACACAATAGGAGATCATCTCTAATTATGTGTGAAAATTCAAGCAGAAATATTAACTTCAAGTGCCTCAAACAAGGTCCTACTTTTCCCTTATATTCCTTATGAGAGAAATTTTTATGTGCTCTGGCATCAAACCCAGAAACAGCATGATCTTATCTAATTTTTTTTCATATAGCAAATCTTAATATACATCTTCTATGTAAGCAAGAACTTCCTATCATATCGATAAAAGCTTCAAAAAAAAATGAAAGCCACCTCAATTATATATGGGGGATATATTTACCGCCCGGCATCGAACCTGGGCATTTCTGGCATTACTTTCTATGCAGCACAACAGAAAATAACCATCTCTAACTACATATGCAAATTCAAGCAGAAATATTGATTGCAACTGCCTCAAACGACGTTCTACTTTTCCCATATATTTCTTATGAGAGAAAAGTTATTGTGCTCTGGCATCGAACCCAGGAACAGCTCCGTCTTATCTATATTTTTTTATTAAACCAATTTATACCATACATCTTGTAGCCAAGCAAGCAATCCTATCATTTTGATAAGTGCATCAAAAAATTTTTTTAAAAAACTACTCCCATGTATTTTAAAGGGCAGATATTTGCATCGTCCTAGCATCGAACCCAAGATATTTTCTGTAAAAGTCATTAATGTTTTCGATAGATTATGACCATATGTATAGGCTCCTAGAGTTTTGATTCTCTATTATACAGGAAGTATTTTTTAAAAATCCCGGAAAATCAAAGCAATGCATTTAAACGGAAAAATTCGGGATTTTGGGGCCCTCTGGAATCGAACCATGACATGACTCTTGAGGAACAAAATCGCAATTTTTCTGGCGGTTACTCATTATGGCCAATACGTCGTAAAATTTTTGACTCAATCACGCTAGTGGTTTAGGCTGTGAATTTGTATCCTATTTATCTATATGTGAATGTATCCGGAGAAGCATCTATATATAATAGATAGTCTCTCACAAGTATTATTTGTTTTCATTCTTTTATAGATACAAGGTAATTTGTGAAAAGGTCATCAGCTGATGAGATTCATAGGGTGTTTCTTAGAGCCAACTTTAACAAATATTAGTTGCGAAAAATTAAAATTCTAGCAAAATTAAGCTATGGCTTTCTCATAAAAAGGTAAGAACTGAATGTCCATATTGAACGCATTTAAACAAACAAGGTACTGAATTTCATATTAGAAATAATACAACACATGAATGCATCCTTGCCTACAGTAAAGTATGAACCACCAAACACTTGTATCAACTTTCAATGATTTTCCAGCATCAATAGGAATCTATCAACAGAGAAACCTTTGAATACTGATTCTTAAGCAAGCCAAAAATCAAAACTATACAAATAGAATAGCAAATAGGAAGTAGTTGCAGGGAACTTGAATAAAATAGCTGTTATGTCTCCCATCTGACTTTTATTAATACAGATGTTTCTTATGGTACAAACAAAAATCATAAAGGAGAATCCAAGATTAAACCATCCTTCTCAATAACTCGTTAATTTTGTCTTCCCTGTTACCGAAGTCACCACCTTCAACGTAGTGGTTCGTCTTCTTACGCCATCCACCAGTTGGTGTGTTCAGCTGCAGGAAAAGAATTCACAATATAATACACTTAAGCAAATCCCTAACAAAAATATCCGGAACAATGACTATCGTTTACGTATAATATATTCACATCTATAACTTCAAACAAGATATAAAATGTTCGGTAATAAACTGGATACACCTTTAATAAATAGGTGAACACTTAGTATTAATACCAGTTAATCTCCGACAAGATGGAAAGAAGTAGCTTATAGAAGGCAACCTCAATAGAATTGTCGGTGGCTTTGGAAACATCTCAAATTACGGAATTATAGTAATGAATAATCATAAAATAATGTGAAACGAAAACAAGTTTCATAATGAACTCAATGAACTTACCTTAAATGGCCAAAGGAAATTTGAAGCATACTTGAAGTTCTTTCCGACGGTGAAAAGTTCGTGGATTAGATCTTCCATACAAATAAGGTTCATTTTTCCTGAAAGAAAAAGCAAAAATATCCTGATGTAAACATTACCGATTCATTCAGTAACGAAATTAATTTAAATTCACGTAGTGAAGCACGCTGAAGGCGAAGATTAATAGAAAAATGACCTTTCAGTTCTCCAAGGTGAAATAAGGTGTTTAAATCATCATCACTCATTCCTCATAATTCATCATTGTGGTCATTCAACGTTTATAGCAAAAGTACTAAATTTGAATCTTCAACTCACCTAATCTACCCTCGATGATGGAATTGGAAGTAATTGGAATCCTCTGGCCATTTATCTTAGCGAATCCTCGCTTGTATAAGAGTTCCCGGACACTCTTGAGGTTGGGGTAACCCCATGTGACGTATGGTTCACATATTCTAAGCATGTTGAGGGTGGCCTGCAATGAAAAGTGAAAATATGAAAACAGCGTAGTCAACCCATTGAAATTTATTATAAAACGTTAGCCTCTTTATTAATTTCAGCAGCAACTAACAATAATATTAGGATCTGGCCACATTAGATAAATAATATCAGACTAATTTTAAATTCCAATTCTTAACACACTTAAACTTAACTTGAAAGTGGAATACCATAAATACATACCTTGTTCAGCTTGAGGAAGATGCCATTGTTTATTTGCCTAAGGCGGAACAGTTGTAGAACCTTACGAACCTTAGGTGCAACCTGGTTGATACTGCAATAAATATTGAAACTCTTAGGAAGGAATTTTCAACTTGTATATAAGCCGCAGTCCTTTCCCTTCAATGTACAGTAAAAATCACATCCTTATATCTAGTAGTATCGGAGAAATTGAATTTCTCACATCGAGAATTTTACCTTAGATTGACATGCTTACCCTCTAATACGAATTACGAAGGCTAGACGTGGTTCTGCAGGAATATAATAATTCTTGCGGTTCCTTGCCTGCCGGGCAAGCCTGATTTCATCACGCTCTCGCCTACGGTATTCCTTAACATACTTCTCGGCTCTCTTGAATATATCCTTCCTAGTTTTGATAGCCGCCGCCTTTTTCTATAATACAACGGAAACACTTATGAGTATATCAGGCGAGGCACCCAAAACACAGTAAAAGATAACACGTGTCGATATTTTACCTTAAGGCCGTTTCTTAAAAGGGCAGATTTATTTTCCACACGCCTCTTCCTTCTTTTCAAAACTGATTCTGGAACGGCAGGTAGCTTTTTAGAAGGAGTTTCCTTCTTTTCTGGTTTCTTCTCAACTTTTGCTCTGTAAAAATAAGTACCATAATTACATGTGTAATCCACATCTTAAATCTTCCAAATAATTAGCCCTACGTTTATCAAATCGATTGAAGGATATTTATAGTGTATATAAAATTAAATGAAAATGTTTTCATCGGAATTTACAACGCTAATTGACCGATGGTTAAGGATAAGAATTATTCGTCAACGTGTACTTACGCGTCCGCCATTGTCCCGGAGTGAAGGAAGCAACATGTGACAGTAGATATTCTACTCTAAGGTTACCAAAAATCAAACTAGGTGGCCAACTGGTGTCGGTAAGTTGAATGACGATATACGCATCTAGAGAGCAGAAAGAACCATGGGTTGCCTTTGAAATTAATCTCATTGCGTACACATTATTTTGAGATTAAGAAATTTTGTTTTTCTTTCATTATTTTATTTTTTCTCTGATAGTTTTAAATGCCATTAAAATGATCAGTAGCATCAAAACCGCTTGTCTCTTATTAACACAAGAGAATTTTTGTTTACATGTAAGCAAACGAGGATTTACTTTCAAAAGAATTGCTCATATGTACCGAAACTTTTGGTTACCTAGAAATCCTAAACCTCCCTACGATCATATCTGCCAAATTGGAGATCCTGTTTTACGAAACAAAGCCGAGTCAGTGAATCCTGAAGAAATAAAATCCGATAAAATTCAGTTGGTTTGTGAAGGAATGGTTTCATTTTTCATGAATCGTTCGATGCTCTAGTTATGATATGTTCTGAATTTATTTTTAGGTAATAAAAAAATTGAGGAAAGCCTTGAAGGGATATGATGCGGCGGGAATAGCTGCTCCGCAAGTTGGTGTACCTCTTAGAATATTCGCTGTCGAATTTCCGGAGTCTAAGAAAAAAGGAATCAGCAGAGAAAATTACGGAAATTGGGAGATGTCAACTTTCCCATTTAAGGTTTTATTTGATTCATAGTGTCGTTTTATATTCATAAATACTCCCATTCGAATATCTCTAGAAATTTGGACTCGTCGCAAATTCATTTGCCGCAACGCTTTCTTCTTTCATCCACAAATCCTGTCGTCAATGGTTTAAAAATTAATTAGTATTATTCTCGTAATATCTTTAACCGTTAGTTTTTTTCGATTTATATTATTTACAATCGTAATTCCCATTAAATTACTTTTTCCATGCACCGAAAGTTTATTTACCATAACCGATTATTTAACGGAGATGCGACTGTGTATTTAGAAAGGTATTGGTTTGCAAATTCATTTACTTTTTTAAAGGCAAAATGAGCAGTGTTATACCATCATGCCAATACAATAAGGATTGTTATTTCGATGTTTGAAAGAATTGCAAATCATGGCTTACAATTTTCTCACTAAATCCAGAGCGCTCGTATAAATCGGTGTGACGGCATTTTATTAAAAAGCATCGCGAGGACCCCCCGCTCTTTAGAGAACCGTATTCTGAAAGAACAATTCTACAAAACAGGCTTATCTCGAACAATCTAAATATTACACGAACAATCCCGCAGAAAAAAGGACTTGAAAAAATTCTTACGGGACCGGGAATCGAACCCGGAAAAATGTTCTGACCGGATAGCTCTGTTATTGGTTGAAGCAGCCTCCCAGATAGAGGAAGATCCCCGGTTGGATTCCCGATAATTATAGTTATAGTATTATAATAATTAGAATTATTCCAGTCTTTAATCCAGCTCGTTGATTTTTTCCGGGTGCACGCCCGTATGCGTAAATATACCCTAACCCTTTCCCTTAAAAATTACTCGAAAACTAAAGTTTTTCTTGAGTTAAACTCTTCTTGTGTGCGTTCTAACATTACTAAAAAAATTTTCCCCTTCAACTTTCGTTGAAAATTTTCTATCTCTACTCTTATATATAATTATATATTGATATATCCATTTAATTTCAGGAGCCTATATATATATACTGATTCAACTTTTCATTCTTTTCGAGTGGAGGCCTTTAAATTGCAGTATATTAAATTTAGGAAATAGAGGTTCTACTATTGATAATGGTAATTGAAAGGAGATATTTGGGTAAAATTTCACCTTAGGACCAGTACCAAAGTGAAATTTTACCGATATTTGTCCTTGCAAAGTTTACGATGAACAGCTGTTTCTAGAATTGAATCCAGATATGTTTCTCTGTTGAGGAAAATGCATAGGTCTCTTGCAATGGGTAATATTCAGATCTAAATTACCATATCTTCAATATAACTATTCATATTTCCTAGAAAAATGCCCCATGTTTTTCATCTTGGATTCAGCACTGTCCATAACAAACTATTTTGAGGAACCCACATTTATAAAAAGAATTTAGTGTGTTGAAGGGTGCTAAACGGTGGGATTCTGTATTATCTCGATAATTTATTTTTTCTGTTCTAAAACCTCTTCAGTTTGTTTCATTGATTGACTGTTGAACTGTCATTATAGGTATTTATAAATCCAGTGATGAAGGTGGTAGATTATAAAAAAATTGTGTTTCCCGAATCCTGTGAAAGTGTGAAAGGTTTCACAGCTATGGTTCCACGATATGCAGCTGTAAAAGTATCAGGTAATATATATGAATATTCCCTTCCCTAATGCCAGAGCAAATTTGGAATTATATATTTGGGGAATCAAAAAGTGAAGTATTGAGAGCTCTCATAACCACAATTTATTCTGCAGCTTCATGAACTGAGACACATAAAAAACTAATACAAGCTGGCTCTCAATATAGTCTACTTGTACCTCATAAGTATTTCTTCAATGATCTAAAGCAGTGCTTCCCAAAATTTTTAATGCAACCCCCCCCCCCCTAATATCCATACCCATTGCCTCCAACCAACCTCTATAAAAAATATTTTCTGTAATACCAAATCCAAAGGATGAATAAAAAGTGAAATAAAAGCTACAATCTTTAAAACGTGCACCAAATCATCATATATGATGCTTAACAACTGCCCTAAGCCCATTTAAATTGGGTAGAAATAGAAATATGATCAAATGGGAATAAAATACATTAGCATCGAATGCCCCCTTGGATTACCACAGAGCCCCTAGGGGGGTGCTATAAAGCCCACTATGGGATTCACTGGTCTAAAGAGATGGAAATCACCGGCTGCAAAGTTGAGCTGTAAGGATGGTCAAGGATATCCCACCTGAGGAGCTGCAAAAAATCATGGGTGGCATTGGCTGTTTGTAGATGGGCATTTTCTTGACATGCAGTTGATGTGGCTTCATAGTCTTGACTTCAATTTCCTAAATGGCATTCATGCTTCTGCCTACTGGTGGATAAATGTTTGAACAAGAAGGATGACTATTTGAGAGGTAGTAAAATACCTTATGTTATAAACTGTTTATCTTTCTTTCTGAAATACTGTATCAGTAAATTTAAAATTTTATATTCAACCCCAATAGACTCTTAAAGCTCCAATTAACCTCCAACGATGACATTTAGTTCCTTTGAGGTTGATATTGATATAATAAGATAAGCAGTATATTACATCTGGTAACATAGATTTGGCAGAGGCTGATTTCTCATAGAACTCTCAAGAGATAACAAGCATCTCTGATTTTACAGATACCAAGTCATTTTATTCTAATCAAATTTGGCTGGTCCTCCACATTCCCCTAAAAGACTTCTTTTTTCTTGTTTTGCCCTCTTAGCCGTAAAGATGAATTTAATGAGGTATAGTGTGTTGTAATGTGTTCAAGTTAATGGGAATGCAGAATAAATAGCGTCTGTGAGTGCTCTTATTATTTTGCTTTTCAATATAAATTTAATACACAATATATTGTGTATTAAAAAAATGCAGGGTAATTATCTTGATTTAAGACATGCTTTCAATGATGTAATATTATACTGTTTTGCCTGTTGTAAATTTTGATATTGGCTACTGAGAGTTCTATATTACATTCTATGATGAGTTAGTCAAAGAAATAATGTCAAAATTTTAATTCAATGCTCATATGGATTAGATAATTCTTTTTGCTATATATAAATCAGGAAATGTGCTCTTCCAATGGGATAATACTTTGTGTTCAACACAGTTATTATAAATCCTCTTTCAAACTAGTAATTATACTTTAAATTATAATTTAAAGGATTTGTAATGGGAAATGTTGGTAAGCATATGACAAGGATGAAATACCATATTTGACGGCATATAAGACGCACCTTCATTAAGTTGGCCACTCACAAGGAAAAAAAGTTTTAATAGTCCGTGCGAAAGCGCAGTACCACAATAACTTAAAATGTAGTTTCTTTTAGTTGTCACGTTTCATAAAAGCCAAATATTAACATAATAATTGAATGCAATTATGAAATAGGTATTATAGACCATCTGGGCTAAAAATAGCATTCAGTATTGAAAGTTAACCTGCGGAGGTTGAACCTTCACATATAAGATGCAGGGAAATTTTTCGAGACATCATTTAGGTAAAAAGGTGCGTCTTATATGCTGTCAAATATGGCAACTCCTTTCATCTTTGAATGGAGTTGGATTCATTAAATAATTAGTGGGGCAGTTGTTTGAACTAAAATCATTATTTTTACTTTATACTAGATTAGATTCAAAGAAACTTTGGCATACTCAGAATTAAATTCAATCTTTCCTTCACTGCTCTTAAAGATCTCATCCATTGAGATAACTTTGTTTCTGTGCTGTATTATTTCAAGCAAATAGAAAATTCTCCGTATTAGTTTACTTAGCTATTTAAGTCTTTTCCAATGTACAATTTCAACATTGGAATATTAGAGCATATGCAATGAGTCACCCAAACATAGGGTGTTTCCTTAAATGGCTTAATAGTTTCGTGCCCAACCTTGTAACATAAAAAAGCTACCTACCCTTCACTAGTATATACTGCACCACCTAGCTAAGTATAGTTGATGTTCGAGCTCCATTGTTGTAAAATCAACAGAATGTTTCTATTTCCTAGGCTTAGATGAGAATGGAGAAAAGGTCGAATGGAGTTGCCGAGGCTGGGCTGCTCGAATTTGCCAGCATGAAATGGACCATCTCGATGGTAAAATCTATGTTGATGCAATGGTAAAAGGGACTCTGGAATTCCCCCTTTGGCAAAAGATCAATTACCATAGTGGTCGATTATATCTTTTGTATTCACCTCACAAATAATCAAAATGTTAGTCTAATAAAATTACTTTTTTACATTTCATAGCATATTTCATTCAAGTTTCTCCCTTTGGACATGTATGTTTTACTTTAATTTACATAAGTATAGAAATATTAATAAACTCAACTAAACTAAGTATTTTATGGCATCTAAACTTTGTTACACATAGCAATTTGAGGGTAAAGATGTAAGATAAAACAATCCCTACTTGACATTTGGGAAAGTATTTGTCTTAGGCAAATATTGCTATGAATACGTCCATGATGATGGATTAGGAAGTTACTTTCTTGCTGTGTCAATTTGAAATGCTAAAATGTTGGAGATTCTAACCCTCCAACTGTTGCACCATTTTTCATCTTCTAGAACTATCTTCTTGTGTAACAGCCAAGGAAAACTCATTTTAGGCAAATTCCATAGAACTGATATTTTATGATTTGCTGACTAGTTTTCACTGGAAAAGATTAGATTTCATGTCCCCTGATTGGGCTCAGAAATATGCTCATTACCTTAATATTAATCTTATAATATTTATGTTTTATGTTATAGATCAAGAATTTTTTATTTCCCTGACATCTGATTTAGGGTTACCAAATAATTTGTCCAAGAAGTAGCGTATAAATCGGAAGTTATTTCAATTCGTAATCTTATACCAAGCAGGTGTCCCATGTAAACCTCTTTTTTTTAACTTTACTTCAATGACTAACTTAATTCATCAGCCATCTTGATGTGAAATATTTTTCAGTGAAAAAAGTTTCTCATAAATAAGAGGTTTCTTTAAGTGAATCAGACCTGTTATCTTTCTGTATGTTTGTATTATTCTATTTTAATTCTGAAATGAATGGTGAATATCAGAGGAAGCAAATTTAAGCTTTCATACCTCAGGAGATTCAAGCATTGCATGCCATTATTCATCTAATTGAAGAATAATTTTATGCGAGGAATCTTGCATGCAATCATTTTCCCTTGATGTAATGAAAAATCATTAAGGAATACAAATAGCATAGCCCATTAAATCAAAAACACGTACATTACCAAGTGTTTCTTGGTGTTTGAAGAGCGAGTCTACTCGTTCACCATGACTGAGGTACTGAGTTAAAATGTGTCACTTTGAGATTTGATTTGCTCATGTGTTACTGTCATTAAAGTAATTAAATTTTTGGATTTTTCATTCTAATCATACAAAAACAATAGAAAACTGCTAATACAAATAGTAACTTCATGGTAAATTTTAAACACCATACTTCTAAGAGGAAGCTGTAACATCTAAACTTAACTTCTAATTTTTAACTTATTAAAATTAATTGCAACCCACAACAATCTATATTAACCACAATCATTTGCCAAGATCTTACTATTATAATTGAGAGTAGACTATGAAGGATTTATTTACTTTGAATTCAAATTTAGGTTTTTTCATGCATTCCTTTTTCTCCAATGGAGAGGATTAGAAGGAAAATATTCCACAAAAGTGTCATCTTCAGCATTTCTTCTCTAAAATATCTAAATGTCCACAATGAAAACAAACTTTTCAAAACAGTAACTTTATGTACATTTTCAACTACAATAAAGATCCAAGTTGTAAACTTGGGCATGCCATTACACCCATTCCATCACAACAAAGGAATAAATTACTACAATATTATATACACAGGTTTTTTTAGAGAATGTTAATTTTGTTGCCTAAAAATCGAAGCCATTTGAGTCATGACATTAAAATTATTTGATTGATGCCTCTACAGCTCTCTGTGGTCATCCTCCAGAGTTTATGTTCAACATTGATCACAACTGCTCATTTATTTCATACACAAACGTTTGTAGCAAACATAGGGGTTACAAAAAACTACAGCCATGTTCTATATCAGTGGTTGGATGATGTGCTCCCAATTCATAGGTCTCGAGCAAATTGATTATGCATGGCGTGTTAACCTACATTTCTAAAACACCTTCTCGGGGAATGAACTGAATTCTCGAGTTTTAGTGATGGCATGTGGACAAAATGATCTCAAGTATTCCTTATTATTAATGTGACAGCATAAGAAATTCAGGTACTAAAAATAATTTATGGTATCTATATCTTGTAAGGAACTATTTCTTTTCCTTGTGAATATCATGATCCAAATGGTAATCAAAATACAACTGTTTCACAAAAATGCTTGAAAATTATAGATAAAATACTTAAAAGGCTGAAATGAAAATTAGCAATCCACAGTAATGAGTAGAAAGGCTAAGAGGGTTGCAAAATAACAATTATCTGAACCTGATTATTTTTTATTTCCAAAACAACTAAATATATACTAAATAACAACTGTAAAAATCTCAAGTGATGATTGATGCCAAAAATTCAGCAATAAATTTTTGTTTATACGGAATGCACAACCAGAGATTATTTTGACATAAATATCAGGTTACCATAAATTCTTCGTGCTCCAATTATACAGCAACATTATATTTACTTTGTAGAGAACAGATGTACTGAGATCAAAAAATGCAATGCTCAACCAATAGATGTCACAAGACCACCAACATTTTAGGCAAAAGGCAATCAATATCCCCATCCACTGTTTCCGAGACAAAATCTTCCTAATCGAGTGGAGAAGGCCTGAATCCCAAAATAAGCGGAGATATCTATGGCAGTGTGAATTCTAGTAGAATATGTGAAACCAAGGAGATCAAAACCTTTTTAAAAACCAAACAGATGAATCCTCCACTTCAATATCTCCGTTGTATGTTCGACGCTCATTTCTGTAAAAGTCACCTAACAAAATATTTCGTGGGTTTCTCAGATCCAGTATGAAAAAATCTACGGGAACAAACAAATTGGCAACCTATGACATGAAAGCTAAAAAATATTCACGCACATTTCTCTTGAGGGCAATTATTGTAAATTTCCATTCGATGGAATGGAGAAAGCCGATAAAAAGATTCGTACGACCATCTAAAATGAGAATCTTCTCCTTGAGTCCTTTATATTTTAGGAGGGACCGACCACATAAGTCTTAAAATGTTTTTCCTTTGAGTTGGGGAAGACAAGCATGTATCCATTCTCCATCTTTCGAGCACCAGATCTTGGATCCCTGCTTCTGTATACATATGTACACTCATTAAGGCCTCCAAACCTCAACGTTTAAGCCACATGTCCTGCCACCCCAACTGGGGTAGTGGAAATTTATAATAGCATTGTACTGGGCCTCTCGAGGAAGGACCGGAACGCAGAAAGCCATTGTGCTCCTACTGCACCATCAACTACTCTGTGGTCACAGCTGAGAGTTACGCTAAGCATTTGTGCTACTGAATGCCTGGAATAAATATGAAGACATGCAATTAATTATTTTCCTTTTGTAGTGTCTTCAATGCAGAGAACTTAGTGGTCATATCATGATAATAACTGCATTAAATACTAGTTAAACACAAAACTACTATTTTTATACTGATCTAGCTGAAATAGCCAGATTTAGATTGATTAGATTAGATTGCTCAGGTAGTGAGCAGAATTTTATTCATAAAATTCGAGTCCATACCATTATTTAAAACCCATCAATTAAAATATTTGTAGATGAATATATTTTTATGTCGTATGCCAACAAAAGTTTGATTACTTAATACAAAATGTATTTAAAATCATAAGCAGATTTAATATATTAATGAGTAGAGAAAGCAAAAAAATTTTCATTATTACAAAGAAATTTCTTTAGAAAGTTATTAAAATCACCTTTGATGCCCAATAAGCCTACACTTAGATATAACATAATAAATACAGCAATGCTCGAGCTAGTCAAGGATAATCATATTTTATTTTAAAATTTCCTTAATCTTTTGGTAAGTTTCCCAAGTTTTCAAAAGTGTGGATAGCAAATCCACGTACAAAATTTCTACTTAATAAACAATACTAAAGCAATTAAAAAACTTTAGAGACTATAAATTACATAAAACAAGTTAGATCTGTAGGATGAATACCCTTAGATATAAGCGTGTTCATCTGAAATTCATGCAGCGAAAAAAAGGCATATTTAAAGGACTTTTGGATGTCCCTCGAACTTCAATGAATTATGCCTTTAATTCCAGCAATGGATATATTTTGTAGCCAGAGCTCATTTTAGAAAACATTTGAATACTTTGCTTTTACATTAAAAGACAGAATTCTTAAATTTTGCTGATGCAGACGCTTCTTCAAATCATTGTTAATGATACTAACCCACTCTCAGAGCGTTCATCAGGGATTATCCTCTTCTCTGTGCCACCAACGGCAAGAATGCAGGCCTGGGGTGGATTAATTATGGCACTAAAATTTTTGACTCCAAACATCCCCAAATTAGAAATGGATATAGTACCACCCTAAAAAGAACCAATTAAAATAGATGAGAGCTGGTAAAATTTTAATAAATTACATTACAATATCTAAGTAAACATTAAATTCCTGAATGACTACTTAACACAATAAATTATGCCCTAGTTATAAAAACAAGGTCCTTAAAACATGAGTAAACATCATATACAACAACCGAATATTTCAAATATTTAATATAAGATCAATCATTAATATTAAACATGGCAAATCACATAAAATTCTGAGAAAATGCCACATCTTTAAAGATGATCTGAACTTGTGGATAAGTTTCCATTTTCTCTTCGAATATACCACCAAAATTTTAAATTACATATATGTACAAAATGAAAGAAAAATTTAAGCTTTATAGCTGAAATAGCCTATTATATATCATTAGCAGAATGATTTTAGAGAAATATTTTGTCACATTACTCATTTTCACACCTGAAATTCATGAGGCTGAAGTTTCCCTGCCCTGGCCTTTTCAGCCAATATCTGAACATCAAGGTTGATATCTGCCAAGCCCTTGCGCTCAGCATTAAATACAATGGGAGTGATTAAACCTCTAGGCGTTGCAACTGCTACACTAACATCGACAGTATGATATCTGCAGAAATAATAAAAACACATTAATTCTTGCATACTGAAGCAGTAACAACTGAAAATAATAATGGATGTTTTTCTTCAGAGTAACCAAAGGTAACATTAAAGTATTCATCTTTGATGTTATCCTCTTGAATAGCTGAACTTGAATCATCTTTTATTTTACAGCTATGATATAAGACTGTGTTTTTGACAGCGTTTTCTCCCAAATAATAGTATTTCAGCAAGATTTGTTTAAAAATGAAATGCATTTTTTAATGATATTTAGATTTGAAATCTAGCGAATACTTAAGTAGAATATGTCAAATCAACTTCCTTGAACCAAATATTTGAAGATGTTATGCACATTACCAAAGATTTTTTTTGTAAGACAACCTAAAAATACAAAATGTGAATGAAAAAATAAATGATCGAAATTCCAGTGCCCATACATTACAGAGATTGGAGCTGATGAGACCATTTTACAATCAATATACAGCATAAAATGATTTGATGTCTAACAGGCCATAAGGATGTAATTAACAGGCGTTAACAGAACTTCCTAGTACCCTAAGCTTGGAAAAAATGTCTTAATGATGTATGACTTGAATAGTACAAACGTTCAGCTCAAAATTCATATTCGTACAGCAGAAATCATGAAAGAATTTTGACTAATAAATAGGAGACAACATATGACTTAAATGCTTCCAAGAACATGGCATTACATTTTTAATTAATGTGGCAGGATTATTTCTGGACAGGCTTCAAATTAAGCAGTGCTGGATAAGAGAAGACATGCATCGTAGTATGAACATACTTCTTCTACAATGATTAACAGTAATTGTGAATCTAAGAAGGTTGGCTACTTACTCTCTGATTACAGTACCCATCCAAGATGAATTAGCTTCAGGCACTTTCTTACTAGCCAATGCGGCTGCTTTAATGATGAAATCATTTACGCTAAGCTTTTGTGGTTTGATTTCTACACCCTCAGGTGTTTTGGCAGGTTTCTTTGATGCTAGCTGGTCATTAAATTCCTTACGCAAGGCCATGACTCTTTCCATATTGATGTCTACAGACAAGTAATAATGAGGTATATTCTGTAACGAAAAAATGAGAATATAGACAGAGGCCTTGCTGAATTGGGTTTTACAGAAAATGAACAAATACCATAAAGCGCGATTTGACAAAGTGATAGATTATTCTAGTAGAAATTCAATTACAAATTTCAACAGATGTTGGGAAGGCAAGATATATTTATAATTATTCTGATGTGCTTTTCTCTCAAAATTATAGCATCTTTAATCTACAGCCTTTTTATAACTAGAAACAAAAAAATTAAAACCATCAGAAGAGATGCTTGATCCTTTTATACAATAAAAGTTTTGTAACATCACTGCACCAAAGAAATCTTCATTAGATTAGTAATTAAGATCCAAGAAAGAGTAATTAAATGAAGATTATTTCTTAAACAAATTTATAGAATTATTTACTCCATTCTGTAGTTATGTTGTACATTTCAAAAAGTAAATGAAAACTATCAGAGGAGAGAGTAGCTTGACCCTTATATACAGAAAATGTTTTGTAGCATCTCAGTATCAAAGAAATTGTCATTATATTAATATCAAAGATCAACAAAAGAATAGCGAAATGATAGTCCCTTAAAACACATTCAAAGAATTAGCTACCCTAATCTGTAGTCAAGGTGAAAATTTCAAAATGTAATTAAGTTGCAGTATAATGAATTTCTGCTTAATTAAAAATATCACACTATGATCATACTGTAATTACAAACAAATCAAAGCATTTCCTACCTGCTTAGACTCAAGGAGCCTCTGGGCAATGACACCACGAATGTTGGAAACTGGAATATCAGTGTACGCTGCACCAGGTGCCCTTGGTATTGATGGCATAGCAGCAGGAGCAGCAGCTGGGGCAGCCGCCAAATCAGCTGCTGTTATTGAGGCATACATACCACTGCCTGAACCAACTGCCTATGAATTCATTTAAAAGGGACCATAAATTAAGAAACAGCCAAAATCCCATATGCTTGAATTGAATTACTTTCATTGCAAGCTATTATTAACAAAACATTGGGTTTAAATAAGGTAATTCCCAGTTAATGAGTCCAGTTAACAAAAGTGACAATTTAAGATCAAATTTGCATAATATGAACAAATTTCACATTTTAATACAAGTTCTGATGAATTCATTTGCAAATAGCAATTTGGAAGCAGTAAATTGCAATGGAAAATATGTTATAGTTATTTAATAAAGCATAGTTATTAATTCAATGCAATTTTTGTACCTGCTCAAGACAATTGATATGGGTTATTGTTGAGACTAAATATTTTTCTTTAGATGGAAAAAGAATTGAATCAATGGAAATTCGTAACAGAAGGTATTGAAAACAAGGGTATGAAGACCTTTGCTATGTTGGTTTTAACCTTGCATGAGTGTAGACCTAAGAAAAGGAAAGGGAAATAGGCTTTTGAGATTTTGGTGTAGTGGTCAGGACAACCTAGTATGGTTCATAGAAAAATGGAAGGGTTACATGGTAGGAAGGTGTAAAGTATTTTGATGGAAGGATAGATGTCATTTAAGTGTGGACCAAATAATTGGAAACTTTAAGTATGTTTTCCATAGGTATAACAGAAAATCTTGCGCAGGGATAGTTATGGCTATGAATAGCAACTTTAGTATTACTCACATATATTTAAAGAAATATGAGTAAATAAAGTTTAAAAATACATACAACTAGTTACCATCAAAAAGGTTCATAAATTAGATTAACAATCACCCATAATGAATAAAATAAACTCATGGTAGAGGTACAAAATCGTAGTTTGGGTAAGTTTGTTCAGTTCATCCTTACATTATGGAATTCTGACAAAAATGTGGTCCAAGAAGTAATTGATAGCAATACTCACTCCTAGGTCAAGGCCCTTTTCTGCAGCAAGCTTGCGAGCAAGGGGACTGGCAAATACCCTTCCACCAGGAGGGGCAGCAGCTGGAGTGGGGGGAGCTACTGTTGGTGGAGGGACAACTGGAGTTGGTGGTGGAGGAGGTGGGGGTGGCATAGGTGGAGCCGCAGATAGTGAGGGAGGCGGAGGAGGTGCTGCAGCTTTTGATGCTTCACCAGTGTCTTTGTAGTCCTTGAAAGCTGCCACATCTTCCTCATTCTCCACAATGATGCAAACCAGCTGTCAAACAAGAAAGGAACCGAAATTGAGATAACTTACTGATAAAACTGTCTTCTTCAATAGTACTACTAATAAAATCAGTGTCAAAGACAAAGGTGAGTTTCTTGATGAAATAATGAAAATTAATGAATAATTAGTAATAACAGTTACAGAATCTCAATGTTGAGAAATACTACTATGAATGATAATTGTAACAATTGTAATTTATCTTATGATCATGACTCAATTGTGGAATTCATCTTTATAATAGCAGAAATGCACAAAATAAATTTATTATAGAGAGATTAGCACTAACCTTTCCAATAGGGACATCTTTAGAACCAGCAGGAATGAGAATTTTTGCTAAATAGCCTTCCTCTGGAGTCTCAAACCCCATAGTGGCTTTATCAGTCTCTATTTCTGCTAGTAGATCTCCTTCATTCAACTTATCTCCTGTAGAAACAAAATAATGGTAAAAGTTAGGATAGTTGATAAGTATATGACATTAGGGAAGAATAATCCTCCATTCCATAAAAAATGAAACATTTTCAGTTAACTAATTTTTAAAGTGGAAACTAAGTTAACATGAACGGTACAAAAATACAAACACAGAGATACAGTCTACGAATGGATTACCTTCCTTCTTTTCCCAGCTGATGATTGTTCCTTTCTCCATGGTTGGAGACAATGCTGGCAAGTTAACCTTGTTGTGAGCGGGGAAATCACTATCAGATACATAATACCGTTGACTAATTGACAGACCGGGCGATGTATAACGATGGTTACCAGCTAGGTGAGACGCTACTGATGTCCTACTGCAGATATAAAATAAATATATGAATGATATGGGTGGGTATAGTTAAATATTTATGATAGTGATAAACTACAAAGTTCAAAGTAATCAATTATACACCTTTTCTCAAGACGAATGTAATTCTCATACGAATCTTTACGTTTATTGATTTACTTGATTCATTTCAGAGATTTTCTAAGGTATACCTCAAAGTTAACATTTTCTTATCACATAATTACTGACATAGTTTGGCATCAATTCGTCTATTAAATAGAAACGAACGCGCATATCATTCAATGAAAAACAGAAAAGTTAGATGTATGATTAAAGACGTCAAGCCTGACATACTTTTCTAAGGAACATAACCCCGGCTGTCCTTCAAGTAACTTTCACAATGGAAAACCGAATCGGACAGCTAAGAAATGGGTTATTTCACATATGTGAATCTCAGATCAACAAATAAATAGGGTTCCTTCACGTAACTCCTTATGAAAATACAATTAAAGGGTATGAAGAACATAATATACTATCACCTGTTATAATGCTTTCCTTTAATACATTCTGAAGTGAGACATCTGGAGACATTATTTCGAGATAATTGTTTCGAAGATGACCTTATAAGACCGCTTCGGATAAGGGAGGTCGTTCGTAACATTCTTTTCAAGCTAAATTACTACGGAAGTAACCCGACTATAGTTTCCGTCTGCCACAAAATGGCTCGAAGAAGGGTCGAAATAGTACCTATTTCTTCAAAGTGATGGCAGCATTAACCCTCAGCTTCCATTTTTAGTTTCCATAGCAACATGCGTACACAACAAGTATCAATGGCGCTGGTTTAAATATTTTTGCTCGACCATTTATTACCGAAACGAGTGGTAGTGGATTCAGCAGCTCTGATTCCAAAATATGCCAGGCACAATATGTAGTGGAACGATACTGGAGGAGGTGCTGCTATTCGCTGGTTACGGCAAGACTATTACTTCAATGTTTTAGTTGAAATATCTTTATGAAATTCAACTCAGTATATGAAATAGATTGTTTCCATACACTTGATAATTGAAATGAACAGTTAGTGCTCAATTATACCATTCTAAATTTTTGTTTCTTTGAATTGCTATGTAGTAATGCTACAACATTTTCTTCGATCATTTTCTGTCAATAGACAAAGCTGAATTAGAAGTATTCAGAAACATGCAAATTATTCAACCCCTTAAGTTATTCTGAATACATTTAGTCTCTTTCGAATGCATCAGCATAGTAAGGAATGTACCGTAATCTCTTCTGTTGATTTACCTTCAAGAAAATTAGTACTGTATTAATTTATTTTTCTTTTAAGATTATTAATCTAATAATAAAACACATAATATCAGACCTAGTCTTATCACATAAAATAATTCAGGGTGGTGCCATCTCATTACTCTAAATATGGTCACTTTTTTTTCCATAGATTCTCACTCCACCAACTATACATGTTTAATTCTCCATTATCTTACCTTCAATATTCTGCCAACTCAGTTCTTGCCAAAAATCTATTGATATATTTAATACTTCTGTCAAAAATAATGAAAGCCTTAAAAATTCAAACTTTATTAGTAATATTAATAGTAATTTTTTTATTAAATTTGATTACGTAATGTAACTAATTTTGTAAATTTTAATTATCTTTATTTTTCTCTTGCATTGAAATTTTCTTTACTAGTCCTTTCTTACATGACTTGTATCATTTGATTGTTATTGATATACTATTCTCCTTTCTCTAAGTTATGTTTTATGTCTTTATACTTTATAATATACTATACTTTATGTCTTTATACTTCATATACTATACTTTGTCTTTATACTCATGAAAACGTTTGCTAAACCTTGTACTAAAATTATTATTCTATTCTATTCTATTCTACTACAAACACATGAATTTTTGTAAAGAGATTTTCCTGTATAAGATAAATAATTAATAATTGAGACCATGCAACCTTTGTAAAATGGATGGTCTTTCAATTTGAACTTTTGTCCAAAAAATTAAATTATTCATTCTTTTTTATGCTTTAATTATATGTAAGTTTTGGTATTCAACTGAATATTTTGATGAAAGTGATGTTTGATTGGAAAGATTCAGTTTCCTTCAAAATGTTCTTTTAGTGAATGTTCTGATTTCATTTCTTTCTTGAGTTTCCATGTTAAGCAAAGGAGTAACAGCAGGATGTCTTCACAAACTGCCTTAGGTATGTCGTCATCCTTAACATCTGTGAAAGTATTGTGTTCCCTTTGTTTTCATCTAGGATCTAGAAATTATGGTATTCTAATTACATGAATTCTCCAAGTTTTTGAAATTTTTATAATTATATAGAACTTGTTTAAGCACCATGGAAAGTTTCTTCCCATGATTCATTGAAACTGATACATATTTTAGCTTGCTAAATCTTTGGCAGGTCATAGTACTTAAGATAGGAAAGTAGATCTTTCTAGAGGGGACTTTGATCAAAGCTTATTCCTCCAAGAAATATACAGTAGAAGTAGCAAATCTCCCAACTTTATCAGAAATCTAATTTATAGATATTTTACCAGTATATGGGTTAAGGAGATTAACAAATTCAGCTGGGTTATATCATTACATGACTATGGTAGCTGTCCATGATTTAATTCAATATGTTTGGGAATTGCTTCTAAATTAATTTATTCATATTGATAATAAATTCCTTCCAGCTTGGGTTACCATTTTTTAATATCAACGCTGAAAAAGTCAGACAACAGATGCTCACTATCCCATGATTTGGACCAAATAAATTGAGTTTAATCAAAAATATATTTGTGAGAGCAATTTTAAATGCAAAGTAAAGGCAAAAATTTTATGTTTAAATCCAAAAGAGATATTGATTTGGAACCTTGAAAAGATATTTTGTGACAATGTCAAATAATTAAAAATTCTGTCTTTATTTGTCTGAAATTTGTAATGTTCATAGGAAGATATACCTCACTGGAATTTATAAAATGTAGTCAAGTTAAGATTATTAGATATCTTTTTGACTTAACTTAGAGTTCGATCTAACAATTCAAGCTATTTCAAAAACTTATGATGTGCAACCTATTTGAAAATATAGCCCCCTGGAAAGTCTGGTGAGAAGCACGTTTAGCTTTGGTGAAAGCTTGGGTTCATTTCCTGGTGCAAAATGAGCTAAGCTGTCTAAACACTTTTAACAATATAATAATGGATAACAATGGAGATATTATGGAGAGTTCCTTCGAGAACAACTCACCTATCTGATACCTTCTCCCTAAGCACTCCTCGTCTATCAACTGTAAAACGATCACTCTTTTTTCGTATTCCTTTAATTTTCAACTCCCTTTCTTCCAACGTTCACTTCGACCCTTTCTTCTCTCCTCTTAAATCCATACAAAATATGGTTGCAAGAGATTGACTTTTTAGAATTTTATTAATTATTTAAATTAATTTTATGTTGTTGATTTGTTTTTATATTTTGTTCTCACTGATTGTTTATTTTTCTTTGCATCTTGTTGTATCGTCAACTGTAATTGGCCTCGTGCTGTTTTTTTATATTTACTAATAAATAAATAAATTAAATATAAAAGAATATTGTTATTACATACCAAGAATAATCTAAAATAAAATTACTTCATCTCCTAACATGTTTTTAAAATTATTCCACCCATAGTAGTAATCCTTTTTAAAGGATTACTACTTTATGTTCATAAAATAAAAGTAAAAATATCTTTGTAAATATTTTATTTTAAAATATACAATAACAAATAAATGTCTATAATATTTCCAAATATGGAAGTTATCAGTCGATTCATTACTTGGACATAAAATATGTTGATGTGAATGTAATTGTTCCATTATGAATATTGCCATTTATTTCAATCACAGAATATATCTTGTATAACCAGTGTTTAATAAAAAGAATAGTCCAGCTATTTATATAGAAGAAGATCCAGTAATTAGAAATAATTTCTTTCGAGTCATAGTGCAGATTGAGAAATATCAACATGATACACACAGGTTATACAAGTGTATAATACTGAAAGACTTGATATCACAACCATAGGTTGACATTTAATCTTAAAAGTTAAATTTTTTCTATTAAAATAAATAATTTCATTAAGAACACATGATCAGCATTTTCCATTGATGAGTTCTTTCCTCACTGGCAGTGATTTGCATTAAAAATATCTTCTTTAAAAAGCTTTCCTGGGAATAGCCTACAAGAAAAGACAATGTAATATTAATCTTCTAACCAATACACAACAAGATTTATCTTCTTAAGTCAATTAAAGTAGCAAATTTTAAATTATCATAAAAACATCCATCTACTAAACAATAAGAACTTTAAAGATCATTGAATTTAAACTGCACAAATACACTCCTAATAAATTATGTGCATTCCAAAAGCCTTGGTAATTTATCGGTAATAATAAATGATATAATGGAAATGTATCACAAAATATAATGCTTGCATTTTGTGCAACACCCAGAGAAACTAATCTCAGAAATACCTGTCTAAGGGCATATGAATGATTAAATAAAGTGACTCTGTTTTTATGAGGTTTCAAAGGCACAACAAGATTAATTAATTATACATCAAGCAGCATCATTTTATAATATAACTAGCAGAAGTGCCCATTGATTCTCAACAGAGATGTTAAATTTTCATAAATACCATGGTAACAACCATGATCGTAACACATGCATCATCATTGTTGATAGATAGCTAATACCAAACTTTTCAATCCAATATACCAAGAAATTTAAGTTATAATGAAGGCTAAAAGCCGCATCAACTCAATATTCACCTTCATATACTTAGTTTGTAAAATTTCTTCAACTTAGAAAATATAAAAATATATTCTTAGATTACTTAAAGGATAAGCAGAATCACGTTTTAAGTAATATTTTCAGTCAGGTACCTGGGGACAAGGGAATCAAAAATTAACCACACATGATGGAATTAAATTAAATATCACTCTTATAACCCCCAATGAATATTATTTGTGGAAAGTAAGTGTATTATGGAGCTGAATTGTATCTCAATCTTTCAATGAGTAACATTAACACGGAACACAAAAAAAATTGTAATAAAAAAATAGAAACTAAGATTAAACACCAATAACAGATGGATAGATAGGCTGTATAATAATGTTTAAATATCATAGATAAATCTCATCCCCTATAGTCTGTCTTATTTACAGCATTAATTTTATCTGGGCGTTCATTTTCCATGTCTTCTTATGGAATTACGCTTGAGCTCAGAGTCAACAATCGCCTTGATTGTCAAGGGAATATATTGTTTACAACATGGAAATTTAGACAAAATTATTGTATTTTTATCTAAATTCTCGCTATTTCGAATTTTAAACGATATTCCTCGACCAAAATAAAAATTTTTATTCTATTTCCCTTCTTTTGATGCTTGATTCAACTTTCTAGGACCCACAATATTTTTAATAACCAACAGAGCCTGGTGATTAATGCTTGGTCAGTTACTAAAAGATCTCTTGGAAAAATTGAATTTCAGTTTTTCATTCATTGAAGGGCATTCCACGAAGTCAGGTCAGATCACATCAAATAGCAGCAGGTTATAAATGGATTAATAATTTTCTAAAAAATAAAGAAAGAGCAGTTACCACAGGTTCACAGGCAATTCTATCCTTGATAGCTCTTCTGAAGCGTGCATAGAACTTGAGGACATCGGGATGAGCTCGTACTTGGGAGGCACTGAAGTCAATGATTCGCAGTGAAGCAAGTGATATGGCTCTGGATAGAGCAACATACGCCTGCCCTGCTTCAAAGACTCGAGACAAAGACATCTCCACACAATCCAGTGTTAAACCCTGCAATGATAGATACACAAATTTTGTTAGACAGATTACAAAATTTGAAGCAACCTTGTCCGCCCCTAAATTATTTAGTCAGAAGACCAGTTAGATGTAAATAACTCCTCATATACTTGGTAACCTAGAAATATGTTAATTTTGCATTGAGATATAAAACAGAGTAAAGAAAGTTAATCCTTGGATAGGATATAGTTGAAGACCTATGAATTATTCCTGCAATCCAAAGAGAGATTTATATAACTTGATGTAATTCTTAATGTAAATTACATAATATTCAGATTTTATCAGGAATGTGAGCTGAGATAAAATTGTAGATTTATATATTTATCTAAAATATCAGTTCTTACTAATGAGTATTAGTTAAGTCTCTTTTGCAACATAGATTAAATTTCATATTCAGAGGAAATAAGGAGTTATTTTATGTTACCTGAGAAAACAACTTTTCTCTAAATTTTATCCTTGTTTTTGAGCATTTCTCACCTGTGATTTATGAATAGAGAAAGCCCACGCCAAACGAAGAGGTAGTTGGCGTCTTGTAAGAGTAATCCCACCACCTGCTTTAATGACCCATTTCTCGGTTCTAATAGGAATTTCCAGCTTCGCCTTGAAACGCACCACAGGAAAACCTGTCAAATTTATAATATCAAAGTTAAATTTACATACTCAAAACATATCACATGGTCAAATAAGCATTGCTAATCATAAAATTTAATTTCTTGCATGAACAATCACAAATTTATTAACAAATGATATTTCATAATACTGTGACAGACTTAGATAACTAAAAATGTGTTTTCACTGAAGAGTAAATTTGATGCTAGCTTTAAGACTATGTCCAGTGTAATTAAATATAATTAAGTAAATTTTAACACTTTTTCATAGTGCCAACAACATTGGTATGAGTTTTTTTAATCGAGCCTACTTCTTCTATTTATGTGTATTTAAAACACAAACATAGTGCTGAAAGTATCTAATTGTATTAGAACTAACAAATAACTTAATCTCATCTAAAACTAATTGTAGAAGCTGTTACTCGATAAAACAGCATTATGGTGGAAACAACCAAGCAAAAGATTCACAAAATATCTCATGAAACTTTTGCTTAGTTATTTCCATCGTAATACAAATGAGTTAAAGTTCTTTCTAAGATATATCTTAGGAAAAGTTTAAACATATTGATTCTAAGAACCAAATGTGTAACATTTATGAATCTATCACTAGATAAAGAATTTGGATTTACCATCTCCAGGCAAGAAACGAGTAACGACCCCTCGAGCTCCGTTAACCAATCCTTTAGCAACGTCCAAATTCTTGAGTAACATAACCTGGGCTCCAACCTTGAGATGTATGGCACTGGTGACTGGAGTGGTGCGATCAAGCTGTGATGCAAGTTGAGGATCGCTATCTTGAGCATTGAATGTTTTACGTTCACCTGAAGAACGGAGGAAATGACAATAAGACAAGTTGCAGGTAATATAAACTAGAGATCAAAATTCTTCAATTAAAATGGAAAAAAAAAGTTGTATGCCACTTTTTACATGTTCATTGGTGCTACTGAAATTTCACTGAACTACATGTGTTAATAATAATATAAGAAGAAAGAAATAAACTAATAATGACTGAAATGATACCAAAATAAAAATGACTTCAGTAATGAGCAAATACAATAAAATTCTAACCATTTTGACTCCATGATGAAATGGTTACAATAATTTTAATATATGGAAGGCAGTTTAATCATCAAAACTGTACACTATATGTAATTTCACATCAGGTTCTTGCAAGTCCTACTATTACTAGCAGTAGTAAGGTACAAGATTGAAATATCTTGAGGAATAATTTGAGAAACACCAAAATAATTGAGAGAAATACAGGTTTTAAAAAGAAGGGTATTTGAAAAGCTTTAGTCAATGTCTAAATTCAACAGACATTGGTTCTCACAAGTTCTTAAATTGAAACAAATTAAAATTTCCTGTCATTTGGTCATCTTTTTCTTATAATGATACGTTATGAATTCAAAGTAAAAGATAAGTTAATATACAGGTTTATCTTCAAACTGAAATACACTGATACAAAAATAGGATCCTCTTTATAAGGAAATACCTTCAAGGGCCTCCAGACGAGACTGATTAATCTGGTCAGCGTCATTTGTATGGCTGCACAAACGAGTTGCAAGAATTCCACCTTCTTCTAACTTGTGAGACTGTGTTGCCATCAGTTTGTCAGCTGTAGCATCACTTACTCTGAGCAGGAAACAAAAAAGGAAGATTATATTAAACTAATTTCAAATCATTCTGGGTCAAATATTTTCTAGCTGAAATTCATTTATTAAAACTAAGAAGAATCCAAACTTTGATTATAATCAAGAAAGAGAACTTCAATTCACCTTCCAAGTCGAACTTCTTGCAAGATTGAAACAAATTCAGCATCTTTCTGGCGATGAACTTGCTGAAGCTCAAAAGTCTGGAGTCCACATCTGTCCCAAGCCTCTGATTGGAAGCAGAATGTTGCAGGACCCTCAGGCTCTTCATCAATATAACCTGTGAACAATAGCAACAATACCTATTAATCAAATGAACAGAGTAGCTGGAGCTCGTATCTCAATTCAACCAGGGGCGGATTCAGGCATAAATTTTGGGGGGGGGGAACTTCCGGGAAGGGCCATAGCGAGTGGGAGGGAACTTTAGCTTCAGTCGTTCGAGGGAGAAGAGGAGTAAACAAAGTAGAACTTCGAGTGCAAAGCAGTCGCCGATTTCAAACATTGTTAGTTTCTTCCTTACAACTAGGCGTTACAATGTTGTCTCACAGTCAGCATTGCCACTGCATGCGACTGAATGACGGCTATGGCCGCGTCTGATTTTGTGCCCGCTACTTGTGTGAACTCCTCCATTTGAAACAATGTTCAGCTGCGAGTGGCGCGACTCGGAAGCAGCACAGAGTGGCCTTGTATAAAGGGACACCAAGAGCATGCGGCAACATTAACTCTGACAACCATCACGCGTCATCTATAGACGACGCTTGGTTTATAAGTATTAAATTATTTGCCTTGGAAAATATATTCTCTTGGATTTGGGGAGGAAAATTTCCCCTTTTTCCCCCACCCTAGATCCGCCACTGAATTCAACTATATTCATATATTGGTATAGGTAAATATTATACTTATTATTTTGCAACCAATGCTTATGAAAATCAGATGAATTAAGAAGGCAAAAAGTTCATGTATTGCCCCTTTAGAATTTATTTATTTACGGGCAAGTACCCAATTTCAAAGATACAAAAATATATATAAAAATATAGTTAATACAATTAACAATTTTAAAAAAAAATACATACATTTGCAAAAATTTGTATTATAAAAAATATTAAATTACTCTATATATTCTAGTATACGGTAACTCGAGACACCACCATAGTATCACATTACATTTTGGTGATTTTTATCATAATTATAATAAACAGTTTATTTATACATTTTAAAAGTGATAAGAGGGCAGAAGCCCAATTTCACAATAAAAAAAAACATCTTCAATAACATTTCAAGACTTGGATAAGATTTTACAAACAAGTGAATTAAGTAAAAATCGTTTCATATCAACACAATGAATGTATGTACTAAGTAATTATTACATCATAGTTATTTACATAAGCCATTCGTTCTACATTATGTTTTGATATGATATGAATGCCATATAGCATAATTACACAATTTATACTACTTAAGAAAACATAAAAATGAAGTCCACAGAGTATATATACCTCACTTTAGTTCCTAACGTTGTTTAGTACTAGTTCCTTTAATGCTCTTTCTTAGAATTGGAAAAGTTCAGCAATAGGTATCCCTGATTTGAAGTTAACTACATTCTTACATAACTTATAAGTGATATTTACCTTTTCTATTTTTTCCAGGATATTCCCTAGACACTGGTGGCAACTGGAAGAAATCTCCACAGAGGATCAATTGAATTCCTCCAAATGGCTTGTCACAACCACGCACAGCCCTTGCAACTCTTTCGAGTTTCTGGAATCAAGAAAGCGACATAATCATAATTTAAATTTATACACATTCCTACATTTCTTATACTTATAAGGCTTTAATTAAAAAAATGAAACTAATACAAATTAAAATTGGTTGGAGTTAATGCTATCAAAATTTTGGCAGCCAAAAATAAAATGGACATACTACCAGGGTAGAATGCCTGTTACACATCATCTATACTTTGGTGTAACTAGACGCCAATATATGATAGACCACATAAAGACATGTTTCAAAAAAGAACAACAAGGAATAATAAGGTTGAAAGACAAAATACCTGTTGATATGCACAAGAGAATGTTGAAACGATACAGTGAAAGTATTTTGTCACCAGAGCAAGTTTATGATACGTAATTACGTATACGTAAGTAATTAAGAATTGGTTCTGCAAGTAGAGCCACAAGTATTTTGCTTGGGAAACAACTAAAAGAAAAAGAGAGGGGTTGATGGATGAAATTTTTATTTACCTCAAAGAATTTTCCATCGACCATAGAGATCTCGTCCATGACTAGATGACGACAGCGCTTCCATCCCTGTGCTACAACAGGCCGAGATGCCTGTTGAATGCATTGATGTAGAGGAGCTTTACCAGTTCCAACGCCTGAAACACATTCGACAGATGGATTGTATCAGTGAGGGATACTGTCTAAGAAAAACCACATGAGAGGTATCAACCTTAGTTAAACAGTTCTGATTTGTTGATACCAATTTGTCACCAATTATAGTCTTAATTTTTCTCAATCTCAAGATAAAAGCTCAAAGCTTTCAATATGCATATATTGTTAAATCAACAAGGCTGCTAATGCAGTTGCAATACTATTTTACAGATCAAATTAAATGTATATTTAAATGAATAATTAATATCACAAAAGTTCAATTACTTGCCAGAAAGTACATTTTTCATTTTATCACTGACCTGCAAATGAATGAAGAGTTACTCCTCCGATATGACATGCCGCAACCCCAGTACTAGCAGTAGCTACAGTGGAATCAGGTGGTAGTACTCCAAGGATTTTCCTGAGTAAGAAAGACTTTCCGGTACCAGCACTACCTATAAGTGAACAATCAGTAAACGTTAACCGAAGGAACTACAAGCATTCATCATAGAATAATTATACTTTAATGCAAACTTTTCATAACAATCACAAATGTGGGCTTAAAAAGTTTCCCAGAAACAGTAATTAAATGAAAATACATGGATAAGAATCATATTTTGTTTAGATAAAAACGCATCAGAATTATACTTTTGTTTACTATTTACTGAATTTATAGAGTAATAATAGTAATATATGTGCGAATACCTGTAAAAAATATGTTCTTCCCACTTAAAGCTGCATCAACCACATTCTTCTGCTCTGGAGTAAGCAAGCTTGGCCCAAATTCCAACTGCAAACTTCTTTGCTTCTTTTTCTCCTTTATGAATGGTAAACATGTTCTAAATTAATTTTTGTATGTAGTTATTCGGAAAATAACCAAATATTACTAAATAACTCTAATTTTGGAACTCAGTTCTTGATAACTCTAAGAATTTTACTAATTAATGTACTACCTGAGATTCTCTCACTCCACTTAAACTCCTCTTTCTTGAATTTGGTGTAACATTACTCCCTTGCAAGGGCAATGAACTCTTCTGTTGATTGTTAATTTTGCTTAAGTCTTTCACTGTCACAGGGCTTATCTCTTCAATTTGCTTATCCTTATTAGAAAGTAAACGCGATCTAACATTTAATTTCGGTTCCGAGGATAACAAAGTCATTTTTACGTACATAGTTTTCAGAAATGACAGTAATTGAGAAGTAGGAGCATTGGAAATTAAAAGCATTAATTTCTGCTCCTGAAAATGAATAGTAGCTTTTCCTTCTTTCAAAAACTTTTTATGCACAACTATTCCTTTGAGGAGATACCTATTTGTCAATTTCGCCAACTTAACTTCAAGGAACAAATCCCGGAATTCATTCCTGACCAGACGAAGTTCCGCAGTTTTCCAATTCACTTTCCTTGAAGGTTGCGAGTTCAAAAATTCAACCACTAATGAGCAAGTAATACTGGAGGTTTCTCCTTCTGCTACACTTATTACGCTCATGTTTGATGCGAAAGAAGTATTTAAAATTAAAATCTAAAGGTCGTTATTTTTGAACCGCCAGCTGATGCTTTGGCGGTGTTTTAAAAAAGACCACTTATCCAATGCAAATGTTGGAATTAATTTTGTTTCGGAAAGAAATGCATAAGATTTATATCGACAATTAAAATCTGTTTTAATAAATTAGATTAAATTTGAATGTGTGATATTTGTAGTAAAAATACTAAATTGTTTATTTGCATTGACTAATTATTTGTAGTATGAGAAATTCAATGGTAAAAACTTTCCCAATTTTGAATATTTACTTGGAATAATGACGAAGGTTATTTGCGGGCATAAATAAAATAAATTTAGAATACCACTAAACAAAAAATTCAGAAGTTTTATTGTTATCCATTCAATATTTAATTTAAATACAGTAAGAAATTCTCAATCAAAATTTTCATCTCTACCCTTAAGTTTGGCAGAGGGCAGCATTGTAGGGCGAATTGGAATCGAAGTTTCTTCTACTATCAAAAGTACTCTGTCGTCCTCTGGCAGCGAAATTGCAGGGTTCTTGGGCAATTGAATTGCTGCAATTATGTTCGGAATATTTAGGGTGCCTGCAGTATTAGCCAAAAATGTCGCTGTTAATGCATCGGTAAGCATGATTTTAAGTTCTTTAAATCAGAACGAATTGATATATTTTTGTATGTATTCGGCTAATTTTAAATTTCCTTGGGGTAGTATGCAATAACTATTATATAACGCGTGTCCAGATTGTACCTACCCGAAAGGAACATTATTCCTCCGAGTATGTTTTTTCTGCAATATCTGTAGTAGCATACACGTATTTAACATGGTTTTAGTGTAACAAACTCCTTTTGCGTCTTCATGTGCTTGAAAATAAATAATTTGAAAATATCCTATATTAAAACTATGAATTTAATAACAATGTTTGCAGAGTTTTTATTCGATGTCTCGTAGCAGCTTACAATTGTAGTTCATTGGAAGTAATTCGAAATAGATAAATTAGAGAAATTGACTACTTACGGAAACCATGGGATTCTGAAAAAATATTGAATGTAAAGGGTTGATTCGTAAAGTAACCATTTTACTATCTGTAGATTGTCCTCTAATATTTTTTATGCTTAACATATTTTCCCCTATAGTTTCACGGTGTTACATGGCTCAAGGCAAAAACTATTCATAGAATCAAAAACAACCGCTTTCGTTTCCTATAGTGAAGTTTGTTTTTGAACTTATCGCTCTACTGCTTCTATTAGAATCACGTTAATTACCATTAACATTGATTATCAGCGAAACTTTTACAGTTTTCGATTGATTTAACTGGGTTTACGTACATTAATATTGCGTACTTATTCTTTAATCCTTCTGATAGTGTTGGAATGTTACTTTCTATTGTACGATCAATGTTGTAGGCTTTTTCCTGATTTATTTTGATTGCGTGTAGATTATTACGAAAGCTGGAGGAAGTTTTATGGAATTCCTTTTCGTTTTTTTGAATTTGAATAGTTTATAATACATATGTATCACATCAAGAATGTTGTGTTATGTTTTTATTAAATTTTTGTTATCAGTTATTTTAGTTTTCATTAGCATTTTCAAATTAATATTTTGTTGGCTTTAGAAATATTCAATGACTTTTCCAACTGCGCACTGGCATTAGGAATTGTTTACTTTAAGTATCTTTTTCCCGTCGAAATTTGGTTCCCCTTTTCGAACTTTATAGGACTACTGCGGAACAAGGTTGTGATCATGCATGCTCATTCTCAAGCTTGTTTTTATATCGTGTCGGAGATTATTAATTTTTAATTTTAGGGGACGTTTGCATTTAATTGTGTTGTAATATCGTATAGATTGTATAGGTCATGATTTACCAGTCTTATCAAAGATTAAGCGTGATGATCAAACAATGTGGACTTCAATCTTGTTCCACTTTCTAAATGTTTACATTATTTTTTGTGATACATTTGCATTAAAATCAGATCATTGCCTACGGAAAATAGAGTAGATGCGATGAAGCTTTGAGTTGTGCCATTTATTGTTGTAAGGAATTCTTCATTAATAGTTTGATAGCGTTCTCTTCTAATTATTTTGAGATGAAGTGAATCGGTAATGTTATTATACGAACTGATCATTTAATATTAGGCATTGAATTGCGATTGATCAGGCACAACTCTGTTGTACGTTGAAAATTGTATGTGAAAATAATTGTGAAGTTTCTTGAAAGTCGTATTAAATAATCGTATGATTACTTTTCTTTGTAGCCCTCGGCATATTATTTGCCATTTGCTGCAGTATGTTCTCGATCTATTAGTTACGATTAAGGTATTGTAAATATAGAGACCAAACAATCCATTAGTTTTCATTTTATCACTGTTAACGATTAACACAATCTTGTTCTCATCCAAATGGGGATGATTTATTTCTTGTATGATTAAGATTGCCTGGGAGGTTCCGGCGATAACGATTAATTCGATTTTTATTGCCCATCGAAGGAGTCTTTTTACGTAACTTTTGGTGGGAGATTTATATCATAGGTTTTAGCAATTTTTCCTACCATCTTGCCATATTCGCGTTCTCTCCTCCAACTTACACGTTTGATTCTTGCATTCATTGAGGCCTTTCCTTTAATCCAAGGCACGTAAATCCAAATTGTGTTGTTATTTAGGCTCAGATATCCGCGGCTCCTCTCGGCTTTGAAATTTTGCGACCGGAAAGTTCACCAATTTTATAAATGGCTTTTGTGGTTGACTTAGCGCAAATCCGGGTTGAAGTTTCGGCCTTGTCAATCATTTTTCAGGTCCGTTCTTCTTTGGGAAATTAGGAATATCTTCCTGCTTTATAAATAATGATGTGCTGATAGCTTTGGAGTACGATGAATGGGTAGCTACTTTCCGAATGTTTACCCGTTCCACTTTGACTACCACCGTGTTTTGTGTGCAACATCGGTATCAGTTATTCTCAGATGTATGTACCAGTATATAACGCGAGATAACTCAAGCTCTCACCTGCAGACGCCTGTTGTCATTATCGTATGAATTAGCTTTGCTAATAATGGCAATTATTATGGTGTTCATGCCACAAAATTCAGTGTAGATAATTGAAATTTAAACGTCATAAAATCCCTTGCGAAATATCTGCTCTGTAATTATTTTTATGAAACGGAGATGGTTTTGGTGTTGTATGTTAGTGAATCTAAGTAGCTGTGCTGAACGATGTATCCATGATACAAATATTAATGAAGCTCTCCAATTTTGTTGGTGGTAAACAAGAAAGAACAGGGCCTACAAAAATAGAAAACTTCCGTGTACATTATCAAGGTCTTATCTTGCTTCTGCGTATTTTCAACATCGCATGTTATTCCCAGATTTACAATAGTAAGTGTTCTTTACGATGATAGCAAAAATGTATTAGGTATTTCCGGAGCACGCTGTTTCTATCCTAATGTCAGGTCGATGGACTTTCGTTGCCAACTAGTTTCGAAAGAAAGAGGTGTAGCATGATCTCGCTCGTTTTTAAATGAGATTCTGTGCTCAAGAGTTATTCTGTTCTCGTTTCCGAATGAGTTCGAAATTTATGTCATAAGTACATGTTTTCCAGCTAATTACTCTCCAAAAGTATCTCCTTCGTTAGTTTTACACAATTAAAGTCAAATTAGTCGTAAAAGAATTCTCTAGTATATTAGAAAATTATCCTATACCTCCCTGCTTTCGTTGCTATTTTTATCCAGCTTTCTCTCACTGGATTAATTTGCTCGAAGGAATTTTCTGGAACAGTTATTAGCGAGTCTTGATTTTAGAGTGCTGCTCTAATTTCACAGTGGTGAAGAATTTCTTCGGAACTTATCCACATTAAATATGAAAATTCATCGCAGAAATAATAATCCTTTAATAAAAAATATGTGACTCTTGTGATTTCAAATTCAAAAAGGCTCGTATCATCACAGACATTTCGAGTAAACAAACAGGTTCTTTGTTATCCATTTAATGACTCGACCTTGAACTGCATCAGCGATTCAGGAATTTATTTCCTTGCCTCGCAACACCTTTTCCTTGATATCCAGTATTGCGATTTTTGCTGTTGGAAATCACTTTCCTATAATTTATCGCCAGCTCAAGGACGTGGTCTGACGTGTAATGACGTATAATGTTCCTATTCGGTAATCTGTGTTCCCAGTTATATAACGTTGTGTTTAGAATGTCAATATTTTTTGATGTATGTATCAAAAGGGCGACCACTTTTGGTGGATTCGTGACGTATAACTTCTAGAGACCTTTCACATGCTTTAAAGTCGATTGGAAGCAGTTAATTTTATCTCAAATTCAATTACTTACTTGATAGGGCTTTAAGGGATACATTGGAGTGGAATGAAAGCTATCAGTAGTCCCTTATCTATTTTTTCATAGATTAAAGCTATTACCCCAATTTTCGCGAATGATTAAAGTAAAACGATGTTTGGCGTTCTTGTAGTAATGGGGAAACACCATAGAGGCAAATCGGCTCTCTTGTAGAAATTCGGATAAAAATATGTACAATAATTAAACGTTGGGAAAGAAAATTGGTTAATGGTAGTTATGCAGGGGTTATACCAGGTTATACAGTTACTTTTTTTCAGGTAGAAATTTCGGAGGTCGCCATCTTAATCCGTACCCTTTCCTCCGATTCCCAGCTCGGGAGCGCCCGGCCTTCCCATCAGGGGGGACCATAAAAAAACTGACCGCGTGGAATACGACTTAAAAAGTTATAAGCAATTCAAATGAGCAACAATTTATTATCTTCGTCGTCTCACTCGTCCTAAGAGATATACAAGCGTCTTTTGATCGACGTTCTACGATGAAAATTAAGATTTTTCGTGATTTTGCAAGAAATTACCCGTTTACACACGTCAACGTTGCTCAGTCAGATAGGCGGGTGTTTTAAATATCTCAACGGGGGTTGGGTTGGGGGGAGGATTTCTAGATTTTTGATAGAAATTCCTCCCCCCTATCCCAACCCAACGGCAACGTTGCCGTGTGTAAACGGGTAATTTCTTGCAAAATCATGAAAAATCTTAATTTTTATCGTAGAACGTCCCTTCCTTAACCCTTTAGCGGGTTGTGACCCTCTGGTTGGGAACCGCTGAACTAGACAATTAATGAACAATGGGAAAATAATAAAAGTACATAAAAATGGATGCCAAATTTTCACATAAAACATATTTATAGCATTTCCAACTCGGTAAAATCAGAACTAAAACTCATTTAATTATTTGCAGTGTGTTCTTAATTATAATCTCAATTGATATCTTATAACCTTATAGATTAGTTTAGCAACTATGTCATGGGCAGGGTTCCATTTTTAATGACGCAAAGAACATTCTTATTTGTGTCTTTTAAAAATTGCTATAGTTTTCAACTTTAACAAGATATAGCTCATATTAAATGGAAGATGACAAATTTTATTTTGCCTGTTGATTAGTATGTATAAATTCGTAAACTATTTCTATCCTTGGCTGGTATAGGAGGGTTCAGTATTCTTAGAGCCTATCGTAATGTTTTTTTTGTCCAATGATAAGTTGTCTTGTTTGCTTGTTTATTTTATTATATCTTGTTTTTGTCTTTGCAATAGGGGTCTTTTAGACCACTGGCTGGGGCCAGGAATCTGCATTTTACAGTTAGTGGAATGGGAGAATCTAAAACCTCAGGAAATGTAAGTTTAAAAATGTTTGGTATCCTAAATTTAGTAAGAAATTGTATTAAAAAAAAACAGTTTGGTTTTCTCATTTGAGATTTTTAGTACTATATTTTATGAGTTAAAATTATTGTTGTGTTTCCCTTTCTTGCAGATTTCACGAGAGTACCCTGTAATAGACCATACATATGATGCCGTTGTTGTCGGAGCAGGTGGAGCTGGTCTCCGTGCTGCCTTCGGTTTGGTGGCAGAAGGATTTCGTACTGCTGTGATCACAAAGCTATTTCCAACCCGATCTCATACAGTTGCTGCACAAGGTGGTGTCAATGCAGCTCTTGGAAACATGGAAGAAGATGACTGGACCTGGCACATGTACGTCCCTTGAGTCATCGGTTTTCAAATTTCCTTCACGAGTATCTCCTGAAGGAATTTTATTCTCTTAATAATGCACATATCATATTATTATTAGAATGGGTGCATTATAGGGCTTATTTCTTCACTCATTTTTCTGTTATGAAAATTTCACTCAGTTTTGAACACATCCATACCTCCCATCACCCTTTCCTATGTTACATAATCTATCTACTCCTATCTTTGTCTCGTTCACAGTATTAAAAGAGATGTTTTTTGGCCTTCTTCTCCAACTAGTATCTTCTCTCTCTCTTCACTCACCATCTTAGTCATGAATTTTTTCTGTTGAAATTATCTTGGTTAATTTAAAAGATAAAGAATACATTTATTCATGAACTGTGACTTGTTACTCGCAAACTTCATGTGTTTTTACAGGCTATTCATCAGCTTCTCAATTTGCATTCATTATGCCAATCATTGCTATGTTCTTACACTAAGCAGATGGGCTCTTAAATTTGTGATGATAAAATGGATGACAATTTTCTCAGTAAAGCGAACAGAAAGTTGAAAATTTTAATTTTGTATCAAAATGAGAATAATTTATTTTCAAGGATTTTGAGGTTTGAGGATAACCTATCAAGAGTGCTCTTAAAAAATAACTTTATGAGTGTTTCATATTGCTGTTTCATGGCTATCTTTTTCTATTTTAAGGCATTCAAAAGTGTCATCTATTACTGATGATTCATTAGTTTATAAATTTTTGATTTTTTGCATGTAACAGGATTTAAACTATTTCTACAAATATATTTCTAACTATAGCAACTATTTCTACGAATTAAGAAAAAGAATATTGAGAGAAATGTCTTGGATAAGTTACTTTTTTTACTCACATTTAGTTAGGCCTAGTATGTTAAGTTATTTTTTGTAATGCAGTGAGATTTGAAATCATACCTATTATCTTCATTCAGATCAGAGTTTGGGATCCGTTTCAATAATTCAAGCAATGTTGATAAGATGCCATTCAAAGACAATATCTTATCTAAATTTCTATGTTTCATTATTCCTTGTTATCAGGTATGACACAGTTAAGGGATCTGATTGGCTTGGAGATCAGGATGCTATTCATTACATGACCAGAGAGGCACCCAAGGCTGTGATTGAATTGGAAAACTATGGTATGTGTGCAGTAGATTTCAGAAGGTTGTTTTTGGAATGTAGTACCAATTTCATTGCTGGCTGTTGTTATTACTTCCTTTGGCCATCATGGATTTCATGTCATGAGTTTTATGGAGGAAAGAGATGTTTCATGATACAGTAGAACCCCGGTAATCCGGACGAATTCAGGCACATAGGCCTCCGGATTAGCGGGGTTTCCGGATTACCGAGGTTTTCAAAAAATAACGTAAAAGGAAGGATTGTTTTTTACGCCTCTTCTCTCATAGGTTTTTAATGAACGTGATGTTTTGAGAAGTGATTCCCTGCTGCAACTGAAAATTTATTGTCTTTCGAAATTGTTTAGTCTCGCACATATTAAGCATTCCTCGAATGGATAAAATGCTGTCTCAGAAAAGTATCACTACTTAGATGTGTTATCACAATAAACGAAATACTTCGCTCTCCATTACATCATTGTAGCCAATGGAGAAATTTTTCAAATAGTCTGTCCACCTCTCGTTTCTTGTTACTATGTAATAGGCGTGTTTATATGTTCACAAGAAGAAATTGCGGGTTTGCATAACTCCCAATGGACCGTCCGGATTACCGAGGGTTCCGGATTAGCGAGTGTCTGGATTACCGGGGTTCTACTGTATTTTCATTTTAGTAATTTATGTAATGAAAGATATTTTATGATTGTTATTGATATGATCGATCTTTGAAGATGCTCCTCTGTCAAATCATGGTAGTTTTCAATTGATAGTAATTATAAATATAACTAATATAGAGTTATCTCTTGAGGAACATTTTTTTATATACCTAGGTTGGCAAAGTGGATGCATAGACTGAATACTATACTCAAATGTTAAGAGAACCGTGGCTTGTATTTTATTGATGCAAGAAAATGTCATTATTGATGCAGTTTATCAGCAAATATTCATGCAAATCACAAGAAGATTTAAGTGTAATGTTACTCCGGAAGGCTGCAATAAATATGATACTTAGAGATTATTATTAGTTTTATAGTAGTAAAAAAGTTAGCATAAGGAATTAAAGTTAAATAGAAGATGCGGTAAATAGGATATTACTTTGAATTAAGGATATTTGGTCACAATTGTTTATAAGAAATTCTATTTATACAATTGTTACATTTTAGGAATGCCATTCAGCCGAACGAACGATGGAAAGATTTACCAGCGAGCTTTTGGTGGTCAGTCATTGAAGTTTGGAAAGGGTGGTCAAGCTCACAGGTATTTATTATGAAGAATAGTAAATTATTTTAAGCTGCTATCGTCATTATATCTGCGTTTTCATGAAAATAACTAAAGCTTCATTTCATTATTATTTAGTCATTTATTCATGTTTTTGATTTAATTTACATGTGATGTGTCTTATCTTATCATGAAAGTCACTATTTACCAAAGCATCTCTCCCCCTCATACTTTTTAGTTACAGCTATTTACTTTTATTTGAATGACAGGTGCTGCTGTGTTGCTGACCGAACTGGCCATTCTTTGCTTCACACGTTGTATGGACAGTCATTGCGATACGATTGCAATTACTTTGTAGAGTATTTCGCCCTTGACCTTTTGATGGAAGGAGGAGAATGCCGAGGAGTCATTGCCCTTTGTCTGGAGGATGGAACCATTCATCGTTTCAGAGCTAAGAATACAGTAAGTACTTTCATTTTTTATTCATTTAATTTTTCATTTCACAGGTGGTAATTAATTTTTGTTTAGATGATATAGATAATGATTTGATAATTCTTATTTTATGACTCCATGATATCTTTTATACAATAGTTCATTCTTCTATCTTGAAATTTAGTGCTTTGATCAATAATTTGTGATAAAAATTAATGGAAGTCGAATATAACCTTCACTGTAGCATGTACCATTTTAAATAATAGTGTATCAGTGGAATATTGTCATCAATAAACTTGGCCTAACTTAAACTGTTATGAATGCTTCAGAATGAAACAATAAAAAATCATTGTTTGTGTTTTATCTGAAATCAGTCAGTTTTGGTATTTAAACTTTTTTTTATTGCAAGAAGCAAAAGAGAATTATTTTTTCATTCTGTAGAACTTGCAGTTTTGTTTTAGTTACAGTATTACTTTAAATTTGAGTCCTGAAATAAAAGTATGATTACATTTCTGAAATTTTCTTTGAAAGGAAAATTTTTCAAAACTATGTGCATGTGATTGAAACTGACTACTCCCTATTAATATTGCATATTATTCCCTCAAATATTTTATGATTGTCATCAATAAGGCCTTCCTCAGAATTGTTGAAATTATCTAACCTACTTTTTGATAACTTGCTTCAAATTAAAATGGAAAAACTAAATACAGGATTGTAGTCAATTCAGGTTGTTTTACATGTTTTGTTAATTTTTAAATTTCAGGTATTAGCAACAGGTGGATATGGAAGAGCGTACTTCTCTTGCACATCTGCTCACACATGCACAGGAGATGGTACTGCTATGGTTAACCGTGCAGGCCTTCCAAATGAAGACATGGAGTTTGTACAGTTTCATCCAACTGGTAAGGCCTTCCAGGCATCACTTTTTCCTTGTAATTTTGCTTTTATGTCCCAGTTATCAGGAATTGTTTCTTATCATAATTTTGTTTAAGGATTCTCATTATGTAATAATTTAATTATTTTCTATCTTTCGAATCAGAGAAGTTTATTCTATTCCTCCTCATCCCCTTTATATCTCCTCTACTTATTGCGTATTACTGGTATTACCAATTATAATGGTTCATTTTCCCATTGAAAGAAATAAGTTATCGAGATAAAAATGTACTGGATGTCATTTCATGGCATATAGTACTGTCCTGTCAAATTTAAACAAAATCCATTGCTAGTTTTTTGTTATACTGTAGCTGACAGATGTAAAAATTTTGAAATAGCTGTTTTGGACTGTCATTTCTAATTGCCAAATCAACAATATTTTCAACAATTACTTTAATATACAGACATGACTACTTTACAGATTTATTATAATCATAGATTAATTTATTTATCCATGTTGAAGCTATACATTTCATGTTTTAATTTATCCCTTTCAAGTGATTTTTCTGTTTAAAAATATGTAGTGATTTTTATATCCTCTATGTAATCATTTTACTAACATAAATCTGTTTTATTGTTATGAGATTCTTCAGCATTGATTTATTTAGATCTTGTATAGGTTTTGCGAGAGCTAGTAATTGTCAGAAGGATTTAGATTGAATTTTTTATTCTTAGAGAATACTGTAATGCAGTTTTTCTCCATGTTGAGGTTAGGTTTTTAAGCGTAAATATTTTTGCAAGTATAACTTTGATATGGTGAATGTGGTTTCAATAATGAATTTCAAATTTGTAGTTAGAAATTTGTTTAAGGATTAAGAGATTAAATTCCTATTTTTATGTATCTGTAGGAATCTATGGCGCTGGATGTCTCATAACAGAAGGATGCCGTGGAGAAGGTGGTTACCTAATCAACAGCGAGGGTGAACGGTTCATGGAACGTTATGCCCCTGTCGCTAAGGATCTTGCTTCTCGAGATGTTGTTTCCAGGTCTATGACCATTGAAATCAGAGAGGGCAGGTTAGTTCATTATTTTAATTTCACCATTATGTTTGAGTTCTAATTTTTAAATACAGTCAGTCATCAACTTGCAGCCATGCTTGGTTACAACAGAGAGGTGATATGTCTATTTGGACATAAGTCTGATATTCATAGTTATTTTGGTAGATAAACCTTGGATGTACACCATCTTGTTCAAACATGGAGGCTGCTCATTTTGTTGAGTATTTTAAAACTGTACATTTATGTATTAAATTGTGACAACAAAACGAAAACAGAAACTTATTATGCTCAATTAAGTTCCCTTAGCACTTCTCTTCTACAATTCTGAATTAAAATTAGCTTAGTTACAACAGTTGCTGATAAAAAATTGGCAGTTGTGAGAGCTCTAACTAAATTAATCTGCTAAGCCGGCACCATTCATTACTCATCAAGACGCTCGGTTGTAAGTTGTCGTAAGTCACATAGGCCCTAATGTTGGGAGTGGACTTTGTATCGATCCTCCATCCTCCAGGATAACCCTGATACAATCTATCGTCCGTGCAACAACCCTGAAATAATGTATTGTCCACGTGGCCGATGCTTACTTCCGAGGATACATTGTATTCTTGGAAACGGTATATAAGGTGAAGCCGGAACATCCAGAGTGGCATTCCCCTTAGGTCTGCTTGCACAACCTCTTGTAGGATCGGCTTGCAAGACCTCTCTAAGCATACCCTTAGGTCTGCTCACACGACCTCTTGTTGAATCTGCTTGCAAGACCTCTCCAAGCATACCCTTAGGTCTGCTAGTATGACCTCTCATAGGATCGACCTGCAAGACCTCTCTGAGCATCCCACTTTGGTCTACCTGCACGACCTCCTGTAGGATCGACTAGTAAGACTGCCCTTACTTTAAGGTAAATAAAAGCGTAGTTTCGGCATAGAGTAAGGATATCCTCACTCTATGGTTTCGGCCAACCTGGACTATTATTCGTGTCTTTGCGACACTAAGTCAATGACTGACTGTATGACTTTAATTTTACTAGAATAAAATTGACTTTTTTTTACTAATTAACATAGATTGGTATAAAGTTATTGCATGAATACAGAGGTATGGTGAAGGCTTAGCCAACTGAAAAGCAAGTTCATGAACAATCCAAGATACTTCTTTAATTCATTGAGGATGATCTATGCAAGTTTGCTGATTTTAAAAGGTATTTAACAGAAAAAAATGATTTTTTTCAGACTTTTCCTTCATAAATTAGGAAATTTTTATCTGATCATTCTTGGAAAGTGATTCATTGATTCAACTGCCTGTGCTATAACATTTTGACTGAAAGATTTTTGACTTATTGTGAAACAATGCATCAAAACCATTGGTTATAGCAAATTTTCTCATACTGTAATTCATGCATTATTGATTTTTATAGGGGTTGCGGTCCAGAGAAGGATCATGTATACCTTCAGCTTCACCATTTACCCCCTGAGCAGTTGGCTATGCGCCTTCCTGGAATCTCAGAGACAGCTATGATATTTGCTGGAGTAGATGTCACTCGTGAACCTATTCCAGTACTTCCAACTGTCCATTATAACATGGGTGGAGTTCCTACTAACTACAAGGGACAGGTAGGCATCAGTTTACGGTTCTGAACAATTCCTTCATTATGTAAATTACATAACAGAAGTTGTATTGATTGAGGCTTTAATTTACTGAACACAGCAGTATGTATCATTATTACATCACAAAGATGCGAGATCATCAATGGGCTTTATCAAAAGATTATTATTGAAACATAAATAATCTTTTCAAATAATTTCTAGTAATGAAATTTTAAATTGAAATGAATGGGGATGAATTATTTTCCATTGCTCTTAAATAATGTATCCTCATTGTCTCAGACCATTTACAGTAGACCCTCGCTTTACGATATTAATCCGTTCCACAGACTCCATCGTATTGTGAAAATATCGTTTTGTGAACCCAATAACAAACTGATTGCCGGTAATTCGTTCCGTTATATATACATACATATCAGCTCATATGTATTTTTATCACGCAACAAACAAGAAAAGACATGTTTATTTTGTATGTCATATCTAATTTAAAACACTTCGCCTTCACCCTCAAATATGAACATTGTAGTAAACATGCGTCACTTTTTGTTTGAATGGTGACAGGCAAAAAGTGACCCATGTTTACTACAATGTGATTCATATTTAAGTGTGAAGGCGAAGGGCCGGGACTTTGTCGGAGTATCTGCCTGTTGCAAAGGAACACGATATTGGAAAGATATCATAAGTCGAGTCAGGAATCGTAATGTGGAGCATTATCTCCTAATGAACGTACATCGTAATGTGATTTTATCGTATTGCGAACCCATCGTAAAGTGAGGGTCTACTGTATTTACTTTTCTGGGAAGGGTTTGGCAAAATCTCTCTTGTTAAATAGCATTCTCAGTTGTTTTTATGTATCATATCTCTAATTTTGAGAAAAAATTATGCACTGAAAGGAGGGCTATCTGTATCAAAAACCTGGTATTTTTTTAAAGTCATGTATGTTTGGATGCATGCAATTATGTCAATGCTCAGTAACAGTGGTCTGAATAAAAATGAGATGATGTGCATGCAATGTAACTCAGTTTTTAATAACTTAGTCTGTACCATAGTTAACTATTAAAGTCAAGAGAGTCTAATTTTTATTATGTATACCTTCAAAATTTTATCTTTTTAGGTTTTGACTGTTGATAGCAATGGTAATGATCAAGTTGTACGTGGTCTGTATGCTGCTGGAGAAACTGCTTGCTCTTCTGTACATGGTGCTAACAGATTGGGAGCCAACTCTCTTCTTGATATTGTTGTATTTGGACGTGCCTGTGCCCTCACTATTGCTTCAGAAAACAAACCTGGAGACAAAGTTGGCGAACTCAAGGCTGTAAGTTGGACTTATTAACTATTTTAGAACTTATGAAATTTTGTGATACTAACTGAATTATTAATGAGAAATTGCTTTAGTAGTTAACTCTTTTTGTATTCCAAAGAATTTTCTAATATATCTTTCATTCTGATGTTTTTGTTATCATTTTTGCATATTGTTTTTATTGTTTGCATTGCTCTCTTCTGCCTGTTTTTGAAAAATTCAATGGAATACATTGGAATAGTTAATTGAGTCTTGGGCAATAAAGATGTCACAAATCCAAAGTTAATGGCTATCTTAATTGTACTTATTTGGCAAATTATCTGTTATTTGCAACAAAGGAATTTATTGAATCAGTATTCTGACTACCCTGTGTCAAAGAAAACATTGAATTCTTTTCATGATGCACTTATGCATGTGTATTAATTTAGGTAATTTTATCTTGTTGAAGTTTGTAATATTGCTATTGAAGGCTATTTTTCTTCTTTAACCCTACTCCGGTCAAGCTAATTCAACTACTTAACCGGTCGAAGTGAGCCTTAAAGGCTCGCGTAGGAAAATGATGGTATCATAAATAAATATCAATGTATTTTTGTTTATATTTATTTACTATAATTCTTATACAATCTAGATATTCTTATGTAATTTTCGTTATAATTCTACAATATAATGCTTTTGTTTATAATTAGGATTTACAATTATCACATACAACAGTAAAAGAGCTGTGCTCTTTACATATGTTTTTTTTACATCTTTTACAACATTGTTTCTGCATCTTACTCTTTTTGGATGGACAAATGTAACACCTTTTTCGTGGGTTAGCCATTTCAGTATCAGGTTTTTCGGAGGAGGTATTAAATATTGCGATTGCCCTTTTCGTAACATGCTGCAATCCCGAGATACTCCTAGACTGAATTTGAGGTATTATCAAAGCCTCGGCGAGTGAAATAAGAAATAACCTACGTTTATCTTTTTTGTTCGCATTCCATTTTGGATCTCGATGACACCACATAATGTAGGCAGCAATGCCACGCACATCTATTCCATTCATGAAATAAACAAAAGGCCAACGATTGGATTTTCTTTTACTCATGTATTCATGAATTAGTTTATCTAATGAATCCACCCCCCTTTTTTATCATTATATTACAGTATTATATCTGGTTTACCATTCTCAGATATAACTATAGAGTGGTGCATTGTTGAAAGGAGAATTACACTTTTTTCCCTTTTTGGGCACATATGATACAAGTGTGGCATCTTTAGTGAACCCAAAAACAGAGGAATTCTCTTCTCTTGCACGGCTGGGGAGAAATTGAGCAGGAATAAATCTTCTATTTTTTCTCACGGTACCTACCATCGTTAGGCCATTAGACAGAAGTGTTTTACCTAAGTCCAGGTCGGTGAAATAATTATCGCAAGTAATATTGCGATTTGTTCCATTGAACATTTCTGTCAGCGATAAAACAACTGATGATGCTAAATTGTGTGCCCTTGTGTCAACTTTGCCTAAATATGGTATACCGCACAAATGATAGAATGTTTTTGAGTCACAAAGCCACCATATTTTCATTCCGTATTTGTCAGGTTTCGAAGGCATATATTGCCTAAAAGGGCACCGACCACGGAAGGGCACTAGTTGCTCATCAACGGTCAAATTTTCTCCCGGAATATAGTATTTCCTCAGTTTAGAATTTAATTCTTCCCATAAGTCTCGAATAGGGGCGAGCTTATCTTTTTTTCTACGCTCATTTCGAGTATTTTTGTCATCAAACCGCAAAAATCTTAGGAAAAATTTAAATCTATTTAGACTCATTGTGGCCCTAAAAATTGGTGGTCCATATATTTTATCCCATAGTGATTCATAATTGCAATAATTTGATTTTAGATGACCAGCAGTTAATAAGAGCCCAATGAATGCATATATTTCCTTCCTATCGCATAGCTGCCAATTTCTTTGCGTTGAAGATTGCTCACGAACGCGCATCAGTTCAATGTTTGTATAGTTTACGATTGAATCTATCATAGATGGAGTCATGTAAAGCATGAATGAATCCCTGGGTTCCTCCAGTACCATGCCGGGAGGAAGGATAACCTTACCCACGGGGCCTTTTATAATGTTGCACTGCCGACTTCGTCCTGTTGGAAGGGCAGCAGATGACCACGTAGTGCCGTCTTTTCCTACATACTCCACTGTGCTCAGAACTTCATTATCGTCAGAATCTTCGGATCCCTCTAGTATGTCATCCTCTTCTGAGGCCTCACTTACATAATCGTCACCGGAACAGGATGAACTCGAAGTATCATCAGGAATATCATCATCTTCATCAGCGCCAGGATCCTCCAAAATTTTTAGAATATCTCGCTCACTGATTGATGTCATTCTAAAAAACATATGATCCGTGAAAATTTGATTTGGAAAAATGAAAACGATTTATGAAAGAATTCTCAATCATGTATCCTCTTACCTTCCAACGGAGCTAGTTTCGCGGAAGGCGATGAAAAATAGGTAGGGTTCCTTTCTATTCGTCGGTTGATGAATTTTACTGAAAGTAATTTAAATAAATAAGTTTTTCGATGAACTAATTATTTATGCAATTCCACTAACTTTCCATTTATCCTCATACCTCTGAGAAAAATCCTTCTGAATATCAAAACAGGCTTGAGGAGGTCCGGTAGAGTTCAATTTCTGGATGCGCTAGGTCTCTCACTCACGAGTAACACTGTCCTGCTACGAAGCTGTCTTACGCTTATATAGTGGATATGTATGGGATATTTATAGAAAATACAAAGAAGCAAAGACATTGAAATTGATCGGCGTCGGTCATTTTACAGATACCTTAACTTCAAACGTGTTAGGTGACCCCGTTGGAACATAGTTGAAAATGACAATGTGTGTGAAGCGAATACTGTAGACAAAATCATTCAAAGAAAAAAAATGTTACGTCATGACCTCAGATACCTAGTGTTCACCAAAAAACATAAACACTATGTTGGAAAGAGTATAGGGGCCATATGATACGTATCATCCATTGTGTAAATGAAAACCTTTTTCCGAGCCTTACAAGCTCACCTTGCCCGGTTGAGTGCTGAAACGGAAAACTATTTTTTTCAAAGTGATACAAGCTAGGAGAAAAAAAATCCCATGTCGGATGAGATATATAATTACATAAAAGTAGAAGTCAAAAAAGTTTTGCAACTGGATGGTTACCGATGTCGTGTAAATTGTTAAAAGGTATGGTGGTGAGCCTCAAAGGCTCACCTTGACCGGACTAGGGTTAATTGAAAGCATAAGTTTTTGCATATCTTCTCATTTTCAATAATGGATAAATTTTGTTGAGTTGAGTTAATCGAAATGTATCTATGTAATGTATTCTTTCCTGGATAATCAGTGAAGGAATCTCTAAAAATTATGCTCAGAAATTTTTCGTAATCAGTATGATTGAGCAAAGTAAGCACAACCCAAATTCTATCATTGGTATCTATTATATATAGACGCTTCTCCGGATATACCTATATACACACTCACTCATTCATTCATTCATTCATTCATAGGGGATCAAAATTCTAACCATGTTCCAGAAGTGCCACTGCCTTGAAATTTTTACGACATATTGGCCATAACGTGTAACCTCCAGGAAAAAGCCGACTTTGGACCTCGGTGTCATGGGTTCGATTCCAGAAGGCTCCAAAGTCCCGAATTTCCCCATAAGAATACATGGCGGGGATTTTCGAAAATTTTTTTGAGGCACTTCCCGGAAAAGGAGAGAGTTTAAATTCCAGGGATCGCTAGAAGCCATAAAACTTCAACGTAAATCATAATGACATTACCTAATATGGTCCATGGTTCGATGCTAGGACGGGGCAAATATCGGCCGTTTAAAATGCATTGCGGCGATTTTGAAAATTTTTTTTGGATCCTTTCCCGATAACATGGATACTTGAAACTCGGCAAGTTGTTAGATATCATGAATATATTTCATAATAAAATTTTACATGTTTGCTGATCGTCTTTGGTTCGATCCCAGAGGGCCATTTGCACTTCTCAATGAATTTCTTACGGAGATAACGGAAATAAAATTTAGGTACTTCCCGGCATGCAATCGACTTCAAACTTTGCATAATACAAGAGCAAGTCTTTGCAAATCAATCTGTGCATTCACAGCTTATAATATGTCCTGGGTTCGACACCAGGTGTCTCTGCAATCAGAATTTGACCCGATTTTTAGGAATTCTTTTGAAACCTTTGCCCATAATATAGAAACTTGAAATTTGGCATATAGATAAAGATTAATAATAACTTTCAGAAACATGTTTTTGATTTCCAAGATCGTCCTTGGTTCGAATCCAGAGAGCCATTTACATTCGTGAAAATTAGAATGTCTTTTGAGGCAGTTGTAGCCAATATTTCTGCTTGAATTTTCACACATAGTTAGAGACGGTGATCTTCTATTGTGCTGCATAGTAATTTACCAGTAAGTCCCGGGTTCGATGCCAGATGATAAAATTGAAGCGAATTTTAAAAATATTTTGAATCTTTTTTTGTTCTTTTGAGAACCGTCCCGATATGATGCCGAAATGAAATTAGTATTGCCGATCTGCTTGCAGTATGCAAGCTACATTTTACTCGTATTTCCTAGATAGGATTTTCCCCTAATATCGCTTAATGGGTTGGTTGCCTCAATGAGGACCTCTGGTGGTGGTCGCTGGCACTATGTGGAACACCATTACTTTGCTAATAAAAGAATCCAATAACAGAAGTGAGAAGGATGTGGTTTGGTAGTTCAGTGTTCGGAATACCTGCCTGGGTTCAAGTCCCAGCCAAGTCACAATTTTTCACTTCTTGTACAACCACGACCCAAATGTTTGGGCTACATGCATGGATGCATTTTTGAATAAAATTTCAGACTAGGAAATCTATATTTAATAATTGTGTAATATTCATTTCACGTATTCATTCTCTTTCTTACCTTGCTAATTTTGTTTGCATAATTATTCATTGAATTACGATGAAAAATATTGTCGCTTTAATGCAGAATGCTGGAGAAGCAGCCGTGGCCAACTTGGATTCCATCAGGTATGCAGATGGCGCTATTCCCTGTGCAGCGCTGAGGCTTAAGATGCAGAAAACCATGCAGAATCATGCTGCTGTATTCAGAACTGGAGATGTCCTCAAGGAAGGATGCACAAAAATGGACGAAGTCTACAAATCTTTCAAGGATTTGAAGGCAAGTCTTCTACTGTATAACCTTTTTTGTTTGAAATTCATAGTATCATAAATGCTACTTCAAAATATTATACCAGATCGTTCAAAGAGAAACAATCTGGTTTTCTATCCTCTATTTGCTGTTAATTAATTACTGTTTTTAACTTAAGTGTCACTTAATGGGAAGATGAAATTTCAACACAAAATTGCTTTATTTACTCATATTTTGAGCTTTCTTGCATTCAATTCTAATCACACTATCCCATATTGTTTTTTTATAATAGAGGAAGGTTTACAGCTCTCTTTAAAGTTACCGATTTTGGTTTCAGTCTTACATTTGCTAGCAACTTAAATGAGTTCTTTAATAATAATTTACTTGTTTAGGTGTTTGACCGTGGAATGATTTGGAACACAGACCTTGTAGAAGCATTGGAGTTACAGAATCTTCTCACAAATGCTATGGTGACCATTTATGGAGCTGAAGCTAGGAAGGAATCTCGTGGAGCACATGCCAGAGAAGATTTTAAGGTATCTTTTCTAGATAAAATTGTTCAGAGAAAGAGCAGAATGATTTTTTTCAGAATCAAAGACATTCCTTTATACTACATATTTGGTTGTTTCAGAATTTCAATCTTCATAGCTTTCTGACTTCTACTTGCGTGCCCTATTATTGACTGAAATTAGTATAATATGATTTTTATTCAGAGGTGTAAAATCATTCTTATTCTCATTTTACAGGATAGGATAGATGAATTTAATTACAGTAAGCCTCTTGAAGGACAGGTTGCTAGGAGTTATGAAGAACATTGGAGGAAGCATACTTTGTCATGGATTGACCTTGGATCTGGAAAGGTAAGAAGTCTCTCAGAATGGTCAGTTCTGCTTTCAATTAAAGATTTTGAAATCATATATTTGAGAATTACATATTTAGTAGTTGAACTTAGAAAATGAAGCTTAATGTTATTTCGAGTAAATAAGGTGTTCAATTGCATGATACTTGTTAGGCTCGTTGAGCTTGTTTCCGGTAGTTTTCAAGTAATCATTCCTCATCAAAATCAATTATGTAAATTTAAAGTATGTGATATGCAATCTACTGGTTATTTTTAGACTATTCCGCAGCTGGCCAAAATTTGCACTCAAAGATACAGAAAATTTTTAATGACCTGATTTTTATTCAGCTTCATAAAAATAATAGCTTTTGAGGGTGTGAGATACTGCAGGCAGGGTTAATTTCTTCTATTCACTCTTTGCACCTCACCATTCGACATAAAGCCGACTTATCCTAGTCTTCTTTAAAAAAATATCAAACCCTTTCATATGCACCCCTCTACATGAGCTCATGGTCAATTAAGTCCTGAGGGAAAACTGTGAAATAATTATATATTATAAGACTATAAGAATAATGCTATACATATAATAACTAATAATATCAAACCTATTGAAAATATATTTAAAATTATAAATCAAAGAAAAAAACCTTTTGGTAGTCATTACCTTTAAACAAAGTGTATTGAATTAACTAATGTAGTATTAGTAGCATTTGTAGGTATTTCATTAAATAAAATCTCTAGTGCCTTTTCTTATAGCATAAAAAGAGTTTGTCACTGTATTTTAGGTTCCCTTTAGTACATATCAATATTTTCTTTAGCGTAGAATGTAAACAATTAATGCCAGTTATTCTAAATTTTAGTAATAGACTAGAAGGTCTATGAATATTTTATCATTCCTCTGCTGATTAATTTCTGCTATTACCTTGGATCATAATGATATTTTCAGCAAGAATCGATACAAAATGATAAGTTATTGCTCACTTGAGTTGTCATTCTGTTGGTAAATGCTTTTGGAATTGTTTTATTTCTATTTAATTTTTATCTTACTCATTCTGCAGGTTACTCTGAAGTACAGAAGAGTCATCGATGAAACACTGGATGCCAAAGAGTGCTCTACAGTTCCTCCTGCGGTCAGGTCTTATTAAGTCGTTAGCAATCTCTCACAAGAAATTATAGAATGTACAGAAGCTGAACGTAATACATCAACGCCGATTTTCTGCAATACTGTTAACTTATGTCATCATTGTAAATACATTTATTAATTTAATGTGCAATTTTATTGGAGGCGGGGCGGCAGAATGATCCGTCACCCTTCATTCTGCAGTCCATGCCCTCATACAAAACAAACACTCAGAATAGTGGTTGTTGTGCGATTGAGTGAAAATATCACAAATGCAAAGTATTTTTTAAGGATTCAGCTCAGATGTCTTCAGCATTTGTCAATGCCTGATATTAATTCAGAAGCCTTTGATCTGTCGACTGAGATCGGTGATGCACCTAGTCTACAGAGTCATTATCCAGGTCATTTAAATAGTTGGAACTTTTAAAGTTCCAGATGCAGCAGAAACCTTCTTTTAATAGTATTAATTCTTCCTCTTAGTAGATGCTCTTGGTGTTGTTTTAACTTCTTTAGGTCTTTATTTATTGTGTACAATATTCTGTAACTTTTCATTTGATCATTCTGTAAATGGTTTTTGTCCTCATTGTTAATAGTACAAATATACCATATATATTTGTAGAAAATAGTAGTTGCTGTCCATTAAGAAGATGGATGGTTTTAATTATTTATGATATTACTGTGTTTTATTCTAACACGATTAAATTTTACTCAATTTATGCTCACAATCTGCATCCGACTGCTTCCACACTACTGGAGAGTTCTGGGAAAGCCAGAGCTCAGAATATTAGCACAATGCTTAATCAGTACAACTTCTTTACACTATAAAGTTCATGCTGTTTCGCCATGAAAGACTCGAATAATTGCATCTCATGCTTACAGAATCAATGCCTAAGATGCTAGAATGTCATCACGATGGAAATTTTAAGTGGCATTAACAAACATATTGCAACTTCAGGTATTAATCTCTAGTTCAATACGTAATGTATAATAGAAACAATAAAATGTGTGAATTTTTCGTATTTTATGATGCAAATCTATGTGGTTAGGAAATCCTTTTTCTAGTAGAAATAATTAGTTTTATTCATTCTTAACTTTTAATGTCAAACTAAACTTGCATGATCTACTGATCACTTAACAATTTTTACATTTACAACAAATAATTTGTGCTGCATAAGAAATGGAAGCTTTCATAGACAAGTTCCGTTGCTCCTTAAATAATTGAAGCTTAGAAATTTTAAATCAAAAAGGTTTTCTGCAACTACTTCTTTTTAAGATGTTGTAGCATCTCTAATATTATGCTCTTAAAAATATATTTTTGCTGTGTTTATTTATGAGACAATAAAACGTTTGTTTTAATGAAACTCTCATAACTCCCTGAAGTATATTTGTACTTTGAACTAATGTAGAGGAGCAATCTTATTTTGTGCAAAAAAAGAGCCTTAAAGTAAAGAGAAGTGAAATATTAGTGTAATTGAACCCAGGTCTCCCACTTTATGGCCTGGTATTCCAACCATTAAACCATAATGCTGTTTCAGTTCTCTGAAGTGGGTGATTTACACGTCTATCTTCTTATTTAACTCGTATATAGATGCTCGGATTGTTTTTTTAGTTATAACATCAAAACATTTATTTTAGCTTATTTAGTTAAGATTTTTGTTGTGATTTTCATCCTGCATCCTCATAATTCTTGTTACAATTGATCAATCTTTGTTGGGGTATGTTTGTAGGAAATGAGAATGCCTTACCCACCTTTTGATATAATTGCCTGTTAATTCTGTTGTGAAATAATTCAGATCAGGAGTCATTGATGAAAGAAATTCTGAATATGCATAGTCTTATTCACATGAATATTCTAGATTTAATGATCATTTTCTTTTAGTACAGTAGTTCTTTTAAGAATGTCATTTTGTTAACACTTACTCTTTATTATTGAGAATTAGATGGTGCTACAAAGAATGAAAGAAATATATGGAGCCCTATTTGCAATGAAATTGGTCCTCTTTTGAAGGGAACCAACACTTCCATATATTTTATGAAGAAGAAGTTGCAGCATTAGTCTTGGTATTTTTCTGTCAGACCTTGGATTTTGAGGGGGCACAAAAGTTTCCTCCAAATTCTGCTTGATATTTCAAATACGAAGGACAGGAGTGAGAGAAAGAGACCACTCACCCATATGTAAAAACTTACGTAGAAGAGTCTGATTGACAGTGCTATTTCCTTCCTTTCGAGGCGATGGACTTTACTTCTGCTGTCTGAACTTGGTATTGCTCTTCTCCCCCTAGTTAATTTAAGATCTAACCAATAGCGGGGAAGTCCAGAGGCCACTAGGGCTGCCAATGCTTGGTCCAGCTTGGGAATGTAAGCTACCCCATCATCGCGAATGGCCCATGCATGCCCAAATGCTAAAATCTCAGCATTACCAACCGTCAGCCTTAAGGATGCAATTTCTTGGATCTCTTCAGGTAGCACTTCTTGGAGACCCCACCTAAGAAGTGTATCTTCCAAAACAATAGCCAACCTCTCATTTCTCTTTAAAGAAAAGACAAACTGTTCCACACAATCTTCAATCGTATCCAACACCTTAATCTTTCTTGCTGCCATACGATACGTTGAATCAGAAGAGTTCATCATGTCCCTAATTGCAAAGATGGAACTTCTTGGGGTTACCATCTCAAAGTTTTTAATAAGTATATCTTCCAGGGATGATGGATAATCTGGAGGAGTGGTATGGATCAGTGAAGAGATGAGTTTGCTTCCATAGAGGGAAATAAAAACGAAAGAAAACCAAGACCAGCTCAGAAGAATTAACCGTGATGAACGTTGGCTGCTGAAATGGGAAGGATTCCATGATCCCTGTCCAAGAAGCATTGATCCAGTTGCCCAGAATCCCCTCAATAAAGATATGTTCTCAAGGGATATTACGTAGAGCACTAAGGAAGTGAGAAACCATGCTATGGCCAAACATAACCACAAGGTTGGGGAGAATGGTCCCGTTACTCCAATGGCAGGGCCATCGATGGTGAAGTAGGCAAAATTGTGAGGCTCTCGATTAAATATCTGCGTAAACTGCACTTGTGAATGGCGAGAGATGGTGACTGAAATGTCTCCAATAGCCATGTCACCGTGAGATTCCGATATTTGTGTCACCATCAGATCCCACACTCCAACGGTGAGGTCCCCTAACTCGAGAGCTTCTTTCGTGCTCGCAAAGTCAATCAGTCGGGTGGTGAAATTAAAACGGTGACTGATGACATCCAAAAGATGTCCTTCTGGTCCTAAGGGCTCTCCCACGCAAACAGTTTCCCGAACGAGCGAATTCGGTTTGGGGAGAGATTCGGTTTTTTCGCACCATATTGTTGGAGGGAAGGGGATGTACATTACTCTCAGTTGATGACCGTTGAAATCTTCGAAGTTATCCGGGAATATTTCAATATCTCCGGTATCTTTTTCATGGGTGCCGTTCCAGACACCTAGTAATCTTGGAATCCCTGCCCGGTCTCCGCAGAAGTAGCATGTGTCAAAGACTTCGACCCCGTTCTTGGTTGGTGTAACGAACACTACATTAGCGAAGGGTGCCAAATTCTGCTGACTATTCCAGAAATCCATGCTTCCGGAAGAATTTCTGCTTTCGATTTGTGCCTTTGCGAGGACAAAAATTACTTTATCGTGAGATAGAACATTGCCGCGAACGCCAACGAATGAGAAGAATTGGTCCGGCTTAGTTAAGAGGACAATATCAATGAATTGATAACCCTTAGGGCGACGCACCGATTTTTCACCCTCTGGATATCCTATTACCAACCGGTTGACATCGAACGAGGAGGCAAGTAGATCATACAAATTAAGATCATCAGCAGAAAAATCATGGAATTTTTTTTCTGTTCTGTCATCTACATGAAAAATAAAACGAAAGTTCATGAAAGAATAGAGAGAAATTTTTTTCGATATGAATTCTTCTATATGTTTTTGGGGATATCTGGGTTGTAAAGATGGGCGAGAAAGTGCCATTGATGAAAACTCAATGATTGTTGCTAATATGAGTAAAGAAAAACAGATATTTCTTCTCTGGTACATCGTTATCTACAAAATAAATGGAAAGGAGGAACAGTCCTGCTATATACTTTCAAGACGTCGATCGAAAGCTCCGTACAAGGATTACTAAATATGATGTACCAGCGAATGTTTATGCAACAACAATCTTCAATAAAATTCTTTTTAACAATTGTTACTGAAAACTGCACAAGTTATACAATAAGATTTAAGCTGTTCGGAAGCTTTAGTAAGAATGCGAAAGCCCGTTTGTCTGAAGAAAATGTTGAATTGTGGTTTATAAAATATGTAAATCTTTGGTAAAGTTTGGACTTGACAAACGGAAATTATGGAAATCATTTGGAAAGCAGTAGGAATGTTTTATTTCTGTAAAATAGCCATGAATGATGTACTTAAAACTTTATTCCAAGAAACATCAATACGGTAAACAGCACTAGTGCTTGACAGGACTCGAAAGTGTAAACAGAATCCAATAAATTTGTTTGCAATCCTAACGCTCCTAACTCTCGCATACACATTCTCTGAATGCGCAAATTTGTTTGTCGACAAACAATGTGCTCCGAACGTGACACTCAATGTAGATCCTATCTCCTCTTGAACGGTGAGTAATGATTCAGAAAAAATGATGTCCTAACATTTACCGTAGGAAGCTGATTTTCAACCTGAATGCAAAAGATTTTCTGATAAAGATGGTCCGATGAAGAATTGATTTTTTCATGAGTGAATTCTTCTTTCTTTGGTCACTATAATTTATGCATGAAATTTTAACCGGCTCGTTAATCTAAAACCCAGTAACTCCATAAAATCCATATTCATGATAAGTGATTCTAAACATGAATGTTTACACCTTACGATTTTGAGTTTTCCTATAGCTAGGATCAGGGGCGGATCCAGGCGTAAATTTTGGGGGTGGAACTTCCAGGAAGGGCCATAGCGAGTGGGGGGGGGAACTTTAGCTTCAGTCGTTCGAGAGAGAAAGACAAAGTAGAACTTCGAGTGCAAAGCAGTCGCCGATTTCAAACATTGTCAGTTTCTTCCGTATAACAAGGCGTTACAATGTTGTCTCACGGTCTGCATCGCCACCGCATGCGACTGAATGGCGGCCGCGTCCAGTGGCGCGTCTGATTTTGTGCCCGCTACTTGTGTGAACTCCTCCATTTGAAATAATGTTCAGCTATGAGTGGCGCGACTCGGAAGCCGGACAGAATGGCCTCGTGTAAAGGGCCAAGAGCATGCGACAACATTACTCCGACAACCGTCACACGTCATCTATAGACGACGCTCGGTTTATAAGTATTAAATTATTGGCCTCGGAAAATATATTCTCTTGGATTTGGGGGGGGAAATTTCCCCCTTCCCCCCCCCCCCTGGATCCGCCACTGGCTAGGATGAGCTATAACGATATGAACTCAACAGCATGTCATACAATAAAATATGATTATTTAACTGTAATTAATTGGAATTATAGATTTTCGAGAAGATACGTTTGTAATTTAATTAAATATCCCTCGCTTTATATGTTCCGTTTCTACGATAGATTAGCATCGCGAGCGGTTATCTTTGAAATCCGAACGTGAGAAGTGGTGCTGATTGTGAGATAGTAAAATAACCAGCACGCGGTGAGAGCCGGCAGCTACGTTGTCTGTAGAGGTTAGAATCTGAATATTCAAGAAAGAATTAAAAATGCTGACAAATAATTTACAGTCGATACCATTTTCTTCAGATATCGTCTAGAAAAAGTTCTCTCGAACCGTAAATATCTTATATTTGGTTCAGAATGACGGAAATAAGTTTTGTAAACTTAAATGTCGGGTGGTATTCTTCTTGCTTCTCATTTTGAATAATCAAAATATGAAAGGTTGACGCTGAACAGTATCTTGTGTTAAATTTAAGGTGGAAAGTCCATGATAACTTGCGGTACATTTTTCGGAAAATCTAACGTTTGTAAAGCTGTAGTACGCCTAGGTATGTACAAAAACATACATAGTGAGAAAATATAGGTACTCAAATGAAACGATTAATTAATTATATACAACCTAATTCTCATATTTTCTGAAGTGCCATTTTTGGCTACTAGCTTTCATAAACTCTTAATTGGACTTTTTTATTTCACATGATAAATTTGAAAATTATAATTATTAAACAAGCTCCCTTTGTTACTGCAACAATTACAGTCCTACTTATTGTTTAGATAGTGTTCAGAGCGTTCAGAAAGACTTGTAGAATAATATTTTTGCCAACTGAACAATTCAAGAATGCCACTGACAGAAGCAGTGATGGTTCACTTTTTATTGGCTTTGGATTGCCAAAAGAAAAAGCTCCATCTTGGTGGAAATATTTTATTTCCTCGCTTTGGGTAGGATCTTTAAATATCATTGATTATAATAGGGGTTAAATTTAAAATGATTACAACCAAAACTTACTGTCTTATTGTGTATATTGGAGAAGGTACTTACATGAGCTATGCAAGCTTTCCCATGAAAAGTTGTTTCATTTCGAACATCTTTATCAATTAACTTTATTCGATTCTATAATCAGAGGAATTAGGATTCCATAAATATTTTAAATACAAAATTTATTAAGGATGATTATATTTTTCTGGAATCCTAAATTTCTCATTGAAATTGAGAGATTGTACTGTTTAACATAGATTTTTGAGCCACTACTATAAAATTTGTTGAAAAAATGCAAAAATATTTTCATGTACAAGTCCATTTTAATAAGTATGGCATATAAAGAGAGTTGCGTTACTTCAGTTATTTTTTCGTGATTGTCCCTCTCACAGCAAAAAGGATAAAAAACTAAGTCCATTGCAAAGAGTGGTTATTTTTGAAGTATTGGTAAAATGAGTGCCATATTTCTGTATTTGTCTTACAGGAGAAAAATCTCTTAGTTGTCAATTGATGTGAGAGGCAAAGTCCGGTAATTTAGATGTGTTATCTCTTCAAAGAGCAGGAAATATCAAAGGCAAAAATTATTGTCACCTAATTCATCCATTTGCTTCCCATAACTTGCCTCATTCTTTCTTTGCAAAAATGCTTCAGAGAGCTTTATTAGAGACCTCACGAGTTTCACTCTCCTGTTTGTCCCTCCATACATCCTATCCCCTCATCTCTTGTTTCTTTTTGGCGATGACCCCTCTAGTCAGCATGGGGATTTTTAATTGAGTTCTCATCATTTTGACATCCACCAAAGGTGGGTTTTGTTATCATATGAAACTTGGCACAAAATCATCTGATCCAGGTTGGCTGGGAAAATAGGGGGTAAAAACATAGCTGATTCGGATTCCTAGGGTAACTTTTCCCCCTCCCTCTCGACACAGTCATTGTGTAAGAAGTGTGTGAATGATAGAAATATGATGGATATCTTGAGAAAGCTATTTGATATAAATTAGGGGTACCTTCTCCTCTATTGGACATCGCTCTTACCTCAGTCAATCATTATATGTGATTCTGTGCAGCACTTTGGTTATGGTTTATGTACAAATGAAATAATTTTTTTGATCTGAACAAACGTTTTTATGAATTAAAAACACTATAGTTCCATTTTACCGCACTTGCTCTCTTGGATTCAAGAGGACAGACGTTTATAATTAAAAATCATCTACAACAAGTACTTTTTCAATTTTTGTCAGCTCTTGTTATAACGGAATTCATCTGTTGATATTCTTTGGTTGAATACTAATGGCATTTTGACCTTCACCTATTTAAAAATTTATAGATCCAATGAGATACTTTGTAAAACCTCCACTACTAATAATCTTCTATATCTAATCTTATATATTTCTCTAATATATCTCCTAATCTGCCATCCTTGTCCTTTAAATTTAACTCCATCAGCATTTAAGGCCCTGATTTCAAGATCAAATAAATTATACTTCTGAAACCATAATGATTATTATGATAATTATGGCACATTTTCCTTTTTATAAGGTACCGAGTAACTGATAAAGATATTATAGGAATATGTACATTTATGAAATATCACAATGTTGTGTCACTTGATCTTTGCTACAATAATGTCACTGATGATGGACTATTGATTTTGGTAAATTATCTGAAGGTAAGCTAACTTCAGCAAAGTCACCTATTAGTAATAGGATATTACCTTGCCTTGAGTTCTTATTGTTGCTGCAAAAGTACTCAGTTAAATATATTAATTTATTTTGTATTATTTTACTTTCATTTTTCTTTATGCAGAATTCACACTATGAACTTGCTCATCTAAATTTAATGTGTAACAGCATCAAAAGCAATGGAATGAAATTTGTCTTAGAAGCAGGATCTGACTTGAGAGTTAAAGCCATGAGATTTAATGGGAATAAAATTGGTCCTGAGGTAGACTATAAACAGCTTTATTTTCTCCAATTATTTAATTTAATTGTATATTATATTATAGTGGTATTTATTTAATATATGAATCAACCTTGATGACAGTATACCTCTATAAATTGAGTAAAGTAACAAAACCGTTGATTCATTTATGAAGGAAAATTATACTAGGTTTTGAGTCTTGCAAAATAAATCAAAATTTGTAAAAAGAAGCATTTGCCCTAAGATTTCATATTTTAGTTCTGTTTTATACAGTTATATACCTAACCCAAATTACCTTACATGAACGAAGCTTATACCAATATCCTTAATGGAATGCTGAAATCATCTTATATACCTCCGTTATATTAATTCTCCAAAGAATAATATTTAATGCTCTAAAGAATGTTCATTCACCAAAAATAATTTTAAATAGATAAAAAATTAAAACAGCTTGATGAAGAGATATATCATTAGATTAGTCAAGTTTGTTAAAGCAAAATATTATATTCATTAAGGTATTAGTTGAATGAGGCCTATTTGATTAGACATTAGTTTATGTTTAAATAATCTTTCATTTTCAGCAAATATGAAAATAATTTCTTATTAAATTGTAAAATCTCTCCCTGTTTTCTGATTAGAAGTAGCTTTTACATATTAGTTGATACAAATGACTTTGATTCATTAAATAATTTTCTTGGCTGACAATGAGAAGGCAGAGCAAGAAAAATTAATTCATATAGGGCAAGTAGAGAAAGACGCATCATAGATGCAGAGATGAAGACAACTTATCTGTAAACTCAGAGATGCTCATAATCTCCCTATAATTTTATGAGAAATCATTCTCCCTCAAATTGGTGTTACTAAATTTAACATACAACATTTTTATTACATTGATATTGACCCAACTATTTAAATGAAATTGCTAGGGGTTGATTGAAGATCAGGAGTCCAGTGGAGGTGAATTGAAAAATTTAAGCAAAATTTATCTATTCAGTATTTAAGAATAATAAGTGTATTAAATATGACAACAGATTTGAAAAAGACTGTTTTCTCATGGGACTCTCATTTATGAGCATCTTGTAAGTTTACAATATTTACTTTTAAATTGTTATCTGTTTGATCTATTAAATTCTTCTTTGATTGGCCTCCTTCTTTGAGCCTCCTTTATTTTTATCAACTCTGTCATCTGAGGTATTTGATAATTTCTAGTATTCAAGAATTTCTAATTATTTAAATCCAATTAGCAAGGGACTAAGACAATATTTATATCCTTTTGCAAAAATGTAATTTTCAAATTCATGGAATTCAAAACTATCAAGATTATTTTAACCATGCATGCAATTAGCTTTAGTTAATTTTAAGGCTGTTATTTATAGTCTGATGTAAACATTATTTTTTTTGCCTTTAATTAATAGCTCAGTGCTGTATGACCAGTTTTTTCCAAGTGGAACAGGCAGTTGTGGATCATATTAAGAGCCTAATCATCTTTTGCATGAATATTGAGTGATTAAATTATCAAGAAACGTCATATCTTTAAAGGATTAGTCCTTTTTAATTATATATTGAAATATATTTTTATTCTGATGTAATATTTTATATCTTTCAATAGGGAGGGAAATACTTGGCCAAATTTTTAGAAAAGAATTCTTACATTGAGCAGCTGGATATTGGTGAGACCGAGCAAGACATCGAAAGCCTTGTGTACATTGCAGCTACACTGCAGAGTCCAACTATTACCCTAAGATCAATTGATTTGAGTAGACCATTACTAACATTTTCTCAACCACATGCTGCAGAGATATTGGGAAAAATGCTATATGTCTGTTGAAATTTTAATTCATCTAAAACCTATCATTTAAAATAATGCTTTCATAATGAGTAAAAGAGAACTGCGTACAAAGTAATTTTATAAATACATTCACGCATGCTTATGTATGCAACAAAGTGGGAGTTAATTACTGCTAAAAATAATTTTCAATGAGAAAATATTCTAGTATAATCCTATGGTAAATGTAATCTGAGCATGTTATGTTGAATTGAAAAATTACTTTGTTTAGTTTTAATCTTTGAAAATATCTTTTCACCAATGGTCACATAGGCCAAATAATTTCATATAGTTATAAAAATAGCATACAAATATTTTTGATTCTATTAGGTACTTCCTAATATGGTTTAATGATTCAAGCTAGTTGAGTATTTTTTTAAATGTTGAAGGAAGTCTTTCTATAGTGATAGCAATTTATCAGAATTTAAGGGAAAATAAATGATATAAGTTTATAAAGAATTCTATTGTATGAATTCTCAATTCATTGAGTTTAGTCTGTCAAAAGGAATAACTGGGAATGAGGATAAAGTAAGATTTGACATGAATTGGGCCATTTTTACCTTCCTGTAGAATGTAACAAATTCATGCTCTTTTACTGACTGTAAGTATCTGAGAATAGCTATTTTAGCAAACCGTGGAATGGATTAAAGTGGTTGAGGTTTAGATTTATCCAAGTCAAGCACAGAGTTTATGGTTAAATTTTTAATACTAGGACAACAGATCTTTAGTGCCTGAAGATGTTACTCTTACCTCTAGTCTCTGGAAATAATTAATATTTTTTTTTTATCTTCAAAACATAATTCACCATAATTTATTCCTTGCATATATTTTTAAGAAATCATATTAACTGTTTAAAATCGGCAACGAAAGTATATTTTATTCAAATAATAGTAGTCGAAAGAATGTATAACATCTAAAGACCTGACTCCCTATTCCGTACATATAACTACTGGTATGTGAAGATTGTATCTCCATCACAAATTAATCAAATTAAATTAAGATTAAATCAAGCAAATTAAAATTTTTTTTCAAACATTTGTGACTCATGCTATAATTGAATGAAACTTATATTAATATTTTATTAGTTTATCTAATGTAGTTATATCTTAGTTAATATGCTCATCATGTTTTTTGATGTTTAATGTATCTCTATGGTCTATTTATATAATTTATCAGGTAAATATTCACCTAAGGGAGCTAGTGTTGAGGAAATTTGGATTAGAGGACCATGATATGGAATTATTATCTAATGGGCTTCACAAGCTTGCCCATGAAGCCTTCACAATACCAAAAATAGAATCCTATTGTCATGATGAGGTGCAAATAAATTATATTTTTCTCCTTCCAACCTCCCTTCTCTACAAGTTCCTAGTCTCTTGTTATTTATCTCATAGACCTCAATATAATATCAGCAAATAAATAGACAATAAAACAAGCTAAGTAATTATTAACAGGTGAATTTCTTCATCGACACATTAATTAATACCCTAGAGCAGTGGTTCCCAACCTTTTTCAGCTGGCGACCCACCTTTCCTTATCAGAATACCTCATGGTCCATCGGTACATGGTGGAGTAAAAATCCTTATTTGTATCGTATCCCTTCCTTATGTATATTTAATTTACCATCAAATATTGCAAATATATATATCAATTGGTTTAGATTTTTCTTATCTTTTCTGATGGTCTATTCAATGGTTTCTCATAGTTTTAGGATCTAGTTGTGACCCACCAGTTTGGTACCACTGCCCTAGAGAATACGCACAAATGATATATAACCCAATTTTAAAATTAGTATTGGTAATTTTTTCATGAGCTCAAGGCCAAATATGTAAATCATTGAAATTTATTTAATAAACTCCAAGTGTTGTGCCGCAAAACAAAAGAAACTACATAATTTTAGGGTCAATTCCCAGTGGGGGCCCACAAAGATGAAAAATGACATTAGCTATCAAGGCACTTTCTTAAAAGCAACTACTCTAAGACAAATGCCGTATTTATTATTTAAGATGGCACATTTATTGAATATGAATGCCTACATCTTTTGAAATACATTTCTATTGATGTTAAAACTTGTCACTATCCAAATCCATGCTGCAAAAGGAACCTAGATAGTTTTTATGTCAGACTAATATTAAATAAATCAGATACATAAAATGATTCATAATCATTCTGAATTTGCAAAAAATGTTTAACATTATAGCTATAAATCATAGTAGAGAACAATCCACAGACCTTATAAGATTAAAACTTACAAAAATTTTCAAACCTCAGTATGTTAGGTGACTCTGCAAAATTGTGAATTTCAGGAATCAAGCAGCACTTATACTGAGGTAATTGATTTGACTGAAGAAAATGAGGCAGTCATTGAGGATAAAAGTGATGGGTCATCTCAAGATGAGACAAATGAAGTCAATATTGAATCTCCACTGGAAGAAAAGTCTATCGGTCCAACCATTTATAACCCACTGAAAAGAGTAATTGCAAAAGATGGACTTGTTTCCTATCTGCTACATCTTGATCTCAGCTGCAATAATATCTCGGATAATACCATTGACTACATAAAACCATATTTGCTATCTGGACCACCCCTTATATCTTTGAATTTTTCTCATAATGATCTTCATGATGTAGGGGTAATGTAAGTCATACCCTTGTTTATTTTATATTTCTCTTGCAAAGCTAGAAGTATCTCCTTACTAGATTTTGAGATATATGCAAAGTAGCAACATTTATTTTTATCGAATTTGAATTATTAATACTTGACTTGGAGTTTTAAATTCATTTAATGTTTTATTGTTCTGATAGCTTTGTTGAAAGTTAATCATTTTTCATTTTAAGAAGATTTTTCTTGAAAATTAATATTGTTTTTTATAAGTGTGGCTGTATGAGTCTCTGTGGTATTTCATGTTTCTAGGTTATCTTTATTAAACATGTTGTACTTAGTGAACCTGCAGCGCATTTTAATTGAAAGGTCTTCCTAATACTTACTAGAGCAAAGGAAAGTTTCCTGATGTAAATTTGAGTATACTCTTAAAACTTCTATGCATTTTTATAGGTAGATATATTATGAAAATTCCATCAATGAAAGTTCTAGTATTTTCATCAATTGCTTTAGCTACATAGGCACAAATACATATATAGTTTTACTTATTCTGGAACTCTATGTTAACTGAAAGAGACTAATAATCCAAGAGTTCAATTATTATTGAAAATTTTATGAGGATTACTTTACTATTACAGCTCATTTTTTTTCTATAAGTTAATGTGCAATTGATATGTTAATATTGAACAAATAAGAAACTGAAAGGTTCCACTTTTGGAAATTTAGAAATTATTATTTTTAAATTTTGAAATATATTCTTGATGAGCACCAATGTTTGTAAAGAGTCAACCATTGCAGAAATTGTGTAGATAACGCTTTTGAATATACTTAGGGTACTTCAACACTATGTAGTGTAGTGTTGCAAGCAACCTGTACAGGTTGCTTGCAAACTATAGCTATTTGGAGTTTTTATTAAAATTGTGACTCTTATATAGTTACACACCAGTGTTGCTTTTCTCATTTTTCAATATTTTATTTGCAGTTACTTCATTTAATGATGAATCCTAACTTGTAATTACATTTTGTCAAATTCTGGCTCTCGATGATAGATACTTTCAACAAAAAATCAGGTTTATAGTTCATTAAATATACTTACTTCATTAGGTACCTACCGTATTTGACGGCATATAAGACGCACCAGCATATAAGACGCACCCTCATTAAGTTGGCCACTCACAAGGAAAAAAAGTTTTAATAGTCCGTGCGAAAGTGCGGTACCACAATAACTTATAATGTAGTTTCTTTTAGTTGTCACGTTTCGTAAAAGCCAAATATTAACACAATCATTGAATGCAATTATGAAATAGGTAGTATAGACCATCTGGGCTTAAAATAGCATTCAGTATTGAAAGTTAATCTGTGGAGGTTGAACCTTCACATATAAGACGCAGGGAAATTTTTCGAGACATAATTTAGGAAAAAAGGTGCGTCTTATATGCCGTCAAATACGGTATATTACTTACATATAGTTACATACACTAGATGCTCACTCTAGGAGTCCTGGTGATTTACTTGTCATGATAATACATATCTATGTCTTTGACAAATTTTCATCCTCTGTTTTCTTTAGTGAGTTAAGTAAATGCATACCAAGCACAAACTTAGAAGTTCTGGACATTAGCCACAATCAAGTAGGTCAAGATGGAATTAGAAGCTTAACTTTTCTTCTTCAGAGTTCATCTTCACTACAAAAAATTTACATCTGGGGAAATCAGTTTAATGATGAAATATGCCAGGTCAGTGCTGTGACAAGTTTGAAGTTTAATACTGTGGGAGCTTATGTTATTTTTAATTTAAAATTCTCTGCATGGTATCCTATATTGCTGAAGAGCAGAAGTCTCATTTCCTTAAAAAATTCGTTTCTAATGTTACTGAAGCTATTATGCTTTTATAACATTAAAAATTTATTATTTCCTAACTCATTTTGAAAATGAAAAATGTTTCTATACAAGATATTAACTGAGCTGTTTAAATATGATAATTGTTAACTGAATCTCATCCATTAATAATGGCAATGAAACAGTCTCTCATGGTTTAGTACATTTGATTTAGTCTTCATTTTTCAGTAAGGATAAACATTTAATGCAAGCATTGAATATTTTCAGGCTTTGCATGCGTCCATACATGATGGCATCATCTTGCAAGAAAATATTGATGTAATATTTTATGAGGTTAATGAAAAATTCTTTGCAGCTTACAATAATAGAGTTGAAAGTCACCATATTCAATATTATTATGTACCTCGATGTCCTCTATTTGCTAAACACCCATCATAAACCAGCAAAAATAAAATTGAGTGTCCTATCCTCACAAATATATGCATATACATATATTTATCAAATGCTGCTTTTGATTTGAAATTGGAATTTTTGATCAAAAGAAATAATTGAGAAACAATTGAGTCACCCTTCATTCAAATTTATTTTTTCATACTTACTTTACTAAGAAGTTCAATGCAGAAGTTATTGTAATTTTTACAAATATTCTGTAATTTCTTAGATTTATAAAAATAGGTTTATTTGTAGCACCAGTAACTATGATATACATAAAATGAAAGGTCCAAAGTTATATTGGATATAGTTGAGATAGATATTGACTAGTTGGAAATATTAAAAAATGTAAGTCTGCAAATATTCATATCTAGTACACCTTAGACTTACATGGTATTGTTGTTGTTAATTACAAAAGGTATATTGAATGCTAAATGGTATTCATTATTTACATTATTGAGCCATTATAAAAGTCATGACGGAAACTTCACCTATTATATAATGAAATGGTTCATGCATGGCACTCTTTGTACGTTTGAATATAAAAATGCAGTCGATCATCTGCTATATTATGGTTAACAAATGCAGGTACTAAAAAGATGCAGTATTCATCTGTGCTTTTACAACAATTTACACTGCAGGTATTCTTATCAATAAACAAAAGAGATTCAGGTTTACATAAGCTAAACATGAGATCAAGGAAGCAGTACTGGCAAAGATGTTTTTGTTTAGAGAGATGTATTCACACTATTGAGGTTGCTAATAAATCTGATGGATCGGAGGATTCTTCAATGCCTATTGCAATAACAGATGAATCAGAAGTTGTTTCGTTGAACGCTTTATCTGTAGGACTTTCTTTTTCATCCAAATCAAGGTCCAAAGATGTTTCTTCAGTACTAAGTGATAACGGTGCAGCTTTATTTTTGAAAGAAACAGATTTTTTTCGTATAGCTGGCGTTTTCTTAGGCGAAGGAGTTTTAGATGTCCTTGAATTCCCTTCTGCATCAAAATTTGATTCAGGATTTGTCAGCACCTTATAATTCTTGGTCATTTCTACTGTATTCAAATCACTGTCTGAATCAACAGCTGAGGGTCTATCTTCACTTATGATTGACTCTGAAGGCATAGTCTCCATATTTCCATCTGCCATTTCATTGTCTGATGATTCCGTTACGGTAGACAACTTTGCTTCACTCAATCCCTTCTTCAATGGAGAAGACATTTTGTGTACATTACTTGTTGCTTTTGATGGTTCGTTTTTGAATGACCCCAAGCTACTCGATTGAAATTCTTTCAGGGGTGAAATTGGTTGTTGAATAGACATTCTGCGAGCACCAGCATTGACGGCATGAGATTGTGATGGAGAAACTGATATCATTGAAGGCACTTCCATAGGGTCACTTCTACTTGAATCTGATAGCTCATTTTCAGTCGTGTCTGTGGAATCCACTGATTTACGAGCACCTCTTACACCACTAAAAGTGTTCATAGAAATGGTAGAGATCCCAGACTTCTTCAATGAAGGCTGATTGAGCAATTTTTTCCAGGCCTTTGATTTAGAAAACTTCATCCAAACCACTCCACTGAGCTTTTCATTTCCAATAAACATTATGAAAATGAACAACCCCTGAAGACGATTGACAAGAGCAATGACGTACCATATCATTCTTATTCCCAGCCTGGAATCTAATCTCAGAGTATTGTGAAGTGCTTTGGTTACAGGCTCCAAAATCCAATGAAATCCCATCAGTAAAAGCAGCCTCAGGTACATCTTTGTCCTGAAATAAATTAGAAAAACTCTTTCATTTCAAAGAAATATTGTTTAAGGGTGTTCAAATGTGTATTTTAAGTAAATTTTCAGTGTTATATGATTATTCTTCGTGGTACCTCTAGTGCCTCTAGTGATGCCTTTACAGAGCAGAGATATACCATGTGAATTCTGAAATGAATTGATTAATTATCCCCATGTCTTATGGACTTTTTGTTTTTTAGTTAGTTAACAAACAAATGTTCTCTTGATTGTTAATTATTTTGAGATACAATAAAATAGGTAAAAAACTGTAACTGGAAAGTAAGGATAGTGGTGATAAAGGAAATTTTTCTTAGGTAAATAGAATTTGGTTAAATTTCCTTACTGAAAACATTAATACTTAAGAAAATCTTGAATCATAAATGTTCAAATGTGTAGACATATTAAATATCTAGGCTTTACTTATTTCTGGGATCTAGAAAAATTTGTATTGAAATATAATAGAAATTTTATTAATCCAAAATTAGCTTACCGATTATTACTATTATCAATATCCCTGCTGTGCCTTCTGCTGTCTTGATTTTGCAACACTGCTGTCTCCCTTTTCAGAATATAAATCTTAATTGCCGTCCAAGAGAAGATTATTGCATTGATTATCATGAGGGTATACATAACAGCTGTTTTGTAAAACCAATTCCGAAACCCTGTAGAAAGATTGTGAGATAAACTGTTACAGAAATACTTTAGGGATCCTTTTAATTGCTGCCAAAAATTATTTCCTACTTTGAGATTAAAGTAGGGACAGGGATAAGAATATTTTGAGAAACATATTATTTCATCATCTGTGTGTGAGCCAATTCTGTGGCAAGGAGGGAAAATAATTCCAGTCACTAAGAAAAAAATATTCTGTGGCATTATAATATGCCAAGTTCTGTAATTGGGAGACAAATCTTAAGCTTGCACTTTTAGAGAATGAAAAGATGTAATTGATACTTTGTGTTACTACAACATCTCACTAAGGTTAATTCATATTCTTCTAAATTTCTACGTATGTTACTGAATGATTCTTCTATAATTTTTTCCCTCCCTTTACTTCAAGTCAAAATCAACTATTAATTTGCAGAGTATTAAGATCATAAGTTTACTTACTTCCCTCTACACACCATGCTTTTCCAATGGGTTGATTTTCGATAGGCTGAGAGAAGTCGACTATAACTGTGATAAAAAAAGCAAGGAGAGGAACACCCCAACCATAGCAGGAGAAGATAGTAAACTTCCTGGACTCTCCATTTTTAAGTTGAGATACTGGTCTGAGATTCCTGAAATAATATTAATGATATTTTAGGATCTACTCCTTGACTCATAAAAGTTTAGATTTTTAAGGAGATTGAATTCAAATTTCTCCATGAAAATTTTTACAGCTGACATCAATTTATGTTTAAGTATATAACAATTATAAAATCTACTTAAATATTTTATTACTTACAAGAATGCCATAAGAATGTCAGAAGACATGACATTTAGCCAAGATAAGGGTGCAAGATGAAGGTAGAATTCAGATGGACCTGCAAAAATTGTAACATTTAAAAACCTGCTTTAATAGAAATTTACAAAAAATTATCTTAATTTATATTAAGTACATTATTCAATCAACTGTGGAATGGCTGATTACTGATGTATTACATGCCATGGATTTGAATTTCCTATCTTCATTATAAGGCCACCTAAGCTACTCATTTATGTCTAATAAATTAGTAGCTTAGAAGCCCTAGTAAACTAGTAAATAAATAATGCTCTGTGAGGGAGTGGTAAGAATATCCATAGTATTTCATTTTGGCATTTTCTCTTCTCTCTTATTATTAGCTCTAACTTAATTCAAGTTAGAGCTAGTAATATTTTGGGAATGTAATTCGGCTAGTATTAAGGAAACAACTTGTGATACTTGGGAAGGGATTATGTTTCAATTGGATGATAGGTTAATGATGTTTATATGATAAATGATATCAAATAGTGAAATTTAAGCATTGTATTGAAGTAAGTTGACAAAATGAGACTATTTAAAAGGAAAAATTCATATTCTCTGCTGTAGTGCTGAACAAAGTATTTTAAATTTCATGGTTATGGTATGTACAGCTAAAACCAAAATAGTTCCATGATAGTTTTGAATCTTCAAAGCAGTTAAGAGTGCTTGACCTACATTGACTTTATCAGTTAAATGAAGGCTAAATTTTCTAGTAAATAATTAATGGCAGTTTCTGACTTACCTAAAATGTAACAAATCCCATTAACCCGCAGCAGGTACCGGGAATGCACAATTAAATTTTGTAGAGAGTAGTATAAAAGTAGACAAACAGCATGGCACATATGACACTTTCCATGGACTGTCCTCAGACTGGGGCAATATATGTACAAGGCTAAGACAATACACAAAGCAAGGGAAGATATGGTTTGGGTCATTATCTTAAACATGTTGACAACCATATTCTCCAAAGCAGTGTGGACAAACTTCACTGTCCATCCTGTCTTCTCCCATGGACATTTCACTGGCAAGTACTTTCCCTCATCCTCAACATAGTCAATGCAGAATTTAGATCTTTCAATGCACACCACTTTCTCACTATGAATATGGCATAATTGGGCGTCATCAGACCTGATAAAAAAACTGTCTTCCTCCTCTTTCAGCAAAGTACTTCCTCTTTTTGAGGAACAGGGTTTTTCTGTGAGGAGTCCCAACTTCGTCCTCGTTCCATTAACTGACAAAACAATGGAACCATTGTTTTCTGCTAATTCTGGATTGAACCAAGCACCGCCATCGTCGTAGGAAGTATTCCGTGGAATGCAGTCTAGAGAGGAGGTCATAACTTGTCCAATTTGACAGCATTTCCTTAGACAAGGTAGTCCAATTTTACATGGACAACCCATAAGGGTGGTAGAATTTGGAAGAAACCAGTACGTTCCGTTAGGATATAAGGTCCTCGTTTCCGGATCCCATGCGCTTCCATCTTCCCTTACAGTCGCCGATGGCATGAATTCACTCTCTCTGAAGTTGCACGGAGTTGAGGAAGAAGGCTTCTGGGAGTAAGATGATGAAATGATAAATAAAACTGCGATGATCAGTCTTGGGAAATGTGAGCTCATCGCTGGTGTGTACAGCAAAGCATCTGTAAAGAGAGAAAGAATTATGGTTCTGATGTCCAACTTGGCTGCAATAAGAATTACTCAATCATAAATTACAAATTTTTGACTAACGCATTATTTGATAGTTTCTTTCGATTTTTAACTGGGCAATTAAGCAATCGAACTATAATCATTTACTTTCCAGAAAGAACCACGTCCCGTAAAACATCACCTCTCTTGGATTGGCAAGTAGATTTTTCTCATGAGGCCGAAATAGTTTCTAACAGAATTTACACCATCAAAATTTAACAGTTCCTCTCCATTCCTATCAGCAAAATCAATTTATTTTCGAAGATACATAACTATTTTTTATTCTTCTCTTCTTCTTCTTTTTTGCAACTTGCAGTTTTTCGAGTTTTCTCATTTTTAAGCCCAAAAATTAGGCCAGTTTTGTGCTCTTTGACCAGGATATTATGATGTAGAATCGAAAATGAAGCTTCTGCCCTTTTGGAACTGTGGTATAAAATGCAAAGATGAAAGGCTACCCCTAATTTGGGAGATCCGATTTTGAGTCCGTTAGATTTTCATGGCCGTTAATACTTTTTATGGAAGATGTGAAACATGGTCAGATTCGCAAAATGGGACGATCAGCGTAAAATTTAGAAATTTAAGGGAAGGGGAACTTATCAGGGTCCGACCTAGATAGGGGCCCTGAAAGCGTGGTTTTCATCATTCACGAACATATTTGAAAAACGAAAGGGGCTGGAACTCTATCAGCTGCCTAGAGTACAGTATTTCCTAGCTGCGGCCCTGGCAGTATACTGTATAACCTTGGAAAATGCATTAAAAAGTAAACGATCATCAACATTCGGTGGTGTATTTTATTCGAGTGATCTTGTGACGAAATTTGAAAGACACGAACACGAAGCATTTTTGTAGATGAAAATAGTCTTTGCTGAAACTTGTTTAGCGTGGAAAATGAGAACAAACTCTTTCTCGTGTGGTGTGCATCGGGAAATTATGTAATAATTGTTGAATTTGGAGCTCACTTTAATATAATTTATTAGTCTTACGGGTTTTTTCATATAAGAATAAGAAGATTTAGAAGCTGAGCTCGATATCTTCAAAATTCGTACATTTTAGCAAGAATTTTACGTCTTCCACCAGTGATTTGAGGTTTTATCTCGTTTCAATTTATGTCGTTTATAGACTGATGCCCTTGGATTCTATATTAGAGTGTAGGTTACGAACTCATGACGCAAAAGAATAGCGTTTCCCAGATTTTTCTCAATCCCGGGATTCTGGGACTCAAATGACCCCATCCCGGGAAATTCCCTGAATTCAAATATAAAATACATAAGCAAGTAAATAAGTAAATACATTGTATATTCATAAATATTACCAATTCATAATATGTAACATTTTGATAAGTATATTGGTTAACTTATTAAGTAAGTAAGCAAATAATATATGTACTTTCATTTACGCGATGGAAATGAAGGAGAAAAAGTCTGTCGAAGCCGGGGATCGAAGCCGGGGATCGAAGCCGGGGATCGAACCCTGGTGTCCTAATTGCCGGTAGGTTGCTCTAACCACTAAGCTACCACGGCAGCACAATCTTCCCGTCATTTCCAAGGGCTATCATGGAGAATCTTCATCCTTGTTCAATATACTTTCATGTTAACAATAATAAAATTGCGGAGAAGTTTTAAGCTTTGAAGAATTATCAATAGGTGCTTATTGCTTATAATTGTCTCATAAGGTGCTTTTCATTGCTAAAATATTTTTTAGTAAACACATTAATTAGAATATCGTAACTCAAATTTATGCACATTTTTTCAACAAAGAGACCTACCGTTGTAAATTCACGTTCTAATTTCAACAAGAATTAACGAAATTCATCATTTATCCTAAGTGACCGCTCACTGGTTAATTCAAAGACATCTTTTTATGTAGACAAAGTTACTGGGATTGTTGTTTACTTTGCCAGTCCTTACAGCATTTTTAATCCTCGAAATTATTCATCAGTGATGGCGAATTTACACCTTACCACAGTCAAACTTTCACTGAAGGCGTTCTTAAGTGATGCTACACTGAATTGGAAAAGAGATCTAAACATATGTGACACTTTGTGACACAGAGAAGAGATATATGTAAAACAAGGTGTTTTAAAAAAACATTAAAATATTTTCCCTCTAAAATACAGAATATTTATTACCTTAACGGAAAGAATATTGATTGAATTTCAACAGAAATAACACATGAAAGAAATTAGGCTCATTTTGCTAATTAATAAGTAAAATGGATACTGGGATAGTGTTTTCAGCCAAATCGAATTTCATTTATAAATCATGGAGACTAGCAAGTTTATAAAAATCAGTCAGCTCTCGGGATTGTCCCGGGAAATTCCCAGCTTCATTCTACATACGGGATTCCTGGAAACGAGATTCCGGGATCTCTTCCGATAACCTCTTTATGGCACTCTGGTTTTGAGTATTTGCACACAGAACTGAAATTGTACGGTACTGAATTGTTATTTCCTCGGAAGGTGACCCTCGGTAATTTATAATTTTCTTCACTATATCAACATCACTGACGTAATAACATAGACAATGCTCTACCTTAGGTAATGGTTATCTCTCATTTTATAGAATATGACTCCCTCTCGACAAGAATAAATCATTGTATTAGACTGATGATGCCTTCGTATCTACCCTTCCTACTGTACAGTGGAGTCAAATAAAAATATTTTAAAGAAGTGGCACCGCTCGGAGTGATAGATTTAATAATTTATATTAATTTTATTTAATAATTACAGTAATAACCTCATTCAGTCACCTTTAAAAGTACGTAACGCTGACCTTGTAGAAATGATATCACAATTGATGTTAGAGCATACATGCTCGTCCTCCGATAGATTATTGACTGCTTTTTTCAGGCAATATCTTTGTTCCATAGTAGCTAATGCTAATTTTTAAAAAGTGGAAACTCGTGACCTAAATAGTACTTCTGGCGGTATGAATCGCAGCCAGCATTCCCGCTATCTAATTACATTATTTACTGCCTGGTCGATAATTTTGCTCGTTGTTTCAATTCTCAAATGAATCATTAACTCACTCGAAGATTTCGTGTTTTGACGATTAAAATTTTCTCTGTGATTTTGTAAGAGAGGGAAATAAAGTATTCAATTCACGAACTCCAGCCAGCGAAGAATAACGACTCAAATCTTACGTAAAACTGTTTAAGTAGTCAATGAAGACAATCACTGAGGGACATTTTATGAATTAACGTGCTAAAATAAGCAACCAAGCAATGATGTGTTTCAGAGCTTAGAAGTTTAAACACCAAAACATTCTTCTTTTATCCTACAAACTCTATTTCTGGCAAATTTTCAATTCCGACCCATTTCCCGTAATTCTATATGCAGCCGCGAATATACGTTTGGAAAATTAAACGGAGAGTCCAATATTTTCAGACGGCATTCTATTGAAATATATTGAATATTTTAATATTTGACATGATCAAATTTTGTTTTTATTGAATCAAATGTGAATAAGTTCCATCAAAGATCACGAGAATTGATTAATTAATTACTTTCCTCCATACTATTACTGATATGTTGAGAAAATCAAGCGGCATTTTGTATAAATTAATCTTTGGAGGAAAGTTAAAGTAAAATTAAATTTGGAGGAAAGTTTAAGTTAAGTAAAATTTTAATACGCACTCCCTTGTACTCTATATTCCGGATTAAGCTTTTTCATATTTTTATCTTTAATCATCAATCCTCGATGGAATTCTTATATGATGTTCTAAACCAAAAATAAGTGACGATGAAGACAGCTTCCATTAAAAAAATTAATATCTTTTACTAAACCACATAGAAGTATTATCTACACAACGAAATCTTATGTGGTTAAGTAAAAGTTATTACACTGTTTGTATGGAAACTTTATTCAACATCTTCGTCGTCATGTTGTAATTCTACATCGTAACGACTTCCTCGGTGAGTTTCAAAAACCAATGATTTGAATGTATATATTAAATGGTCTCCCGTGTACAGGAAGGAATAAATATCTTCCAAGGGCTACGAAATAAGAAGTCTAATTAAACAGGAAACATTTCTGACTAGGTCGCCCACTGCGCAGTGAATCTTGTTGACCATGAGATGGTTCGAAGTCGAATTTGGGTCGTTGGGTATTCCATCTTGATCTTTCCATCACCGAAGATTTCTAGCGGGATCGGAAGCTATACCGAAATAACATAGCATGGGCTGTATCCTCAAATATTTAAGATTTAATTGCTGTAAGGCGGTCTTAGTATGAGTTACCAAAACAGGGTAAAATAAGGAGCCTTTTCTAAGCATCCAAGAATATATATTAGATAGCTAATTCTCAGGAGTGTGTGGAAGACTATCTGCCGGAGTGCAAAGAACTAATTGTTATTACTCATTCAAATCTGAGATTAATAAAAACTTTAATAAGTTGAAGTATATTACTAAGTTTATAAGGAAATTTTGGATTCACATAAAGTTAATCTTAATTTTTATTTTATCTACCCCTCATTAATGCCAATTATCAACTATAGTTTACTGATTGCAATCGTCTATGTATGACGTTTTTTCGAATATTTGGCTCTTATTCCCCAGTAAGTTCTGGAATACCGTAATGAACTGTAACGAAGCGAAGATAAAAATAAAATACCCCAAAAGAGCAAAATACAAAAGACACAGTAAAAGAAAAGAATGGGAAATTATAAAAAATCAACGATCTTCAAGGAAAAATATCACAAAATAGCGAGAGATTCCATGAAGTTTTTATTTACTCTCGTTTCCTCGAAGGGTAAGAGAGCACGGAGATTGAGTAATCAACGAGAAGATATTCGCACCGTTTATAGCATTGTTTAATGAAACGTCTTCAATTCAGTCTTCTTACAATTATGAATCAAACTTATGGGTTTAGCTATAAAAATTAATCCTTACTATTTCATCCTACCGCTATAACGTCAAACCTAAGATGAGATGAAATGAAGCTTTCGCAGTAGCTAAAGCGAGATGTAGAAAATCATTTTCCGTGGCAAAGGACGCAGAAATTCGATTTCCTGTTGGTGATTACTAGTTCTTTTCTTCGTTACTAAAAATGGTACTTTTATGCTCTGGGAAATTGTATCATTATATGCACCATCAACTTTTTATCCATCTCGAATCTTTCTTAATATCACGCTGAAGATGACCTTGGAGCTTATTTTCAATTTTCCGAAAGGAGAAGGGTTTCCGATTTGAAAACAGACTTCTCTACAATGTTCAGCGAACGAAAATGCTGCGGAAAATGTCTTTCTCCAACTGCAGCATAACCTTGGTTATCGAAGTGAAATTTGAATTAGGAACTCGTCTTAACGTTACCTCCAAATAACTTCCGAAGGACGGCGAAGAGAGAGGAATTCTCTGCGGTTACTTCCTTGTTCTTTGTGCCGCCAAACTTTTTCACAGGGATCCAGGCATATAAATAAGGTTGACAACATAGATGTTGCTTAGCGAGGAAATCCGGCGCCGATTGAAAATAATCTGTATTATTCTTAATAATGCCCTATCAATGGAGAAATCTAATGTTATTGTTTTAAAATTGCTTCGACAGCTTAGGTCGTTCCGCACATGAGCTTCCACAGGGAATTGAACCCGAGACCACTTTCACCAAAACCGAACGCGTACGATGTCCCAGTCACCCAGCCACCCAGTCACCAGTCATACAAAGCCGGGACATTTACTACTTTAAGGACGAAAAATCCTACAATCGGGACTCTACCAGGAATTTACTGGGAAGAATCCGGGACAATGTTCTAGTTATAAAATCCAAATGATGGAAGTTACTTTTTAACTTTGCACATGAAAGTGTGCGTCTTATCCAAGGTTGTACTGAAGTGTAATCAGAGGTGCCCATCCCCCCCAAAGGCTATGGCGCATTCCCCCCCAAAACCCCACCAGTTAATCCCCCCCTTCCTCCCAAAATCCTACCCTATTTCCCAACAAAAAAATCAAATTCCGACAAAAAGCGCACTTATGTAAATTTTACAATTTTAAATGGCTTCCAAAGAAACATAATAATATTCATTAATATTAAAATTAAAACTTTACAAAGTTTTATAAGTATAATATTTAGTTACTTACTCATATAAGACTAATTCATAGTATAGCTTTTAGGTAAATAAAAAAAAGAAATGCAAATACATTACTTTCTAAAAAATATTTAATGGATTTTCCGAGGAAATCAAACAATGTACTTGTATGAAAGTAAACAAAAGTACAAACTAATTACACTATGAAAATATACACCAATACATTAGACTACTTTTAAACATTATTTGCCCTAAAATACATTATGATAGGTGTTATATAATCAAATACCGTACATAGATAATGAATATCTCTAAAAAGAGCACAGTAACTGACCAAATATGTAAAAATAGGAAAGAATAACTTAAAACAAAAACCTGTATTTAAAATACAAGCATAAAAACAAGCGATACACAAGATTTTGATGCATGAAGTTTTTATCCTGTCATCATAATATAGCAATAATTCAAATGTAGGCAAAGCAATAATTTGAAACCTTAGAACAATAATTAGAATAGTTGTGTTCTACAAGGTAACAAAATTGTATGAAATACGCTAAAAAGTCAAAACAACTTATTCTAATAAAACACTATTTTTACAAATAATTATATACATATTTACATTTGTACATCTATAAAGAGATTATAAATACATAAGCTGCTTACAAATTTAATTACAATCACAGCTAGAAGTGTTTCTGTCTCTACTCTTGATGGCTTTTGTACAGAAGTAATTTACTTCTTGGCACGGTTGTTAGGGCGAATTTATCAATAATTTCGCTGTTAGAAATTGATTTTAATATGTCATTTTCGGAAGCCAGTATGAGCAAGTTAGACAGCCAAACATCCCCCATACTGCTTCTTAGCCTATTTTTGACGATTTTCAATCTGCTCATTGTTCTTTCTGCTGAGCAGCTTGTTACTGGTAATGAAAGGATGATATGATATAACATCATTAGGTTTCGAAAGCCAGACATATTAATCAAAAATCTATAAGGTTTGATGAAACCCTTCTTGACCCACTGGTCTAGAACTCGTTCTTTTGATGTCTCTGTCACTTCAGCTGGGTTGGGTGAGTCATCATCGTGAAGATTTTGTGAGCCACATTCCTCATTCTCTTCCAGGATATCAAATAAATTAATGTTTCTGTGCCCTTCTTTGTACAGGCGGCTGAAATCATTTACTTCTTTGCAGGTTTCATCAGCATCAATTCTGTAAAACTCACACAAACCATTTATTTGAGTTGGGTTAATGGTTCCGTCTTCATTATCAGCAATCTTCAATAAACCTTCATGCGAAAAATATGTCATTTGCTGCACAATATGGAGAGTGCTTTCTGGAAATCTATCCTCTAACTGGGTAATCAGAGAATCTAGTAGTTTGAAATAAACTTCAACTCTTATTTTGGCCATCAGGTTTGTTATTGGCTCATCCACAGATAGTTCATCCATAAACCTTTTGTTCTTACGAGGTCTTTTGGCGAGGGGTTGAGATATGTTGTGGTCTTCTACGAAGCTGTTGACGTGCTGTAACATTTCATCATTCCATGATTCGTCACTCCTTAGAGCCTCCAATCTAGCCTTCGTCTCACACAGAATAGCGGGCACTATTCCGTAATCAATGTTTTTTGATTGGAAACATATGGTTACTGGTGCGAGAACTTTGAAAACTGTGGATGCGATTTTCATTGTTGCCACTGTTTCAAATTCAGACAACGCTTTAAAGAGTCCATTTGCTCGAGTAGTAGTGTCATTGTCTGACTTTTCATCCTTCGATATTTCACATAAGGATTCCCTAAGGACATCGTAACAACTTATAACTGTTGCCAAAGCATCATTCCGACTTGACCATCTAGTCGTGAGGACTCTTTTTAAGCGCTTTTTTCTAATATTAGGAGGTCCTTTGTTCAACTTCTCTGTAAAGAAATGATGTCTTTTATGTCCCGACATGAAAACGTATAGTTCTTGAAGTGTCGAAAACATATCTCTTATTTGGGGGCAAATATCCATAGATTTTTCTATGACTAATGCAAATCTGTGGGAGCAGCACCAAATGTAAAATGCTTTAGGACATTCTTTTAAAACAAAAGTCTTAACTCCACTTAATCTCCCACGCATATTACCTGCTCCATCCATACTTTGCCCAACCAACCAATTGTTATCCAAACCTAATGATAGCAGGGTGTTGAGAAGCTCTGATGACAAATGTTCTCCAGTTGTTTCTCCACTCGTGAAGACCTTTATCAGTCTCTCCTCTGGTTTGACATCATCTTTCATGCATCCTTGAGAATCTTTTATCTCCACATAACGAACCAGCAGAGTCGTGCATTCTTTTTTGCTAATATCCTGAGTGGAATCGAGGATAACTGAATAGGCATTTGTCTCTTTCACATGTTGAACAATTTTGGAAACGACCATTTCACTCATGGTATGAATTATGTCAAACATGTTTCTATAACTTAAAAGGTTGGACGCAAATTTTGCTTTTCCTTCCTTAGCTTTATCCAGCTTTTCTAAGTAAACCCTTGCATCTGGGCTATATTTTGCTAGCAGTCTAAAAAGATTATGAAATTTTCCATCCAGAGATCCTTTTTTTCTAAAGGCTAACATTTCTGTTGATAGGTATCTACAACAATCTACAATAACAGAGAGTATTTCTCGGTGATGTGCAACTAGTGAATCTGTTTGCTTCGCCAGGGTTTTGTCGATTCTTTGTTGTGAAATCCACTGAAGTCTTGCGATTTGGGAAGACACATGGTATTTAGATTTTTCATGTTGGTCAATATCACGATCACCCCTGTGGTCTATCCAACCCCTATAACCCGTAGTGCCCCATACAGTCATTTCTTTAGGTAAAGCGAAGAGGAGGCAGTGGAGACAAAATGCAGCATCTTTGTATTTGCTATACACAAGCCATTTTCGTTCGGTCGATGTCCCATTTGGCAACATAACCTGCTTTGCCTTTCCGTTGAATTTCCTCCCGCCAGTATTGGGAAAATTAAATATATCCAAGTTTTGGTTTTCTAGTTTCAAAGCTGCATTAATCATTTCTGGAGACAATTTTTTGTTGGCAAAGTAAGCTGGATCTTCTGACGAAGGCGTCAACTGGTTGTCCTCTTCAATGGTACAAGCCACATCTTCATCTATCTGCATCTGTTGGTTACCGTCGTAGGTTGGATCTTTTGTTGGTAAAGTCGAGTCGTTATCATCTTTAATTAAATCACATAAGTTTTTCTCTATCTCTTTGGGTTGTTGCACTCTTGTAGAATGTAAAACACCTTCTGAAGAAAATGTCAAGCTTTTATCCTCTTCGATTTGTGCAATATTTTGAGGTTCCTGCTGCGGGTCAGAGTTATTGAGGAATTCAATCTCTTGATTGGGATTTAATGAATCATTTATTACTTCCCGCTCACGAACACTTCTATCGGAGTCAGAACCAGGAAGTGGTATTACACTCTTAGTCTGGTTTGTGCTGGTACGAGCAGAACTTGTCACTGTCGTAGAAGTAGATGGTACAGATATGTCCCACTCAGATTCTCGTAATCTAAAAAGAAAAAGCCACACTTAATACTATATTTATACATCTTATACGATAGTAAAAAATATGCTCATTTTTGCAACAATAAAAAATGGTGACTTTATGTATACAAGCTAAAAGCATAAAACATTGTTTTTAATTTTGATGAACATTAAAAAAATACATTTATTTTATTTTCTATATTCTTTATTCCACATACATGGCTAAAACAAACGTGCGTAATATTTTTGAAACGTACATAAATAAATGGAAAAATATAAATACTGTAACAAGTTAAACTTAAAAAAAATAACGAAATAAACAAATAAATTAAGTTCGCCAATTCACTAAATTGCTATTAAATTAGAGACAGACGATTAATACAACGTTTTTTATAAATACGAAGTATATAAGTACTCAACTACAGAAGGCTCAAATACAGAAATAGTCAAATATCGTATTATCCACTGTTCACACGGCACTTGCTCGCTATCACCAGGTAAACGCAATTCGGAAGTTGTAAAATACATATAGCCTGGCGTGGTTTTTATTAAATCGAAGAAAATTTGATTTAATATACTGCTCTTAATATATTTAATTATATTTAATATACTAAACAATTGCGACTGAATAATTAAAAACAGTCCTCGAACATTGATTATATACATAATCAATTTGTTATTTATGCCATCGGTTGACGGACACGAAGATAGTATCCGTTGCAATAAGAAACATATGATACATTTAATTAGCACATACTATAGTTTGTCGTGCAAAACTGTACACCAACATTTTAAAAAAATTTCAGATATTTTAACTTTAACTTATTTTGAATATTTAATTAAATTAGTTTTGTAAATTTTCTCGACTTGCGTTACAAATTTTTATTGAGTACGGCATTTACTTCTGAAATACTGGGTACGGGCATTTGTTTACATGAAACTGTTACATTTTCATATAACATAAAATTGCCTTTGCATAGTATTTTTGACGTTCCAGTTCCACACAATACTTGCTGTGAATATAAAAATAAACATTTTCAAAATTGACACTATAAGATCTTTTAAAATGCATGCACAAAATAAGCTGAAATCAATAAAAATTAATAAAATAATGTTATTAAGCCTATAGCCAAACTTAAATGTAAAAGTAGGTATTTAAAAGTATGGGTCCGCTCTACCTCGAAGGATTTTTCCGACTCGCTCCGTATTCAACTGGGCTATCCTGATGAAAGAACAACACGCGTGGAAGCTTGCAAGCCTTTTCCTTTTACAGATCCCTAATTGTATATAAACTTTTTTACAGAACAATGAGCTTTTCACACTTGTCTGATTCCAATCCATATCTGCCCGTTTTATTTTTTTCGGAACACATTTCATTTTATTACTAAAGAACTTCAAAACGCTTTATTTTGACAACTTTATTGATGGCCCATTTATTTAAGTTAAATTTTCAAAAACGGAAAACAACAAACAAACGTTTAATTAATTGAATGAGAAAATTTATTGATTAAGTGTGATTGGTTAAGAACTGACCATAAATTGGGAAAAATACAAAACCTTCTTTTAGAGCATAACAGACTGGTAGAACTCACCCCTAAGATATATGCTAATTGCTCATTTTCTAACCGTTAGAATCAAACAGTAACAATGCTTTAGATTCTTAGCAATTAACATCTTACCAGCAAAATTAAATCCAAACAACAATAATTTTAGTAGTGTATTGTATTATGATAATTAAAAAAAAATTAAATGGCAAAATAATGTTCACCAAATAATGTACGTTAGGAATTGAGAAGTAAAGTGATAACGTTGTTTGAAACAAGTATCCTAATATACTCGTATACTGTATATACATATTTTAGTTTGAAGAATTGAAGTTAGTACCATAATACATCTTTAAAAAATAATAACTCCTCAACCTCAAATACAAGCAAAAAACAATTATTTTAATTATAGTTTTTTCTCATTTATTACTTTTCTCTTATTATTTACTAGCGGAGTGCCCGTTGATTCTCAACGGAAATATGAATGGAATGTAGTTCGAAAGAAGTCATGAAATTGAGATATGAAAAAATTAGATATGAAAAGTCTTAAATTTATGTAAAAACAATACTTCTCTTCAAAGTTGATGGGCAGAGAATTGCCAGAATTTTCATTGCACATTAATTAACTAATAGAGTGACCAGTTTTCACTAAAAGAGGAAACGGAATAAGATTGCTATGACAGCGTAAGAACGAATTTCAAAAAGATGATCAAAAAGGGGTATTTACATTTAATTAAGTAAAAAAGTTCAAAGTGCCTCTTGGTATCGCAGAATCACAAAAACAGTTACACTAATATAAATCATAAACTAAACAAATGCACCAGTCGCTACAGCAAATAGAAGAAACCACTGAGTACGAAATGAATGGAGACGAAATCACAAACATAGCCACACAAATCTTGTAAACCACAAACGAAAACGAATGAACCAGTCGCTTAGCACGTCCAATATGTCTGACAGACTGCGAGCGAGTGAGCGAAATCATCGTAACTATCAAATAAACGGCCGCAATCGAATTAGAATGTAAAGTAGTTAATCTAATTAGAACTCGTCCTTTTATGAATTAACACCTAATTTATTCCTTAAGATGACGTTGGCTGTTCTTTAATTAAATTACTTAACACTTCATAATTAACCCTCTGCTGTAAAATTAATTGTAAGAATTGTGAAGAAAATTTTTATCCAATAACAATGTAAGCGGATTGAATAGGATTTAATTTAATTTCAATGTTTTCAGATCCCGTTGACGAAAAATACTGTCTTCAGATATTTTTATATACGTGGAGATAGGAAACGTAATCCAAGCGAAAGTAGACATTCAAACTTATGGGAGTTATCTCATTAAAGCGATGTAATCGGTAGTGATAAGAAGTGCTCGCAAGTTTTTCTCGCGATATTTCCTCAAAAATTCATGAAATCTAAATAGCAAAAATTAACTACATTTCCTTTACTTGGCCATTTATTTTTCAGTCTAATTTGCATGATTTTAACTCGCAATCATGAACAAATACTATAAATTCTGCTTTAATCTCACAGTACCTCTAAAACGAACACCAGTAGAAATAAGATGTACCAAGAAGAGCAAAACCAATTGTCAATATAAACTTAGAAATGATTCAATTTTGTGTCAATTCTGTTAATCATTTGCGATTGTTTTCGGCGATATCGGCAAATAATTGAAATTCAGGGACATGAATCCTATAGTTAAAATATTCAAAGATGATATTTTCTTGTATAGAGTAACATATTTGAAAAAAAAAATTACTGAGTTTAATACTAGACTAAAGGCAAACCATATACCAGCAATACTTCTTTAGAGGGAATTTCTATAGTACATGTAACTGAAATTGTGAAGTAAATTAACGAAAAAGACTTCGAAAGTGATATATCTTGTTGGAGGTATTTCTTCGAAATGATGCTTATTCGACTAAATTCTCATTCAGTTATCCAATTCTTCCTTACCTAGACGTACAATCTATTAGTTACAGGAATTAAAAGAATACATGAATACTTCATTTCTTTTGATACTTGTCTAGAGTCCGTAAAATGAATACTACTTTGATTTTTTGGAATAATTTAACCCTGCAACATACAAAATACATATTGAAGCGTATATCTAATGATAACATTTGAGCAGCCTGCATAGAACCGAAGCATAAAATTAAAGGACATTCGCCATAATCTGAAAGAGGTGTTCCATATTTTAAAATCTAACAAACTTATGACGCATCGAAAATCGTTTAACATGAACATTTAAACATATTATTTAAGATATAACAAAATACCAATGAGTATGACTATCACCATCATGAAAAAATATAGGTGGATAGTACCTATGCTAAAACACACCAATATATGATCCACTAAAACATTTCTTGTTTTAATTTCCAATGCTATATCTAAAAGCATAAAATTCGTTTACCTTTTCCCAGTCAGGTATAAAAGGATTGTGACTCCTTGCTGCTTTATATCCAACTCTTGACACTTCAAAACGAAGCAATTACTGAATTCAGGGATATTTCAACGATCTTGATTGATTCATTTTTTAGCGTTAACGATTAAATTCACGGCGGGACGCTAAATGAAACGATTAGTATTTAGATCGGAAAATAAGAATGAAAATGTAGTTAACTTACCAAGCTAAGAAGATATAATTACTTTATATGAGAAAAGGAAATTCATTTAATATGACGATGAACATTAATTTCACGTAAAGAATCAATAAACATCGGTGTTGCTATAAACAAAGCTCTGTTGCTGCAGACGCGCTTCAACGAACTTGAATTTAAAAATATAGCTTGGTCTTGACGACGGGTTGTTTACAATGTCAGATTTTCAAAAAAATTTCGTATTTTACTTCCAAATTCTCACAACTTCGAAGCGAAAGCAATATTCTATGACCAAAATAAGAAACTTCATTCCATTTCCTTTGTTTTGGTGTTAGTTTTAGTTTTCAACGACCGTTATTTCTAATTTAATTTCATTATAGAAAAGTACCCTGCAAATGATAAAATTTTCTTCCCATGTATTTCTTATGGAAACTCTTCGACTATCTGGAGTCGAACCGAGTACAGTTGGGTCAACAAAAAGTAGCCTATCATTTGCGCAGAGGAGATTTTTAATATTGTACGAATTTTGAAATTTTGAAAATATTTAGCTTTAGAGTTATAGCGTGAAATAGATTTTTGACCCCGACTGGAGACAAACTGGAGACAGATAAGTGGATAAAAGGTAGCCTATGTCACAAGTCGGATGACAAATGACCAGCATGCCAAATTTCATCAAAATCGGTTGGATAGTTTTTGAGTGATGCTGTAACAGACAGACAGACATGAAAATTTCTAAAAGGTGTTTCGGACTCGGGAACAACCCTAGTATCCAGCAATACAACTTTTTTTTAAGTCGGATCAATGTACAGACACGACCCCCTCTACAGATTTATTATATATATAGATTAAAGAATTGTAACCAACTTACCTTTGCTCACTTGTTGGCTTGTATGGGATCCATGGACTCTGGCCTTCTTTAACTTGAACAATAGTGTATTTAATGTTTAAATTGTTTTTAAATTTATAGGAATGTTTACTTTTGCAATGTTCTAGCCACTTATCGTGCCGATGTACGGTATTGCATAATAGCTCGAGGCATTTATATTTAAACTGTTTTTTAAGTTTTCGAGGCATTTTCAGGATTAGGTTCGAAAATAGAATCCAGAAAGCTTGAATGCACTCAAATTAGGATGCAACGTGTTTTAAGTAATATTAAAAATCACTACAAATAGTGTAGCCTGCGATTTATAAAACGTATTTCTAAACACGCGTTTAAACACATTCAACGCATTTTTAAACACATCAAGAGAAAATCCTTAATAAACAATAAAACTCTCTGATAAAATCACCAAATCACAACGCACACAATAACCTTCCGGTCCGTCTCACTGCTCTTGTCTTAACTGAGTGTCAACCAAAACCAGAGATGGGGAGTATCCGAGTTAAAGTAACTCAGTTACCGGTAACGATTACATTTTAGGTATTTTTTACTTGTAATCGTTACATTTGAAAAAATGTAACTATTACTTGTAATCTACTCATTGCTTTCTGAAAGTAATCGTTACTTTCCCACTACGATTACCAAAACATTGTGTTAATTGGTATGAACACGTATTCGTCGGTCATCCTGATTGGAAGACGTCGGGCGTCGTCGGACGGGGAATCTCATTACAATGTAGGCACCTACATTATAAACTTTGAGTTTCCTTTTCTTCCGACGACGGCCGACATCGGATCGGGGGAAATACGGATCCAATGTAGTTGCGGCCTTCGACGTATTCCAGCACATTTCGACCACTTCGACGATTTCGTTCGTTTTTTTAATTTTCCCCACAAATTTAAAAATCCCCCCCAAATTTGAAAATCCCCCCCAAATTTTATCTTGATGGCGCAACTTGCGCCATCGATCCCCCCCGTGGGCGGCCCTGAGTGTAATAAACAATGAAAAGAAACAGGGAGACCTGGGTTCGGTTCCCAGCCAAGTCGCTATTTATCACTTCTGTATGTATAACCTCTAGTTCAGTCATTTCTATATAAGTGTTAGAATATTTCTAATTAGATGGTTGCTTTCGTTTCCCTATTAATTATAACAAAATGGACTTATAATGAATTGAATGTCACTAAATGTTATTATTTTTTATGAAATACATAATATTTTATATTGGATGTGAAAAAGTTAAAAACATTCTCATTAAAGTAGTAAAATTGAAGAGACAGAGTATAAGTTAGGTAGAATGAATTTATGCAGGTTTTCAACGAAATGATCGTGAAACACAAGACAGCTTTTCGATTGAAAAACATTGATTTATAGATTGATAGAACTCATATTACGATTATCGATGAAAAAATAGTTCAGTGATAAAAATCCTCAGCTGATCAATAGAAACTGAATTAGCAAAGAGTTCCAAAAAGACCGCGATATTTGGGCGTCTCGAAGATATGTTTCGGGACATAGTGATTGATTAAAATTTTCGGGACATAGTGAAAGATTAAAATCCAGGACAAATCCCGGAAAATCGGAAATTCTGGACACCTTACAAAAGCGATGCTCACTTGGCTATCCGGTAGCCCTCTAAAGGAATTTTTTGCAAAAATTCTGTAAATTGTAAGGTAATTCCGGGAGAGATGCACCAGTCGTAGTATTTTCAAGGAAAACCACAAGATTGCTCTACTGACGGTGTTCATCAGCCAGTAGAAAGACAACTGCCTATCTACAAGAGTTTTACGGCGATTAATTTTTTTTACGCAGTTTTATAACATCATTTCAAGTAGGATTTTTTTCCACCCAGTTATTAGATAGAGTATAATGCTTCTGATTGGCATCAGTTTAAATGCTTGAATATTTTGAATTAAAGGGCGAATACTTGTAGCTATAGGTTCATATAATACCCACGTGCAGTGACTGGCCATCTTGGACAAAGTGCTTTTTTCAAGAAAACGTTTGTAAGCTATATTTAAATTTCAATTCAAATTTAAAGCTACGGTCGAATGCAATTTTATGCACGATCATAAGATGACCTATTGTTTAGTAAGCGCTAGGGTGGAGCGTTTTGCCACTTTTTTCTGATCGAAATGTTATACCCGGCAAAAGTGCCCTACCCAAATGGACATTACAAATATAATTTTTTCGAAATAAAAATATATATTCTGTGTGAATTATTGCCTCGAAGTTTCGAAATTTCGACGAAAACTTCAAAATTGTCATAATTTTTTTTCGGTTAAAATTACCATATTTTTGCGTAAAAAGATATCACTTGAAAAAAAAACTGACGACCAAGCTCAATATGCTATTTATATGCAACTAAAGGAGGCTCCCTCTTACGGGATTAGAAAATGAGGCAAATTCAGTAAAGTTAGCTGTTTTGTAGCACCCTCCGTCCTCATCAATACCTTTACACGGTTGCTCGTAGCGGTTGCTATGCATTGCCGTTTCTTACCTATTTATAACACTTAATATCTTATTTGTTGTATAAATATTTTTATAATATTTCTGAGTACACAATAATTCAACTAAAAGGTGATGAGATTAATATTCTTGGTAGGAAGGAAAGAAGGGATACCAATACTGGTATGAAAGACCTTCGAATATTTCAGAAATTAACTAGAAAAGCGATGGAATGAGCTTTTTGCGTTTAAAATTACAAAGAACTTCCGTTAAGAGTTCTCTTTACGCATATCGTGTTTATTCTAGCCCCCATTCATTCCAATTGCAAATTTCATTATAATTTTAAATGGATACTGTTCTCTAAATGTACTACAATTTTTGGCTAAATTTTTGCAAATGAAACTTCTAAATAGGTTTTAAAGTTAGTTAGATCGTTTAGTTAGATCCTAATTTATGGTCAAATTTAACAATTTTTTCATGTAAAAAGTGCTATCCAGATTAAATTCATTTTATGCTAATGGGGCATATCTCCCACCAGGACACTCGGAAGAGATGGCCAAATGCATGAATGCAGAAAAAAAATATTTTTTTTGGGTGAAATTTTGTTTATATACTGTTAATAATCAATAAATATTATACTCTCTCAAGTAGTTTCACATTCACATATCACTTAAGTCTATACTGGATAGTATACACAGAAATCAGTATTATTGTAAACCTGTCACATCAAATTCTCAAATTTCTCAGTTAATGATAATTAGATTGCATGGGTTAGGGTGAATTTCCTCTCCGTGTCCATTGAACCTAGTTCTAACCATCTACTAGATACGTGATTTTTTTCCAGCGGATACCTTAAGAAAGTGCAAGATAATATTAATAATAAAACGTCTTTATTTGAACGAGATTGAGTCTCGAAGTCTCCTCTTTCATTTAACTCATCACAATAAATTTTTCAAGTATTAATTTGAAGTACTATTATGAGCTAAATTTGAAGAATTGTGGACGTAAAAAACTCGAGAGATTCTAAGGGAAAAATTATCCGCAGTAGAAAAACTCCCACGAGGAGTATGTAAAACCAAGCAGCGAGGTCAGAGAAACTCAAATTATATGACTAGATACTATCCCAAAACTAGAAATGACTGTAATTAGAAGAATGAGAGGATATTATGCGGAAATCTAACGAGCTTTGTCAATACCATACACACAATTACTATTATATAGCCCTTTATTCGGCGAGGTTAGGCCCATGTAGGCCTCTCTTAAACCTAACCTCCGAAGTCGCATTTCTTAGTACTGCAATCATACCATAGAAATATCAATAAAATAAACAAATACATATAGTAAACACAGACAAAGTAAATGAAAGAGTAGGGGTGTGTGGAAAAACCCCTAGGCTTTCAGAAAAAAACAGCGAAAAACACAGATGTAAATAATTAAAAGCAGGAATGTCATCAGTTGGGTTAATTAATGTGTGAGTATCAATCCCGTTCAATGATGAATTGGCATGAACTTTGCTTGATAGCTGAATAATGCATGGTATCATAGTATGTAACCATACATCCGCCAGTCCTCTAATTGTAATGCCTCCTTAGCATTGTCAGTCCACGCATGGTGGAATTTAAAAGACCAAAGGGATTCTTTGCTTTTCATTTTTTCCCGAGTGCCTTCTCGAGCTTGAAAGGGAAGCAAATAATACACTCCTTAAGGGAAAGTTGAAGGAGCTTTTCGCTCACTTCTCAGCTTCCGAACTGAGTTGTGCTGACGTCATTCGCAAACGAGACGCTTGAAGAATGAAATGCATCGCGAATTAACGAGGAATCTCGTTAAAGAGACTGAGGCGGGTTTCGCGTGGGGATTTACCACTTTCAAGAATCGTCTTCACCCGAGAAGTAAACATGTATGAACTCGTGGACGCAAAGCTTATCAGCAGCAATAATGTAAATTCGTGTTTCATACTGCAAGGTAGAGGTTTTCAATCGTTGTTCTGCGTCGTAAGGATATCTTTGTTTGCCATCTTATTTAAAATAAATTTATATATAAATAAATATTTAAACATTACATCTCATACATCTTTTAAGTTACCCTTTGGTAACTTGAAAGTTAATATTACGGGACCGTGGGTAACCCCACGGTCCCGGGTTCGAATCCTGGCTTGTCGGATTTTTCCGATTGGGAATGGTCTTGTGATATTGTTAATTACCTACCACTGTAAGGGTCCTGAAAATGGATTTTTGTGGGGTATATGGAATAAATAAATGAAGAAATAAATAAATTTAATCGAAAATTATGCTATTCAACATTAGAAAATTCCGTTTGTTTTGCAATCTTTCCTCTTAACGGCTTAATCCAGGGCTACCGGAAATTTTTCGAAAACGAATTCTTTGACAGAAAATTCTTCGAAAGCAAATTCTTTGAAAGAAAACTCTTCGAAAACGAATTCCTCGAACAATCAATTCTTCGAAAATATTCCACTTACTCCCAAAAATGCCATATGCAATTCCCGCAACTAATCCAACATTCATAGCTTTACTGAATAGATTTCAACTCCGAATTAGTTCCTTTAATATCAATTATGGATAAATTCAGATTCCTTAGAGTGGAAAGACGATTTATTATTATTATTATTATTATATTTTAGAAGAATTTTTTTGTTGAAAAATTTGTCATTCGAAGAATTGATCGTTCGAAGAATTCGAGTTCGAAGTATTTGCTTTGAATAATTTGTTTTCGAAGAATTATCTTTCGAGAAATTCGCCTACTAAGTATTTATATGCTCCCACTCTTTAGGACTAGAGATGTCTGCAGGCAGTCAGGCTCATGCCTTTTGGCGTCTCAAATATGGATGTCAGAATCGCCGGTAGAAATTGCCCTTGAAAGAAATATGATGGAAAAGTACCCAAACTCAAATATTTGTAGAATAATTCTAACAATGCCGGTAACAATTGCATTTTGTTTGTCAGTGGCTTTTGACAGTTAAATTTAATGAAAAGATAAGAAAGATTAGCATTTCCCAAGAGAGGCTGAAAGGTTTATGTAATTTGACTAAAAACATCAGGAAGTTGATAATATTGATAAATAAAAAATAATCGAAGATCTTGTGTGCATTAAAACTGGAAAAATAAATCTCTAAGTTCATCTCAATTGATCTCCGACTTTTTCTATGGATCCGTCTAAACCTTAACCAGGGGCGTAGACAATTGGATTTGATTGTTAAATTCCGCCTCATTCAGAGGCACATGGAAATAGTCTTTTCCATCTTCAAAACTCCTCGAAAACTACACAAGGAGCTCCGTCTCTGAGGAACAATTCAGTGGCCAAGCTTATTCCTTCACATGTGAAGTTTTTCTAGTAACTGCTGATAGTTTTCTTTCAAGCCAATAAAATTAAATGTCAGACTTTACAATATAAACCAACAAAAATCCTTTAGCAATATGTGTATTTTTTATTTCAATTATTTCTAATATTTATTAAGTAATCTCTATATAAGCTGAAGTGATCTTGATAGAAAAACTTTTCCAATTAATCTTAGTGGATAGTTTTTCAGGATACACCAGTGACTTAACAAATAATTTTGAACATGATAATAACATAACATAATTATTTTAAATCACATACTATTGTTTACATATTATTGCTTTTGTCATTCTGTGTTGTGTGTCTTGTAATCCTGATTGTTAACCTATATGAAATGATAATGTTTCGGTGGATCTTGGTCAGCTTACTAAAAGTGGACATGAGCAGTGAAGTGTCTTGCAGTTGATGATGAAAGACGTTGTGATAATAATTGTTAGACTATATTTATATTGGGTGATTAATGACATTACTGGTGTAACTGATAAACTTATTTTTACTAATATGGTTTATTTTCTAATAGGTGTGAATTTGAACCCCTTGCCACATGAACATTTAGATCTACTTGCAAGGTTTAGCCACAGTATTTTTCTGCGTTTCAGTGAAATTCTTCTAGCACAAACTTGAAAATTCCAATAAAACGGGAAATCAATTTATTCCTCAAGTGAAATTCCGCGGATCCTACTAGTAGAGACAACTCTGTTTGGAGCTTCGTCAATTCATCTCTCATTCGAGTCATTCCACCCAATCTCAATCAACCTCACAGTTAACTCTCCTTTCTTCTTCGCAATAGAGTACTTTCCCATGCAATTACGGCGATTCTTTTTTCATTCATTTTGTTTTACGATCTTTCCAAGTTAGCTTTCTGTACCGAGACCGTTTATTTACATCTTTCTCGCTACATTTTCATATTATCTATCTTCCTTCGCTGCCTCAAGAAACGTAGCTGTAAATTTCGCTCTCTGATAAAGTTTTCGTCCTTGCAAACATAAAGAGGACGGAAAAAATGGCAAGCATGCTACGCGGCGCCGTGAAGTTAGTCGGGATGAGAACCTCTGGTGTAATGCGTGGTTAGGGTAAGAGGAAAATTCGCATCGCTCTTAATTTTAACGTAATCGATAAAAATGAGTCTTCGAAATCATTGATTTAAATCTGAAGTTTTCAAGCTCGATTTTGAGGAAGGGATGCTGAAGGCATTATTCTAAAATGAAAGAACACACTCATTTAACAACAACTCACACATTTCGCATTGGGCACGTTTTTAAGTTCACCAATCTGATGAGCGATGGATCGCATCGATGTTTGTCTGGTTACTTCGATGGATTATCGATTCTTGATGAATTTAAGAACAGTTCGTTGGTTTGTCTGCTGTTTGACAAGATGGCTACTGTTGCATTTACAACTTGTTCCATCTCCATAATTCTTTAAACTCTGTTGAAATGTAAATCATCGTATCGCTTCTGTTCGTTGATTATTGCGTTATAAATACGTTATATTTACCATTGTAAGTTGCCATTCACTGGCTTTTTATGAGGCTATTGATAGTAACATTTGAATGACCCACTGCATTCATTAGGTCCATCGGCTCCTCATCGGAAATTAATCTCGATGGAAGCCATGGACATCGGTGGAAAGCATCGTAAATCCATCGGTGAATAAAAAACGGTTTGATGGATCCATCGATGAATTTAAAAACGGATTGATGGATTTCCGATTCTATCGATGGATCCATCGATGAATTTAAAAACGTGCCCATTTCGCTAAACATTTATTAGAATACAAATATCACTCCGATTTTTCTCTGCTACATCGTGAACACAAAGGCTATCTGGAAATAATTGAAATAACAGATTACAATGTATGCGATTACAAACTCACGAACAATCACCTTTTCATCAGCCACTCTCCCTTGTTATCTCTAGTCAACCTGCTGCCTCCCCTTCCCCCATCAACAACTTCTTCGCCCTACAGCTAAATTATATTGCATTTATATCTTGTGCCTGAGGATGAGCGGTTAGCTCGAAACAGGTCGTACAATTAAAAGATTTTTGTGGAATTTGCATTGTTTATTTAATATGATCCCGATTGTCCTAAGAGTTATGTCTATTTGTAGACGAAATTAGTCGCCTTAAAAAATAAATAGTCCATGGAAATTACGAAGTATTTTACTTCTTTAGAATTATTGATTTATTTATTTAATTAATTGGCCGAAGTGGCGGAGTAGTAGCGTGTTAGTGCGCTTTCACTTCAACCCTATTTCGAATTCTGGCTAATATGACTCTTCCTGCTAGGGAATGGTAGTATGTGTTTGTCCGTTGTTATTGCTAATTAAATCGTTTCAGTTTTAGATAATTTTCTCCTCAATATATAAAGTACGCATGCCATAAATATCCCACCAAGTAGCTAACGGCAACCGGCAGCTAATAGCCTATAGAGAGACCACGGATAATCCGTAGCTAGGTAGCCCTTAATTTGCGAGACGGCAAAATACTGTATCTCCGATTTGTAAGATATGAGGCAACGTATGACTGACATTTCCGATGTTTGTGAAGCTAATGGAGTTCTCCTTGATCTCGACGTTACTAGGTCTCCCCTATCACTAGAAATACTAATCAGCGGAAGAATAATGTCTCAGTTCATTGTTCTGCAGAGCACTCACTAAGAGGTCACCACCTTGACAAATATGTCTGTGTGCGCTCCGGGAAAAAGCGTATGCATGTCTCCTTTGAGCATACATCATCAGTTGCTTACAGTCACCTTCGGAGCGTGCCTCGGTCCTTCACTTTTGTCCATCTCGACATTTCCTGCCTTTGATAACATCGGGAACTGAGTTTTCAGATAACATACATGAGCATTTTACCTTACGGAAGGCTCATATGACTCATCCTTCCCTTTTTAATGCGATTTATTTCGTTTTGTTTGATAACTTATCACACTCTTTACTTCATCTAACATCTTTTGTCTTTGAATCGATGGCGAAAACTCGATGATTACTTAATTCTGGCAATAGACACGTAGAAAACCTCGATTGAATATTTTCGTCAGTGCCTATTTACTAGTTCTTATCTTCTAATTCCCATTTAGCTTGAGTATAAGCCGTTCCTTAAATATATGCTTAATCTAGATCGGTGGTTATTAACCTTTTTAATAGTCTGCACCTCCTTGAATCTGAAAATAAGCGCTCGTACCTCCTTGGAAAATGTGTTTTTATTTTTTATTTATGAAAAGCCATTTATTTCATGATAATTTATTTATTGTATGAACAAATTATCACATTTACAATAAAAAGTATATTATTACATGCAAAACAATATCTACATTTAATAGCTACGTTCCTTTATTTTCATTAAAAATTTAGGGATTTCTCTCGCACGGCCAAGGGTGACCGCTCCTGATTAAGAGCCACTGATCCAGATGGTCGTAAAATTCATAATCCGAATTGCATTACTATCGTTGACATCTCAGGAAGGAAACAAACGATAAATGGTTGGTAAAGTGAGTAAGTGAGACCAAATGGTAAAAACTGGCATTTTCTGGTGCCAGGGTTGTATTGTACTCAATTTATATACCTATGTAAGAATTCTAATAACTTTATTTTCGTAGGACTTGACTTAAATTACTCCTTACTAAGCTGGAGCAGACAGTTTTAATATCAGTGTGGGATGATTTTTAATGTATCATTTGGACATATGGGGATATTTTGGGTTTTCTAACCATTTTTTTCTTTTCAAACCTATCTGGTTTGAACAAAACCGATTGATTTCGATTGACAGCTATTAAACCTCTCGGAAACAATGAGACCCGTAATAATATCTTTCGACGACGAAAATGTGTTCAATCGAAAGCATCGAAATTGAAAGTGGCTGCATACCTCAGCGACCATGCAATCTTTATTAATAGCCGTTTCCTTTTTTGAGAGAAATCTGAAATTTTTCTCACGGGCACCTTTAGTACCACTACTTCTTTGCAGATGAAATGCACAACTCGCTCTTACACCTTCGGCCCAAGGACCGGAAAGATTATTTTCATTAAAGGTGTACATTTATTCCTTGGTGAATATTATTAAATTGGTCTACTTAAAATATTTTTGTTCATTAACGCAGGCTTCTTGACAGCGACACTCCCTCTTGCGATGTTGCCGGATGAAGTTGAAGAGTTGGGGGGGCGGGGAGACTCTTCTTCACCTCCAAACCGCAGAGATTACGAGAAAACTCGTTTTGCAAACACGATATGGCGTTAGTTTTTTTTCGTGTGTTTCAACGCGCCAAATGGAATCTTTTCTTAACCAGCGTTGAAATCTCCAAGAACAATGGCTTCTCCCCGACGGCGACGCAAACATATCCCATGGCGCGCCTGCATCCTCATAAGCTGCTGTCGTCGTAATCAAATGGTAACGATGAATTACGCGAGGTCGTAAAGCCAATGGACTGGATAGCCTCTCAGCTCGGAATGGGATGAGATAAGCATATGTTTATCTAGCTCGTGAAATTTCAATAAAACATGCGGGGATTGATGGATGTGTTGTTTATGAGGTGTGTTCGCCAACTTTCGTATTTGTCATTCGATCCAAAATTTTAAGTTTGCAGTTTCATCCATTTTCATCTTATAGTATAATATTATATACGCAGAATATAGTACAGTACATCGCAGTACACACTACATCGCTTTAAATCCTTTATCGCTCTTCCCGTCTTCAGAACACTTTTTCCGTACAAACTCCCCTTATCTCAAGAATAGGTACGTGTTTGAGTAGATCAATGACTTCTTAGTTCCAGGAAAACTATCTGTTTTTACGCCTTAGATCACACTCATATGTATCTAGCAGTTTGCGGTGTTTATCTGGTTTTAGTGAAAGCAACCTTCCTTCGGTTTCTATGAGCTGCAGAGAAGAGAAGATTAGAAGCGATGGGAATGTGGTAGATACCGCAGAATAATTATGAAAATAAAGTAAAGAGACTGGGTGACTAATGTAGAAGACATCTCAAGAGCGAATGAAGAGAGAACTTTGTGGGATATTGATTGGTCACACTTTGAGGCAAGGCAGAAGACTGTGCGCGTAGGAATGGTGGAGGGGGGAGTTTTGGAGAGGATAACCTAGGTTGAATTATGAGAGGCAAGTGATGGTCAGCGCTAAACTTGGGTAAAGTGAAGGAATAAAGCAATTGGCTTGGGTAGGGATGGCTTGGAGAGCTTGAAGAAACCATTCTCGGATTGATTTCTCTCGAATTTCATCATTTACCATTCACAAATATCCTAAAAATTATAATCTGTGTCCTTTGGGTTTCTTCTCTTTACACGATATCTCTATGGAGGCTTAAATTCTTCAAAAGCCATCTTTGTTAGCGCTCCGCTCCTCGTTGCCACCGGTTTTTGGATACAACAGAAATTAGTAGTAGTATTATTAAAAATGCTTCGGCAGCTAAGATCATTCCGTACATTGGCTCCCACCAGGTATCAAACCCGGTAAAACAGGACCGGATTAATAACCTTCTAAGGAACAACCTATGGACATTCAAATAGCGATGTTATCATCTTCAGGAATAGAAGGAGAAAAACAGTATTTATGGTTTTTTGTTCTTTCATTCTAATTAACAGCTGTGTTCCAATTTTATTCCCACATAGCACGATTCTCTATTTCATCTTATAAATTTATCGGCGAACTATTCCGGTAATATATGCATGTGCTATCAAATAATTGGTTGATTTTCTACGGTTATGTTTCTTTTTTTGTGACAATCATAGTTTAATTAGATTCATTAGAGTTATTATTACGATTGATTTTTTATGGTGATGGATGAAATTCATCAGTTATTAAGACTGAATTGACGGACTGAGACCAATTATAATTATACAAATAAACTTAGAAACAAACCAAACGAAGTGTACATTTGATAATTGGAATAAAAATTCCTTAGCCATGAAAGAAACTCATATTTAATTAAAAATAATAAAACCAGGTTAAGCAACTTCAGCTTTTATCCTTTCATTTGGATGAAATGTCATGGAAGAAATTCTTATTTTAGCATGACAACTTTTTTCATCCGGATAATTAAGGACTTTCCGTTAACTTATAATTCAATATTCAAATTCAATCGGAGCATAGAAGGGAACGTTCATATTTTTTTAAAATGAAAATTTATATCCCTTGCGTCTACGAATAGCTTGTTTGAATATCTACGCGTTTTTAAGATTAAGCTCTTTTATACGTATCCATTATTTTATAGATTCGCCATCTCACTTCTCCCACTTTATAGTGGGGACTTGATATTCATTGGTCCATTTCGCGGCTGTTTCTAACTTTCTTGGCTATCCAGGCCTTTCTCTTAACAATGCATGATGTCGAGAGGAGTGGGAGCTATTCTAAAATTTCGCAGAAAAGGACGAGGTGATGTCATAGATTTCTCCTTGCTTTCAACTTAATATTCTTCATTTATACAATTTTTTTCGCATCTTCTGAAAATTCAGAATTTCATTTGCGTTCGGCATAGTTTCACCGTTTGCGTAGCAATTTTTTGCCTTTTTAATAGAGCGTTAAGGGATAAGGATGACAGAGGAGAGTATTTTAAATGCTAGAGAACCGCCGCAGGAAATTGTCTCCCAAACTAAAACGCTTGAGGAACATTCCCTAGATATCGCGTTAATAATAATTATTTCTAAATTTATTTTATTTTTGAATGGTTCGAACAAGTTTGATTTTAGATTTCAAAGGATCCGAAACGCAAACGCGAAATCGATTCACCTGTGCGGACTTATTACAGTCAACAATTTAGGACATTCTTTTTATGGAATGCGTAGAAATGAATACGATAAGAAATTTTATAAATAAACTGTGCTCTTAAAAACAAAGTTTCATTATAAGTGGCATTTTCATTGATTTCAATTATTTAATGCAAGGCTATGAATTTTAGTCAGACTTTTGGGTTACATAGCACATTATAAAGTCCACCTTCATCAAATTCATCTTAAGACGAGGCCTTCAACTACCTCCTAATGCGTCTAATCAACAATCCATAATGGATTTAAATTGCTTCATCCAGAATTTCTGCAAATCGCTGCATTTTACGATTTTCCGGTTTGACATATTTGGTAATGAAATTCCAAACAAGACACCTGGTAGCCAAATGGCTAATAGGTTTTGATGTCTAGTGTGGCAATCATTTCCAACGCAGACAGACTGCCCACGTTATAAGGCTTTGATGTATGAAGGAACAGATGCACGTGGAGGAATAATAATAAGTGCGGGCTTATTTAAGATATTTCAGGATTACGAAAAGCGTACACCTATTGAAGTCTCCATGTTACCATTTTGCTCTTCATTATCCTATCTCAACTATCATCTGTAATTAAGAACTCCCGACCACTGATGCGGCTCACTCAATGAAATTAAGCTTTCGGTCAGCGGTTGATTTCCGAATGTGCCATATACCTCGAATTTCACATTGACACGCCCCCGATTTGGAATAATATCTCTTTAATGCGTAAATGTTTAATTTTCCGTGGTATTTTAATAATTAATAAGAGTTTGCGCAAACAATATCTATAATTTCTCCTCGGCATTTCTTTTCCTATCGTTTCTTTTTAGTTCCTTTTCCTTTCCTTTCTTGTCAATCATAATCCTGACAGAAAATGGTAAATTCGTGGTTTCTGAATTGAGAAGAATTTCTCAAATCTTAATTGGCAGGACAACCAATCGGCAATTGAGAGATCAGGGTTCGAGTCCTGGCCCCGTCCAAGTTTTTTCATGTCCATTCCTCCTTGGAAATCAATGATTAGGGTGTCCCGATTTTATATTTATGTCGAGCAGGTAAAACATCCTTTACGGACAATATGAAGGAAAGCACATATATGTTTATATAGAACTTCTATCACGACTCAAGAGTTGTAAACTTGCTGTGGGGGGCGTACCCCACCCAGATGCAGCCCCTCTTAAGATGGACCGATCCATCAACGACCTACTGAGTTACCTCCACGGTCATTCCTCTACAACTGATGACCTCTATGTTCATATCCCTACGAGTGGGAATACCATATATCCACATTGTCAGCTGGCACTCTTACCTGTTGAAGAAACGAATATATCCGAAGCCGGACTCGAACTTCCCTGCGTCGCTCAGGACCACAGCATCCTCTGGTTATCCTACGTGCCTTTCTCCCCGAACATCACACAGATTCCGAAAAGAAAACGCATCTCCGCCTCACATCACCGCCCGGTGGAGAAAAACACTCGGATCACAGACGGAGATATCCCCTAAGGCCACTCACTGGAACGATTGGATGGTACCTCCGGCTTCCAGCGAGTCTGCCTTGCGACTGAAACGGAGCCGAGGAAAGTTTTTTCCCGTTTATTTTTTTGAGGAGCCTAAACGACTCTCGCGCGACTCAAGGTCTGTGGAAGCGCTCACGGTCAAGCGGCCGAAGAAGTGGTGGGGATGGTCTGTCGGAGCTAATAGAGGGCTAAGAAACAGGAAAAGAGGGATTCGGTGACTTTTACGCCACGGTTCCCTCCGCTTCGGTCCCAGCCGGATATAAATGTTACCACTGCACTACCTGTTCTTAAGGGAATGGCTTCCGTCCAGATTCCTACTACCCTGAACTAGGACAATTAACTAGCGCAATAACCTTTCACTATGCTTGCAGACCGACATGATATAAGCGTGTGCATCAAAGTCAGGATCGGCCCGAGGTGTGGTCGGTCGGACCCTCTTGTATTGAGCCCAAGTGACAAGGAAGGCACTAATACTCTTATTGTGAATAAATTGTTTTTATTTTTGCTCTCATCTTAAATTTTTTCTTCACGTATTCTAGTTATATACATATTTTTTACATTTTTAAACGATTTTTTCCTTTTTGTTTTATTATTATTTCCACATATTATTTTGTATTTTGTTAAGATTAATATATACTGTAAAGATTCTATTTTTCTCGTTATCTTTTACATTTAATTTCTCCTTATCGTGCCCCACGAAATGCGAAAAGCGCGAAATGTAACGATTCTTTCTTCATTAACAAACAAACTAAACAAACCACTGGTCTCTCGTAATTCTTTCGCGTAATCCACTCACAAACAATACCAAAGAATACAGATATAACAACAAATAAATTTCCATACAAGGAAATAATGTTACAATACTTTACATTCTTTATCTTTTATAAGAGTATTTAAACACTTGGATAGAAAATATAACTGTTGATAAATCATGAAATATCAATAAACTTGAGACATTATGTAATCATAAAGCATACTGACAGAACGCACACACATATTAATATTGGAGATTTAACACTGATAATTATTAATTTTCCCCTAACTTTTTTGAGTATTTTGATCACTATTTCTCTAATGATTTTGATTTTGTTCTTTCTGATTGCGTAATCCCAAATATTCTGAATAAAATAATTAGGAATTAGTTGCAGTTTATTTTTCGGTTTAAGGTCTATTTTACACCTAGTTCTTCGATGGATGATTTCCTGCTGGGTATTTTAGTTTTTTCCAAAAAGAGGATTTTGCTTTTGGAAACAAAAATATTACACTCTTCAAGTTTTTTCTTTGGGATGACTCCTCAAAGCTCTTTAATTTTGATCTGTTACCGTACTGGGTTCGATGGACGAAGGACCTTAAAGGGCTCAATATCGTATTGAAACTGATTTATTAACTGAGGGTTACTTGTTGCCAGTGCATCGAAATTCTTACTGAACTATATTACTTTCTAGATTTACACTCACTACCCTGCATGCAATGAATAATTCATGCAAACGAGATAATTCCCAAAGTTTTTTTCACGATTTCCTACGTCATGCCTCCGGCATCATTTGGTGTGCTTTATGATTGGTTTATCTAAGAAATGATAGGAAGCATGGCAAAAAAATTAGCAAAATCCACTAAAAATACTTTACGCGAACGGTTTCAAATTTACAATTTCATCATCATCAGTAATTGTAATTTGAAACGGATCCATGAAGTATTTTTGACGGTTTTTTATTATTTAGTTATTTACTATGCCTCCTGTAACGGAGTGCCACAAAGTCAAGCCTTCTTCGATTGAATCTAAGAAAAGATAATTTTCCGCTCTGCACCAAACTTCATGAGGAATCATCTTCCTGATCAGGGGTTCTGATTCTTTCGGAGCTGTCGCATGGAATTGGCTAAATCTATTTCTCATAAACATCTCACGTGTTAATTCAAGATTTCGCTTCCACTAATCGATGCAGCACGAACTGACTGAGACCTCCTCGGTTATTAAGAAACCCGGGCAGGGATACCAATCAAGAAGGCGATTTTAAGCATTTTCATGCTACCCCTACCGATATTCGGGATCTTCGTAGTTCCCATCTAGCTCCAGGCCAATATGCAAGTTTTTGTGTCCCGAATTATATGGGACACAACACGGGAAATCGGAACTCGAAGTTTTCATTATGAAAATTAAAAAAAATGAAAATGAAAAGAAGTATTCATCATGAAAATCTCGCAAGCTAAAAATCTTGCTACTCCAGAGATTTGGAAGATTGTGTTGAAACTGAGCTCAAACAAAGTTAAGGTACGGCATTCCAGTATTTAGTATCGGCATGTTTCAAACAGTTCTTTGATCTTTCTCGCTCAGATCAGCCTTTACTTACCAGAAAATAACTTCGTTAAAATGCTCGATACACATGCAAAGGGTTTTATTCTTAGGTCCTGGAGTATAAATTTAAATACGATAGCTCTAATCGGCATAGAAACGATTTGGATTCGCCATTATCTTAGGATTTTTTCACGTTCCGAGAATAATATTCCATAAAATACTGGTTTAATCATCGATAGTAGTCTCCTCATAATGAAAACATCTATCAAAGCCGTCGAAAAACACTGGTATGCTATGTTGCTGCGTAATATTATGGTATTGAAAATCAACGATAATTAAAATAAATTTATGAAAGCCATGCCGCTTCTTGCAGTTGGGGAATATGAAAATTGAAATTTCCAACATTTATTGATGGCCTTCACACATTCCTCGGACAGCCAAATTCGTTATCCAAGAGACGTTAACAGCAGCTGTAATGTTTTACTTCCTCACTGTCTGAATCCAGCATTCTCGTTGTCAATATCCGACGTCTGGTAATTTCCACCTTTGCTGATAGAAAATTGTCGTTAAATGATATGCTTCAGTTTCTTTAATTTTTATCAGCCGCTGCCGATTATGAATGGGCGGAAAAAACAGATTGCAGACCATAAGAAAATTTGAAAAATACTACTATTGCGTAAGCTAAAAAATCTGAAACCAAATCTAGACTTCAATCTCCATTTAAAATGGAAATGCTCTTTATGTAATCTGATAACTTTTCATAGGTAGCCAAAAGTAGCATCTCTTCTTCTCCATATTCACGGCAAGTTTTATTTTTCAAAGATTACGTAGGAACTTTTTCTGAAATAAGTTCATACCTCTAAAGAGATGAATATGAACACTTCAGCTTAATTTTGTTAAATATGTCAAACGAAATTCGGCACGATTTTGTGTTAATTCCTACTTTGGATGAAAATTACGCGCTTACTTCCTGACACATTATGGACTATATGGAGATGGAAAATATTGTATGGATCGCCTCCAAAATGAAAGTAGTGATTCCATTTGGTTGGTGTTAGCGGGAAATGGCCTGTCGGTATTAATGAGTTTGAAAAGTGTTTGAAGATTGTTTAAATATGAAAATTGTTCGCATGTAAAGGTGTTGAATCAAAGAGGATCATTTCCAAGCTACTACACACAAGAAAGAAATTACAAATTTACTTTAGTGCACGATTCTCGGGATGAATCTGCATTTGCTGTATATTATTTGAAGTTTTTTTGACTATCATCCTCGGAGAAATAAATGACTTATACACTAAAGGATAAAGTTTATTCGGACAAGCCTGAAGCGTCTGAAATATGCCTCTTGTAGTTTTCTTTATATCTTTGAGTAGAAGTACCTTGGAAAAATTAACAGGAAGATGAAAACAAAAATATTATTCTTGCCGCATCGGCTAATTTCCTTGCTAGTGCAAACACCAGGAAATTCGAGCTTTTAGCTTTTCAGAAACGTATGGGCAGATGCCAAGAAGATGACGGCAACCAGCAGCGACATGTTTACCGATTAACTTAGCGGGCCAAAGGGTGTTCCCCCTTTGGAGGAAGTATTTGAGAATTCACGCTGCAAATCTTTTCGTGTATTTCGTGACAATTCACAAGAAAGTTCGGGAAACATTGCATTACGCAATCTTTCCTGAAAAGCTATGATATCTAGGCATTTAAGCATCCTTGAAAAATATTGTGTTTGAACTTTTATACGAAATTCGTTGACACTCCCAAAACTCGTATTTGAGTGAAATTCCACGAAGTTATTATGAGATATAACTTACGTATCTTCATTTTACGGTCTGATGGAAATCCTCTTCAATAAAGACATGAGAACTCTCCTGTCCTTGCCGAACTAATCAAAGACGCGTTCACTCCTTCTGCAGATCTTGGGTAGGATGTCCACACCTCTAGTTACGCTCTACAAATTATACCCAATTGCAATGAGTAAATTTGAATGCAAGAATTATTATTTGCACGATATCCTCATTGTCAGATTCCACTCACCTTTTACTTGCATCTGAACAAGTCATAAATTAAATCATAACATAAGTTATAAGTTCTCTAAATAATCATCAAGTCTCCTAAGGGTTAGTAGGACGTCATCGGACTCAAGATCGCCATTGGACTATACATCGGTAGATTTAGTCGAAAATGATGATCGGTGAATACATTTTCTGTAGTTTCAAAAAACTAAAAATATGAAATTTACAAAGTAAACATTTAACAATCAGACGTAAAAATAGAAACCAGAAGACATGGGCGACGCAAATGGTAGGATGCGATTCAACAGACCAAGTACATACGCACGTATGAATTCACAGTTTACATATTATGTGTCATAGAGACATTTTAACACTGTAGTTTGAATGTTATCACGTACTAATAATTAATTGTTGTTTAAACTGTACCAGGGTAAGAGTGGAGAGATACCCGCGAAGCAAGTCTTAGTACTTAAATGAAATTCAGAGAATTCCACTTTACATACTTACGAATCCAATAACGATGCAAATAAGTAATCACGAATTTTTGAAGAAAAATATATTTTACGAGTAACATGTAGCTTGCATACTGCAAGCAGATTGACAACACTAATTTCATATCAGCATCATATCGGGACGGTCCTCAAAAGAAAAAAGGAATGAAAATATTCTTAAAATTCGCTGCAATTTAATCGACTTGCATCGAACCCGGGTCTTCCTGGTGAACTTACTGTGCAGCACAACAGAATATCACCAATTATAATTATGTGTGAAAATTCAAGCAGAATTATTGGCTGCAACTGCCTCAAATGACGTCCTACTTTTCCCTTATATTCCTTATGAGAGAAATTTTAAAGTGCCCCGGCATCGAACCCTGGAACATGGTCTTGCGTAATTTTTTTCTTAAACAGTTTCTTAATGTATATCTTCTAGCTAGCGAGAACTTCCTTACATTCCGATAAGTGCATCGAAAAAAATAATGAAAAACTATTCCCATGTATTTTAAATACGGGATTTTTGCATCCTCCTAGCATCGAACCCAGGATGTTCTCATCAAAAGTCATTAATGTTATTGATAGATTCTGTGCATATATAAAGGCTCCTAGAGTTTTGACTCTCTACCTATCCAGGAAGTATTTTTTTTTAATTCCGGAAAATCAAAGCAATGCATTTAAATGGAAAAAATCGGGACTTTGGCGCCCTCTGGAATCGAACCCATGACACTGAGATTCAAAATCGTAATTTTTCTGGTGGTTACACGTTATGGACAATACGTCGTAAAAATTTCAAGTCAATGACGCTTGCGGTTTAGCCTGTGAATTAGTATCCTATATATCTATATCCTTGAATGAATCCGGAGAACCATCTATATTAATAGAGATACCGTATATATATAAATTACGATTCGATTAAAATTTCCGCTGAAAATACAATTCGTTTCAAAATCTTACAACGGTATGGTAACGGCAAATGGTATCTAAGATTGCAGAAATAATTTTTGCTGAATACAATGAGCGGGCCACTGTATTTAAATTATCAACCGTGGGGAGTACCTTGGGTATAGACCGCTACCTATGGTCAGCATATGCCGAGGATAATTATGCTTGCGGCTGAGAACAGGTGAGAAGTGATGGGAGATAAAAATATTTTTGAATGACGAGCGATTCTTTTTCCGTCGCGTGGGTTTTGTCCGGGAATTTCCTCCGCTCCTCCGAGAAATACCGACGACCCTGAAAAGGTGAGCCGAACTTTGAGGATGGTGAAGGTCATGGCCACCCTTGACATATCATATAAACAGCAAAGAATTAATTACCGTGACTTGCTAACCATCGAACGCTCTGGTAGACTCCGTACACATGCGTTATACTTCATATAAATAAAAAATAATTAGGTTTAAATCGTCTTCTCAAAATTGAAGTCCGCGAAAAGTTTTCTTCTCTTAAGGAAATGCATTGTTCTGGAATCGCGCCAGCCAATTTCATGTTTCTTTGAGTTAATTAGTATTTAATTGATTGATCATGTAAGAAATATCATTCGCCTTATAAATTTCCTTTGTGTATTGCATACTTTTAAACTAAACGATATAAATATGAAGTATATGACGTATCTAGAGGCTACATGTCCAAACCAGATATAACTCGTTAAATCTGAAATCAAACGGAAAGTTTATTTTTTTTTTTACGTAATGGCGTTCCGCGAAGTTCACTCGAAATTTTAAGAATATAGCTCAGCGTGTTAATTTAGTTCCCTAGGTGAAGAAAAGAAAGGAAGCAATGTATATTTATCGTGAAGTAGCTGAGAAATTTTTTTCTATTTTAATAGTAAGTATTCGAGACTTATTTTACAATCATATTTACCAAGAAAAATCTATCTTGAATTAGATTTGACTTTTGGCTATTAGATGACAATATTCAAATTATCCGTAATTCGTAATGAGAAATATATATATTTTTTCAATTTTCAGTATTTAAAAACGATGTAAAACTTAATTCTCTCCTCGTGCATAATTTTTTTATAGATTACTCTTATAATGATTTGGCATAATTTTAAGATTCAGTCTTTCCATGCCAATTTTTGGCCTAGTAGAACTTATGTAATGCAGGTGTAGGGCTATTATACAATGAATTAAATGTTGTAGCAATTTTGTAAAGATATTTTTAAGAGATATATCTCAGAGTTAATTCATTAAAAAGGGTGTATGAAACCCTCTCCAAAAAATATTATTGTAAAACACTAAAGATCATTATACTCGTTTCTATTTAAAGTGAAATTCAGTTTCTGAAGATGTTCCACATGTTTGGCATTTCCATTTTCAGCCTCACTTATGAGCAACTATAGTTGCTCACAGACCTGTTCTTATAATTTTGGGGGCCCTACGCAACCTTATTGTATGGGGCCCTATAGACCCCAGTGCCAGGCTGACACTATAATAATTTAATAGAATACATATTACTTTCATTGTAAAAATTTGATTTCCAAATCCCATTAAAAAAATTAATTTTATAGCTCAAAAAAATGATTGCACCGTTCCAATGACAGTTGAATAACCACTTCGTTTTAAATTCGTTACATGTGATGCTAGCAAAATATAACGTTTAAAAATCATAATATGGTACGGAAACTGATTTTATTAAGCTTTTAATTTTATTTATTAAAAAAATAATTTAATAATTGAAATGTTTTATGTCCTTTTTGTGGCTTGGCGGAGGGGCCCCTAAGTTGATGGGGCCCTATGCCTAAAAACGGCCCATGTTGCTCATAAGCATTACTGTAGTATTTTGTGAAAAGAGGAAAAAATACTTTCTTGCTTTCAATTCATTTAAAATTTGCCTACTTCTCTTTCAAGTTCACTTACCACCTTGATGGAATGAACAAATGATGTTCCTAAAACAGTCGGTGTGGAGGACTTTATTTTGATAGTTTACGCTTGATGGTTCTATATGAGCTAAGCTCGTTTTTGGGGTTCCTTCTCTACTCTAGTTAAGCATTCTTTCTTTAATTAATTCTGCCGGTGAGCCATTTGTTTATAAAAAAAATTTGAATACATTCAAAAATTTACCATATTAATTGCCTCATATTTATACTTATTTGTGTTTTACACTATTTGAAACAGCAACAAATAAGAAATAAATATACTTTGTGGTAATTTATTTAAGTCGGAAAACCTGCGCAAGTCAAAAAATTTACTCAGTTCCTTGGGGTTTCGACTTACTTAGATTTTACTTTAGCGTATTGATACAACTATAACATTAATTTCTGGATGGTTTGATTTAATCAAGTTATATATTTCTCTTCCAATGTCGGAAGAATGCCAAGATTTATTTTTAAAAAAATTCTGACCTTGCAGTAGTAGATATTACCATATTTCTCTTCTTGTTAATCTTAATTTTAATGTCTTATTCTCAGTATGAGACCTAAAAAGGTCTCTCTGTAGACAAAACTAGTCAAATTTTTAAATTAAATATATCCTGTAGAAATTACTAAGTGTGTTTTACTTCTTTAGCATACCTCCCTTTCACAAAGTTGAGCCTGGACATTTCAGGTTTATATAGCTTCCTACAATACAAATTTAGAGTTGAAAACACTCAACATTACCAAAAAATAAAATGCTACAGAACAGAAAAGCAATTTGGAAACAATTACCAACAAAAATTTTAATACTCAAGCAAATTGAATTGTATGTCAATGATAGGAAATTAGTTGATGTATTCCAATTGTCTTAAAAAGAAGGTAAGTGTTTCTTTGGAATGGTAATGAAAAGGTGTCTTGAGATTCTGTTAACATTAATTTTACCTTTTCCTTAAATCTCTTTTAATCATGATTAAATAAAGCCCAATCCAATATTCTCAGTAAATGTCTAATATAATGTAGGCTATACTATTGACTCACTAATATTTTTATTTGCTTGTGAAAATTATGGAATCTGAAAATGTCTTTTAAATACCTTTTAAATGCAACTTTGCTCTCTTTGCCCATAGTTAATTTTTAAATTGTATGGAATAAATTTCTCAACGTAAAAATATCCCCACATAAGGGATAATGATGGGAATGCCTGATTCATGGTTCTGTTCAAAGGTCTTATACTGTCCATTGCTGTTTTTGAAATTCATGAATATGTAGAAATGTAATTTACTATAAGAGCTATAATATTTTACAAATTTTACCTGCAGTATGGCATTTTCTGTTAAAGAGATAGTTCTTAGTGCTAATTTGTTATTTGTGTATCATTTCCTGGGAAAATTCTTCATAATATAAAGTTTAAGGGGTCGGATCGCATTTCATGAATGTGTCTCCTTACTTCTCTGTTAGTAATTTGTAACTTGGAAATTTCCAGAGAAATATTTGCTCAAGATATCAACGTCAGATATATTTAAATTTGTAAAAATGTCAATATATAATCTATCCCTCATATGAATGTACTAAAAAAATACAGTGAAATCCTGATCTAACGTTCTCATTTATAATGTTCTTCAGGATATTAGTTGGAAATTTTGAGAATAGATTTCCCTTGACCCGGTAAAAAACATTAGATTGAGATTTCACTGTATGGTTTTTTCTGGTATCTACAATTCTTTGGAAACCCATTCCATCTTAACAAAAAAAACAGTATCCAAAATAAAGCAACAGCCTCTATCAGCTTGAAAAAGAATGTAATTCTTATGCTAATGGAAGGCTACTTGGGCCTATTTGGAGGTACACTAATGACTTTATTTGTTATTGAAGTAGTAAATACGACATATATCATTTGTCACCTATCTTATGTAATGGTTGGAGTCTAATATAAATTAATTCATATAATATATATAATGAATATTTCTTATATTAATTTTTAAGATTCCATTCCTGTGGCTCCCACTACTTTGAGATTCACAAGGAAATTGATTGTGGAGGCAGGAAGCTTGGCCATTCCTGGTAAAAGTAATGATATTGATTTTTACCATTTCCCTAGATCAGTGCTTCCCAAACTTTTTCATGCCCGCTAATTCCCATACCAACACCCCAACCGACTAATAAATATATATCTGTAAGTTAAATATAATAAAAAAATATATTATCTGTAAGATAAAATCTAAAGAATGAATAAAGAGCAAAATAAAAGATAAAATGTTTAAAATGTCCACCAAATCATTATATCTGATGTTTAATAACCACCTAGAGCCCAGTTAAATTGAGAAAAAATGGACATATGATAAAATGGGAATAAAATACCATGGAATCAAGTGCTCCATTGGATTACTGTAGTGCCACAAGGGGAGTATTATTACCCACTTTGGGGGATCACTGCTCTAGGTATTTCAGTCTGTCTGCACAGTAAACAACTTGGGAAGTAGTTTGAACCAATAACCCAAATTAATTTTCTGCTAAAAGCTTTGCATTGGGTATGAGGCTTATAAGCCAAGATTTGCAATCAGTTAGTTACCTTTGCTTTCCTCTTTGATTTATTAATGAAAAATGTCAATAAGAATAAGCATTAGGACCCTTTTAGTAACAATTTTCAGAGCATTAGACAAGGAGTAATCAAAATTAACGTATTAAAAATTAAATATTCAGCATTATTAAAGACAAATTGAAATATTCATTAAATTTTTATGAATTTCAGTTACATAAATTACCAAAAATAAATAAAATTAAAGCGATAACAAATGAAAAAGATTTTGATGGTGGAAGTTAAATTTCATGAAAGAACTGTTAATGTGCTAATACTAGATGTTTCATTCTGGCTCCCATGTGAATCTAGTGTAATTTCATGATATGCAGTGGTGAAACAGCACATTTCAAGGCATGCAACTTTAAATTAAACTTATTCTTTTAGAGATCCTACCTTCAGCAAATGGATTCTTTAGTATTTCCATAGAAAAACATAAAAGCTCAAGTAATTTCGATGAAATGCAAAGCTTATTGTTTTTTATAATTTTTTGTTGTAAAAATTAATTAAAATTAGGTGTTTCGCATGTTTGAAAATGTTTTTCTTAATGGATTAGATTGTTATTTAGGTTTTCTAATGAAAAGTTTAATATAACATCAGAGTTGTTAGGATGACTCAAACCTATTTGAAAGCAAATTGAGCGCCACGAAAGTTCGCCTTTTCTACCTTCAGATGTTGAGCTTCGTTTTGCGATTGCGAAGTTTGGCTGAGAAAATTCTTTGTCAGTTGTATCATCTCTAATCTTTCTCTCGTTCTTTGTGTGAATCTGCAGAATGATTACGCACATTAAAAGTGGGGATAGAGTTCTACTGTTATGGAAATCTATCGGTAATGCTCACTCTTTGGAGAAAGTAGTTAATGACGTTAAAGAAGTTACTGGAAGCAATGGGGAAGTTTGTGTGGAGAATTTAGAAAGACTGTCATTGAGTGAGTCATTCAAAGTTTCTTATGAAAAGGATTTATTGAAACCTTGATTTTAAGGAATTTCTTTTCTTAGGTTCTCATCCGGAGTCGTCTTTTGATGTCATATTATCTGGAGTTATATTTCCCCCGACTGTACTTCATGATAATGTGCTTCTTGGCAGTTTGCTTAAACTGCTGAAACCTCAAGGGACTTTATTGCTGAAAGAAACTGTCGCAGTTCGAGATGGAGAGAAATCACTACGGACTGTCGAGAAGTTGATATCTTCCTTGAAAATTAGTGGTTTCACAAATATATCCGAAGCAAATGTTGTTGCTCTGGATGATGCGCAAAAAGAAGAAGTTAAGGGTTTGATTGGTGCCAAGGAAGATATTTCTATCGTGGAATTTAGTTGTAAGAAACCTAATTTTGAGGTAAGTCTGGCTGCATTATTCTGTGTTTGACATATTCGGGTCCATTATTATAGTGGAATTTTTTTAGGTTGGATCATCGTCACTGTTATCATTTGCGAAAAACCAAACGAAAGAAACGCCTGCTAACGTAGCAGCTGTGTGGAAATTGGATGATACCGTCGATGAAGACATTGAAACAATCGACGCTGATGATCTACTAAGCGAAGAGGATTTGAAAAAGCCTGATCCATCGTCATTAAAAGGTATAGCTATAGAACTCTATGCCTCTGTCTAATTTATTATGTATTGTATTATGAATTAATACTTTTACTCTTTGCCTTCAAACAGTTTGTGGGACCACTGGAAAAAGGAAAGCTTGTAAAAATTGTTCGTGTGGCTTAGCAGAAGAGTTAGAGACTGAAAAAGGTGGTGGAGCACAAAGGCAGGAAATCAAAACTTCGTCTTGCGGAAATGTACGTAATATCGATGCAGTTTCTCGAATATTATTCTACACTGTGATATATTTTCTGGCCATGCATCATACCGTTTTTACACAGTACAATTCCATTTTTGGTTAGTCAGGAGATCTCCATTTACAGCTTTCTTTTATTTTCATTCTTAATTGCGATTTATTATTAGTACGCTGGTATTCACTACATTAAACTGTCCAGTAGTGCTGTCATGAAGATGTTCTTTAGTGGTTATGGTATGTTGGGTGTGTTTCCTTGTTAGAAATTTTGCTGTCACCTCTGTGAATGCCTCTATAATGAATTCAGCTCAAATTGATGTGAATTATCATTACATTATGGAGGATATTATTCAATCATTGATTTATGATTATCTCTGTTTTATTGCAATTTGGGTTCTCTATCATGTATACATCCAAACATTTTGTTTAAACACACCTGAATTATTTTTTTCAAGCAACCACTTCTTCTTGAATATTTTGAATAATTATTCCATAATTCCCTTTTCTTTATGCATTATTAACCATCATGGCAATATGCCAATTTTGTTGTTCTTTTTGCTTAAAGATGTAAGTATTTTGAGGACTCCATAGCTATAAGCTATAATTCAGCATAAATGTGGAGTACTATATGGAATAATAGATTACTAAACACATTTAGCTTCTCTCTTTAGCAAGTTTTTGTCAATGTGTTAGTTGTTCAATCATATTATATATATTATATGATTATTTTAAAACTACATTCTATAGAATTACTTTGTTTATCCTAATGATGTATCATTAACTCTAGTCTAGAATTGTAGTACTCTGTGATTTCCTGTTTTAATTCAGATAGTTTCCTAAGTTTTGGTTATTTACCTTGCAAACAGTTATAGTTTCTTGTGCATGACATGATCTAATCTTTTAAATTATAAATTTATAAATCATGTCTAGACTTGTTAAATATAAAAAAATATCAATTGAATAAAATAATTCTTTTTGGGCTAAATTATATGCAGTCACTTTTCAAATATATTGTAAAAATGAGTTACTCTATTTGTGACAAGATTTGTAGTATTTTTAAAACCATTTACTCAACTTGTATTGTCATTATTTAATTTAGAATCCATCCTCCTCAGAGAAACAAAGTTATTGGTTCCCTAGGTTTATTTCAAACTTCAAAGAAATACTCTATTAAATTAAATGATAAAACAAATTTTAGTCTACCTAGTCAATGTGTGCTGTCAGACTACTAGTTTGAATTCTGCCTTTATTCTACGCTTGAATTTTAAATGCTTACAGTTTCATTTAAATAAAGTGGGTTGGATATTCATGATAGAAAGACTCCCTTAGGCATTTAGTAATTTTTCGTCTTATGCTTGTTTATCATTTAATACTTCTTAAATATGATGTTTATTAAATAATTATTGAGCTTCTGATATTATTTATTCCTTGAGCTTTGCCTCTTGATGCTTTACAATTTTTATCTAATGTGTTATAAATGCAAAATTGTGGCTTGGCTACTGTAAGATATTATATTTATTTTAAGGGAGATATTTGCATTTAATTGATTCTTATGTTTTTTCAGTGTTATCTTGGTGATGCGTTCCGGTGTGCTAGCTGTCCATATCTAGGAATGCCTGCTTTCAAACCTGGAGAAAAAATTCAGCTCTCAGATAGGCAGCTGAAAGCTGATGCTTAATACTTAAAAATATTATTATTAGTGGTACTTGCTTTAAATTCTCATTCAAGTTTCAACCCAGCCCATTTGACTTTGTTTGAAGATGGTCAGAGGAAAATTTTACAGATTTGATATTTTTGGTTTTAACATGCACATATTGTTTCTAAATTATAGATTTTAGCTATGTTTTTGGAAATTTGTAGAAATTCCTTTTCTCGCAAACATGTAATGGGATTGAAAATAAAGGTGCACATTTAATACAAATTGTTGTATTATTTAAGATCCCATACTGTTCAATTAATTATGTACACAGTTGACGAAAACTTAAAAATGTTCTGAGAAGGTTGATTTGATGTACAGTTTGTAATGTTAATCCAGATTTTTTTTTTTAATGTGTCAAATTTCTATTTCCTCTTGATACAGAGTTTACATGAGCTATCATCATTTCTTTCTGGTTATTCTTTTTTGAATCGAAGTTGGCAATTGAGTATGACATTACTTTCTTGCATTATATCATTTTGCATTCAATAGATTCTATAACTTAATATCTGAAGATTGTTATTTGCTATACAATGACCAATGTCAATGAAGAATTTTATTAATCAGCCATTATGTTTAAGTATACTTATCATATTGATTAGTCGATTAACAGCAGCTTGATTTAGCAATGCTGAGTGTGTTCTTTTGGCCAGTGAAAAATCATTTAAAGTTTAAGATATCAGGATAGTTCACAAAGTGAATAGAATGTGTACATCAGATTTGCACATGAAATTTTATCTCCTTCGTTAAGTAACCTACCTGGAACAGAAATTCAATGCCAAAGATGGAACAAGAAGAATTAATACAGGTTTTTTATGCTTATAATTAATTAAGTACAGATTAATCAATTGAGTATCATGATAGTTCACGAGTTTAAAAACAATGAGGTGGAAGAAATAAAAACCTGGTGAATGTGATCAATTATAACCTGTCACCTGAAGTCAGTGTAGTAAAAGAAAAGCAATAAAAAACAAAGCCAATGGGAAGTGAGGAAATGATAACAACATATTAACCAATGATGTAAAAAGAAACACCAGCAGAAGAGAAATATTGTACTAAATGTACATTTCAGATGCAAAGCATCCATCTTCAGTAGCTGAGAACACTGTGTTCTGAAGGGCAAGGTGAAAGGTTGATGCATAAATAAATATAGTCTTATAAATAATACATCAGTCTATGACTTGTTCTTTAGAACAGATTTATATATTTCAATAATACATATCTGTCACTGTGAATAACTAATTAATAAGTAAGTCAAGCAATAAGTTTGAAATAGTGACTAGACTGGACTCGAACCCATGTTTCCACTGTTAGGCGAGGTGTTCTAACTACTGAACTACCATCCTATGTCTATATCAGTTCTGTTACATGTGTGCTTAATGAGCAAGAAGGGTAATATCTGCCTGGAAAATGGGAAACATGGATTCGAAACCCAGTCATGTCGCTATTGATCATGTTTTCTTAAAAATTGTTGGGGATGATTTGGGTTGACTGAGTCACTCTTTGTTTTGAATGTGATAAGCTGAAATAATCTGGGGTATAGCAATAAGTACAGATGTGGAAATTTTGAAAGCCTAACAGCATGTTCTTTTAAATAAAATTAAGTAATGGATGTGAAATTATTTCACCAAAGCCAAACTAACGTCATATTTTAAAATATTATTAGACATCAATGCATAAAAATCCTTATTTTTTGTTCTAAGAAAAGTTTTACAAGCAAGGACTGTAAGCTAAAGAAAGTAAAATAAAATAGGAATATTTAGTTTAGAGAAGGAAAGCAGCATTATCTGAACTGATCCTTACATACGTGGGAAAATTTGAGAATGACATACTGATCGCTGTTAAAGATAAGTTCTCCTAAAAATGATTTGCAGAGGTAGTGGAGAAAAACAAGGTGTGTTATGTCAAGTACATCTCTTATAATTAGTGGAGAAGCTGACATGATTTTAGAGATGCCGTTGTTGGATGGTACTTTATGAGCTTTAGTAGAACATTAATTGAAAAGGTTTTTCATGTATAAATTAGTGATGGGTCGATTCCAAAATTTTTGCGATTCCGATCCCGATTCCGGTTCTGACATTTCGATTCCGATTCTACCAATACCGATTCTACCAATACCGATTCCGTCGATTCTTATACCATAGGCTCCAAGTAGGGTTACCAGACGTCCGCTTTTTCTGTCCCGTGTCCTCTTTTTTACTGAAATGTCCGCTTTTTTCTCTCAATCAACTCAACTCAATTTTTATACATATTTCCATCTTACACAATCTTTCACCAAGTACTTTAGTATATTTTTTGCCTGACAGTTGGTAGACACTAGAAAAAACTATCGTGGTTTGACACTTAACGAGTAAGTAACACTTTTTTGATAAATTTTTCAATTTTTTTTAATTTTATAATTTAAATTTTTTTCCATTCTTCGATTAGTAATGGGGGGGGGTGGTCATGGAATGTCCGCTTTTTCGACTCGGAGCATCTGTTAATCCTAGCTCCAAGAAAAATATCAATTAATTCCAGGTAACAAGACAACCACGTAAAAAATTATTACTCTGTGAAAGAATCAGTTAACAAAACATGACTCATATCACACTATGTAATTAAATGGTGAAATTTCAAGTGTCCCATCTTTCGGTGATGAAACCTTTACTAAGGATCTATGTTGTTTATTAAAATGTTTTAATAAATTCGAGGTAGATTTTGAAGTTCCACCACGAAAATTCTTGCGTGGCAGTGGATACACACTGCAATTTGATCATATATAAGATCAATATGAAAATGATTCCACACTGCCGACTTTACAACACTCAGTAGAAGTGGAGGTAAATTTCTAGATTCACAATGTTTGCGTTATTTTTTAACCCACTAGATTTAGCCCGTTTTCGATATTTTCAGGGATGATACTTCAAACATTGCGGCTTATAATACAAATAATAGTGAGGGTAAATTTCTAGGTTCACACAGTTTGCGTTTTAACTGTGTGAAACTAGAAATTTACCGAAGTCGACGACAACGTCCTGACCCTAGAAAACTTATGTATCATTAACGTCACTACGGGACTACGGCATGGAGGAAACGGTCATTACGCTGATTCGAATGTGTTTTGTTTTTACGATTACATTGTGCAAAAATTCAAATGACTGTTGGAAGCAAGGTCGTATATAAATTTGTGGTTTGAAGTACTACTGGAATCGGAATCGATTTTTCACTTTGGTAAATACTCATTTTCGATTCCGATTCTTGGCATAGAATCGAGGAATCGAAGAATCGAGGAATCGAATCGACCCATCACTAGTATAAATACTTTTCATCAAAAAGGTGATAAAAGCTACACATTCCTTGTGGTAGGAACATGGATTGACTTTGACTCAGTCTTCAATTTAAAACCCATCCTCTAGTAAATTGTTTCAAAGCTGTCCCTTTGTGGGAGCTTCATATGCCTTCATATATGGAAGAATTTTCCACCTTTTTCATTTCTTTATATTTCTTAGCTTGTTAGAATTAAAAGAAGGAAGTATTTCTTTTCCAAGGATATTGTTAATAAAATACAAATTAAATGAAGTTTCCAGATTAAAACAAAATTAAAAAATTAACATGAAGATGACTAAGAGCTCAATAATTTCATTGAACAATGAAATTTTAAGTTGTTCATCACCAAAGAAAATTGTATATTTGTAAGATTTTGATGATATGTTTCAGCCTACTTCAACATTCAATAATTTCCTATGAACTCATGAGATTTAAGGGTGCAATTACGGTATTATGATATCTTGTGTTATCTTTGTATTAGCCTTGTGCTATCTTTGTATTCTGTAAACTAAATGTGCTCCCAAGCTTGTAAATAAATCATGTATAAGCGTAATGATTTTGCATAAATATGTTTTACTAAAACCTGTGATACGTTTATTCCAAAGTATTAACTTGCCATCTGAGGCGAGTCAGATGGTCACTTAATGGTAACATAATTCAGGGAAACTGATTTTGTCATACCATAGAGATTGCGTATCATAAGGTATAGTGGAGCATGCTATAGTATTAAATCGCTTATACATTTATATTAGATTAATTCTCCGCAAGATGTGGAGGGTGTTTCGGAGTCACTCGTTCCGAACGGAAAGGATGACTTCCTCCCGTTTTTACGTTACTTTACTATCGAAAAGCCTTTACGGGTGTTTCAGAGCGCTCCCTATCAGAAAAACGGAGACTTTCCTATTGAAAACTTTACTGCTGTAGAGGTACTGCTGCTACTACTACTGCTTTAGGTACACCATATAATAAAAGAAGCAATTGGAACATTATTCAAGAGTTTCTAAATAATTTAGAATATTAGGTCTTTGATTCATCAAATGCCAATCTTGTAATTTCATAATACATCCAACTTGTTATCTCTAATTAATTATTAAGAAAGTCTTTTGCTTAACATTGCTTTGTACTGATACTGAGATCTCATTATTTAAGTAAAAAAATTATCATTGATTTGGGTTGTATTTAAAACCATAAAATAAAAGCAAATAATAATAGAAAATTATCTTTATTTACACATAAATATAATCCAAATATCGTAATAAATTCCTATCTTCTGCAATATTAACTTAATACGAAAATAAAGACAAAAAATAGACGTTTCCATGCTTTTGTAATGCACACACAACGCTGAATCACTTTTTGAAGATTCAAATTGCCCGCCCTCCCATAATTATCAGTGGGAAAAAAAAGTTGTGAACTCTGCTAAAAATTACGATTTTTGATGGCCTATTGCGGCCGTATGGGTGGAGATTTTTCCACGAAACTTTGGAATTTTGTTGTTTTGATTCTTTAGTTTACTTTTAACTTCTGAAAAAGCCTTTGTTCTCATTTTATGGACCCTTTTGTTCTTATGTCCTCAGGGAAAAATGCGATTATTTTAGGCTTGCGAGGTTATCTGTGGATTTAGAGCTTGGAAAAGGTTAGAGAGATATTCTTAGAATCGCAGAAGCCCATGATTTTGTTCAATTGAGAACAATTTCCGCCGTAAAATTATATTTTAATGATGATTTGATTCCCTTGATGATGATGATGATGATTTGTGCCCTTGAAGCCTTTACCTGATCGTTTTTATTTTCCTCAGGTCAGGGATAGAATTGGGATGATGAAGAGCGAGTCAGGGAGGCTCCACTTTTCCTTAAACGGGGTTGATCAAGAACCGGCGGCCTCCAATATCCCTGATGTCGTTTATTGAGTTTTCAAACAGTTCTCTGCATCTTCCTAAGGAACCATCGTCGATGCAGAGTGTGCCTGCTTGCATGTGAGACATCTCTACGATGCTGCTCCGAACTTACGACTTCCTCCTATGCAATAATATTTATCTATCTATTCCACGAATGTGCTCATTAAATGGATTGTAAAATATATTGAATGAAAATAGAATAGAATAGAATTTTTAATTAATACAAGAGCAAAGACATCGGATAACTTTATCGAAATTTCAATTTTTTTCCACTATTTTGCCTTAATTTTCGATATTTTATTGAGATATGATCGAAAAAAGCGAAGAAAAAGGATAAATTTAGCGAAATTTCAATTTTTTCCTCTATTTTGAATTAAATTTCGTCATTTTATCAAGATAACATCAAATAAAGCAACGAAAAGGGATAATTTTAGCGAAATTTCAATTTTTTTACTCTATTTTGCCTTAAATATCGTCATTTTCTTGAGATATGATCGAAAAAATTAACGAAAGCTGATAATTTTAGCGAAGTTACAAATTTTTTCCTATTGTTGCCATATTTACCGACATTTTATCGTTATATGATCGAAAAAACAACGAAAACGGATAATTTTATCGAGATATATATTTTGTTCCTCTATTTTGTCTTAATTTTCATCATTTTATAGAGATATGATCAAAAAAAGCAACGAAAATAAATAATTTTTAGCGAACTTTATATTTTTTTCCACTATTTTGCCTTAATTTTCGACATTTTATTGAGGTATGATCGAATATATCGACGAAAAATTATAATTTCAAAGCAATTTCAATTTATTCCCTAATCTAGCCTTAATCTTCGTCATTTTATTGAGATATGATAAAATATATCAACGAAAAATGATATTTTCAACGAAATTTCAATTTTTTTCCACTATTTTGCCTTAATTTTCGACATTTCATTGAGATATGATCGAAAAAAGCGAAGAAAAAGGATAAATTTAGCGAAATTTCAATTTTTTTCCTCTATTTTGAATTAAATTTCGTCATTTTATCAAGATATCATCAAATAAAGCAACGAAAAGGGATAATTTTAGCGAAATTTCAATTTTTTTACTCTATTTTGCCTTAAATATCGTCATTTTCTTGAGATATGATCGAAAAAATTAACGAAAGCTGATAATTTTAGCGAAGTTGCAAATTTTTTCCTATTGTTGCCATAATTACCGACATTTAACGTTATATGATCGAAAAAACAACGAAAACGGTTAATTCTATCGAAATTTCAATTTGTTTCTTCAATTTAGCATTAATTTTCGTGATATTCATTGAGATATTATCGAAATAATCAACGATAACCGATAATTTTAGCAAAATTAATATTTTTTTCGTCTATCTTGTCTTTATTTTCATAATTTTATTGAGATATGATCAAAAAAAGCAACGAAAAGGGATAATTTTAGCGAAATTTCAATTTTCCCCTCTATTTTGCCTTACTTTTCAACATTTAATTAAGATACGATCGAAAAGAGCAATGAAATCGGATAATTTTATCGAGATATATATTTTGTTCCTCTATTTTGTCTTAATTTTCATCATTTTATAGAGATATGATCAAAAAAAGCAACGAAAATAAATAATTTTAGCGAACTTTATATTTTTTCCACTATTTTGCCTTAATTTTCGACATTTTATTGAGGTATGATCGAATATATCAACAAAAATTATAATTTCAACGAAATTTCAATTCAGTCCCTTATTTAGCCTTAATCTTCGTCATTTAATTGAGATATGATAGAATATATCGACGAAAAATGATAATTTCAACGAAGTTTCAATTTTTTTTCTCTATGTGGATTTCACTTTCGTCATTTTCTTGAGAAATTCATATTTTTTTCCTCAATTTAGACTAGATCTTCGTCATTTTATTGAGATATGATCGAAAAATGCGACGAAAAAGGATAATTTTAGCGAAATCTCAATTTTATTCCTCTATTATGTCTTAAATTTCATCATTTTATAGTGATATGATCGAAAAAATCAACGAAAGCTGATAATTTCATCTAAATATATATTTTTTTCCTCTATTTTACCTTAATTGTCAACATTTTATCAAGATATGATCGAAAACAGCAACGACATCGGATAACTTTGTCGAAATTTCAATTTTGTTCCACTATTTTGCTTTAATTTTCGACATTTTATTGAGGTATGATAAAAAAAGCGACGAAAAAGTATAATTTTAGCGAAATTTCATTTTTTTCCTTCATTTTGACTTAATTTTCGTCATTTTATAAAGATATGATCGAATAAAGCAACGAAAAAGTATAATTTTTGTGAAATTTCAATTTTTTTCCTCTATTTGGCTCTAATTTTCGTCATTTTATATAGATATGATCGAAAAAATTAACGAAAGCTGATAATTTTAGCGAAGTTACAAATTTTTTCCTCATTTTTGCCATAATTACCGACATTTTATCGTTTTATGATCGAAAAAACAACGAAAACGGATAATTCTATCGAAATTTCAATTTGTTTCTTCAATTTAGCCTTAATTTTTGTGATATTCATTGAGATATGATCGAAATAATCAACGAAATCCGATAATTTTAGCGAAATTAATATTTTTTGTCTATTTTGTCTTTATTTTCATCATTTTATTGAGATAACATCAAATAAAGCAACGAAAAGGGATAATTTTAGCGAAATTTCAATTTTTTTCCTCTATTTCGCCTTTTTTTTCAACATTTTATCAAGATATGATCGAAAAGTGCAACGAAAACCGATAATTTTAGCGAATTTTTAATTTTTTTCCTCTATTTTGCCTTAATTTTCGTCATTTTATTGAGATATGATCGAAAAAAACAGCAAAAGCTAATAATTTTAGCGAAATTTCAATTTTTTTCCTCTATTTTGCCTTAATTTTCATCATTTAATTAAGATATGATCGAAAAGAGCAACGAAATCGGATAATTTTATCGAGATATATATTTTGTTCCTCTATTTTGTCTTAATTTTCATCATTTTATAGAGATATGATCCAAAAAACAACGAAAATGGATAATTTTTATCGAAATTTCAATTTTTTTCCTCAATTTAGCCTTGATCTTCGTCATTTTATTGAGATATGATCGAATATATACGAAAAATGATATTCAACGAAGTATCAATTTTTTCCTCTATTTGGATTTGACTTTCGTCATTTTCTTGAGATATGATGGAATATATCAACGAAAAGGGACAATTTTAGCGAAATTTCTATTTTTTTCCACAATTTTGCCTTAATTGTCATCATTTTATAGAATTATCCATTTTTGGTTAATTTTAGCGAAAATTATATATTTTTTACCACTATTTTCCCTTAATTCTCGACATTTTATTGAGGTATGATCGAAAAAATAAAAAAAGCGGATAATTTTAGCGAAATTTCAATTTTTTTCCTCAATTTAGACTTGATCTTAGTCATTTTATTGAGAGATGATCAAAAAAAGTGACGAAAAAGGATAATTTTAGCGAGATATCAATTTTTTTCCTCTATTTTGTCTTAAATTTCATCGTTTTATAATGATACGATCGAAGAAATCAACAAAAAATGATAATTTTATCTAAATATATATTTTTTTCCTCTATTTTACCTTAATTGTCAACATTTTATCAAGATATGACCGAAAACAGCAACGATATCGGATAACTTTATCGAAATTTATATTTTGTTCCACAATTTTTCTTTAATTTCTGACATTTTATTGAGGTATGGTCAAAAAAAGCGACGAAAAAGGATAATTTTAGCGAAATTTCATTTTTTTCCTTCATTTTGACTTAATTTGCGTCATTTTATCAAGATATGATCAAATAAAGCGACGAAAAAGGATAATTTTGTTGAAATTTTAATTTTTTCCTCTATTTTGCCTTAATTTTAGTAATTTTATAAAGATATGATCGAAAAAATTAACGTAAGCTGATAATTTTAGCGAAATTACAAATTTCTTCCACTATTTTGCCTTGATTTTCAACATTTTATCAAGATATGATCGAAAAGAGCAAAGACTTCGGATAACGTTACCGAAATTTCACTTTTTTGCCACTATTTTGCCTTAATTTTCGACATTTTAATTTTTTTCCTCTATTTTCAATTAAATTTCGTCATTTTATCAAGATATCATCAAATAAAGCAACGAAAAGGGATAATTTTAGCGAAATTTCAATTTTTTTACTCTATTTTGCCTTAAATATCGTCATTTTCTTGAGATATGATCGAAAAAATTAACAAAAGCTGATAATTTTAGCGAAATTTCAATTTTTTTCCTCTATTTTGCCTTAATTTTCAACATTTAATTAAGATATGATTGAAAAGAGGAACGAAATTGGATAATTGTATCGAGATATATATTTTGTTCCTCTATTTTGTCTTAATTTTCATCATTTTACAGAGATATGATCAAAAAAAGCAACGGAAATGGATAATTTTTAGCGAACTTTATATTTTTTTCCAATATTTCGCCTTAATTTTCGACATTTTATTGAGGTATGATAGAATATGTCAACGAAAAATTATAATTTCAACGAAATTTCAATTTATTCCCTAATCTAGCCTTAATCTTCGTCATTTTATTGAGATATGATAAAATATATCAACGAAAAATGATAATTTCAACGAAGTTTCAATTTTTTTCCTCTATTTGAATTTGATCTTCGTCATTTTCTTGAGATATGATCTAATATATCAACGAAAAGGGACAATTTCATTGAAATTTATATTTTTTCAACAATTGTGCCTTAATTTTCAACATTTTATTGGGGGTATGAATGAAAAAAACGACGAAAAAGGATAATTTAAGCGAAATTTCAATTTTTTCCTCAATTTTGCCTTAATTTTCATCATTATATAGAGATTTGACTAAAAAGTTAACGAAAATGGTTAATTTTAGCGAAATTTATATATTTTTTACCACTATTTTTCCTTAATTTTCGAGATTTTATTGAGGTATGATCGAAAAAATAAAAAAAGCGGATAATTTTAGCGAAATTTCAATTTTTTTCCTCAATTTAGACTTGATCTTAGTCATTTTATTGAGATATGAATGAAAAAAGCAACGAAAAAGGATAATTTTAGCGAAATCTCAATTTTTTTCCTCTATTTTGCTCTAATTTTCGTCAATTTATATAGATATGATCGAAAAAATTAACGAAAGCTGATAATTTTAGCGAAATAACAAATTTCTTCCTCTATTTTGCCTTAATTTTCGACATTTAAGTAAGATATGAACGAAAAGAGCAACGAAATCGGATTATTTTAACGAAATATATATATTGTTCTTCTATTTTGACTTAATTTTCATCATTTATCGAGGTAAATTCGAAAATTGTTAAGAAAATGGATAATTTTAGCGAAATTTCATTTTTTTCCTCGATTTTGCCTTTATTTTCATCATTTTATACAGATTTGACCAAAAAATTAACGAAAATGCTTAATTTTAGCGAAAATTATATATTTTTTTCCACTATTTTTCATTAATTTTCGACATTTTATTGAGGTATGATCGAAAAAAATAATAAAAAACGGATAATTTTAGCGAAATTTCAATTTTTTTCCTCAATTTAGACTTGATCTTCGTCATTTTATTGAGATATGATCGAAAAAAGCGACGAAAAAGGATTATTTTAGCGAAATCTCAATTTTTTTCCTCTATTTTGTCTTAAATTTCATGGTTTTATAGTGATATGATTGAAAAAATCAACAAAAGCTGATAATTTTATCTAAATATATATTTTTTTCCTCTATTTTACCTTAATTGTCAACATTTTATCAAGATATGTTCAAAGAAAGCAACGATATCGGATAACTTTATCAAAATTTCAATTTTGTTCCATTATTTTGCTTTAATTTTCGACATTTTATTGAGGTATGATCAAAAAAAGCGACGAAAATGGATAATTATAGAGAAATTTCATTTTTTTTTTCATTTTGACTTAATTTTATTAAGATATGATCGAAAAAATTAAGGAAAGCGGATAATTTTAGCGAAATTACAAATTTCTTCCACTATTTTGCCTTAATTTTCAACATTTTATCAAGATATGATCGAAAAGAGCTTTCACATCGGATAACTTTATCGAAATTTCAATTTTTTTCCACGATTTTGCCTTAATTTTCGACATTTTATTGAGATATGATCGAAAAAAGCGAAGAAAAAGGATGATTTTAGCGAAATTTCAATTTTTTTCCTCTATTTTGAATTAAATTTCGTCATTTTATCAAGATATCATCAAATAAAGCAATGAAAAGGGATAATTTTAGCGAAATTTCTATTTTTTTACTCTATTTTGCCTTTAATATCGTCATTTTCCTAAGATATGATCGAAAAAATTAACGAAAGCTGATAATTTTATCGAAGTTACAACTTTTTTCCTATTTTTGCCATAATTACCGACCGTTATATGATCGAAAAAAAATGAAAACGGATAATTCCTTCGAAATTTCAATTTCTTCCTCTATTTTGCCTTAATTTTCAACATTTTATCAAGATATGATCGAAAAAAGATTAGACATCGGATAACTTTATCGAAATAACAATTTTTTTCCTCTATTTTGCCTTAATTTTCAACATTTAAATAAGATTTGAACGAAAAGAGCAACGAAATCGGATAATTTTAACGAAATATGTATATTGTTCTTCTATTTTGTCTTGATTTTCATCATTTATCGAGATAAATTCGAAAAAAGTTACGAAAATGGATAATTTTTTCGCGAAATTTCAATTTGTTCCTCTATTTTGACTTAATTTTCGTAATTTATCAAGATATGATCAAGTAAAGCGACGAAAAATGATAATTTTAGCGAAATTTCAATTTTTTTCCTCTAATTTGCCTTTTTCTTCAACATTTTATCATGATATGATCGAAAAAAGCAACGAAAACTGATAATTTTAGCGAAATTTCAATTTTTTCCTCAATTTTGCCTTAATTTTCGTCATTTTATTGAGATATAATCGAAAAAATCAACAAAAGCTGATAATTTTAGCGAAATTACAAATTTTTTCCTCTCTTTTGCCTTAGTTTTCAACATTTTATCAAGACATGATCGAAAAGAGCAAAGACATCGGATAACATTATCGAAATTTCAATTTTTTTCCACTATTTTGCCTTAATTTTCGACATTGTATTTAGATGTGATCGAAAAAAGCGAAGAAAAAGGATAATTTTAGCGAAATTTCAATTTCTTTCCTCTATTTCGAATTAAATTTCGTCATTTTATCAAGATATAATCAAATAAAGCAACGAAAGCTGATAATTTTAGCGAAGTTACAAATATTTTCCTCATTTTTACCATAATTACCGACATTTTATCGTTATATGATCGAAAAAACAACGAAAACGGATAATTCTATCGAAATTTCAATTTGTTTCTTATATTTGGCATTAATTTTCGTGATATTCATTGAAATATGACTGAAATAATCAACGAAAACCGATAATTTTAGCGAAATTAATATTTTTTGTCTATTTTGTCTTTATTTTCATCATTTTATTGAGATATGATCGAAAAAATCAACAAAAGCTGAATATTTTAGCGAAATTACAATTTTTTTCCTCTATTTTGCCCTAATTTTCAACATTTAAGTAAGATATGAAGGAAAAGAGCAACGAAATCGGATAATTTTAACGAAATATATATATTGTTCTTCTATTTTGTCCTAATTTTCATCATTTATCGAGATAAATTCGAAAAAAGTTACAAAATTGGATAATTTAAGCGAAATTTCAATTTTTTCCTCAATTTTGCCTTTGTTTTCAACCTTTTTTTTAAGATATGATCGAAAAGAGCAAAGACATCGGTTAACTTTATCGAAATTTCAATTTTTTTCCACAATTTTGCCTTAATTTTCATCATTTTATAGTTATTTGACCAAAAGATTAACGAAAATGGTTGATTTTTGCGAAATTTATGCATTTTTTACCACTATATTGGCTTTATTTTCAACATTTTATTGAGATATGATCGAAAAAATAATTAAAAAACGGATAATTTTTCGCAAAATTTCAATTTTTTTCCTCTATTTTGCCTTAATATTCGTCATTTTATCAAGATATGATCGAAAAGAGCAAAGACATCGGATAACTTTATCGAAATTTCAATTTTTTCCTCTATTTTGAATTAAATTTCGTCATTTTATCAAGATATCATCAAATAAAGCAACGAAAAGGGATAATTTTAGCGAAATTTCAATTTTTTTACTCTATATTGCCTTAAATATTGTCATTTTCTTGAGATATGATCGAAAAAATTAACGAAAGCTGATAATTTTAGCGAAGTTACAAATTTTTTCCAATTTTTGCCATAATTACCGACATTTTATCGTTGTATGATCGAAAAAACAACGAAAACGGATAATTCTATCGAAAGTTCATTTTGTTTCTTCAATTTAGCATTAATTTTCGTGATATTCATTGAGATGTGATCGAAATAATCAACGAAAGCTGATAATTTTAGCGAAATTAATATTTTTTTCGTCTATTTTGTCTTTATTTTCATAATTTTATTGAGATATGATCGAAAAAATCAGTAAAAGCTGATAAATTTAGCGAAATTTCAATTTTTTCCCTCTATTTTGCCTTACTTTTCAACATTTAATTAATATATGATCGAAAAGATCAACGAAATCGGATAATTTTATCGAGATATATATTTTGTTCCTCTATTTTGTCTTAATTTTCATCATTTTATAGAGATATGATCAAAAAAAGCAACGAAAATGGATAATTTTTAGCGAACTTTATATTTTTTTCCACTATTTTGCCTTAATATTCGACATTTTATTGAGGTATGATCGAATATATCAACGAAAATTATAATTTCAACGAAATTTCAATTTAGTCCCTTATTTAGCCTTAATCTTCGTCATTTAACGGAGATATGATAGAATATATCGACGAAAAATGATAATTTCAACGAAGTTTCAATTTTTTTTCTCTATGTGGATTTCACTTTCGTCATTTTCTTGAGAAATTTATATTTTTTTCCTCTATTTTGCCTTAATTTTCAACATTTAATTAAGATATGATTGAAAAGAGGAACGAAATTGGATAATTGTATCGAGATATATATTTTGTTCCTCTATTTTGTCTTAATTTTCATCATTTTACATAGATATGATCGAAAAATCAACAAAAGCTGATTATTTTACCGAAATTTCAATTTTTTTCCTCTATTTCGCCTTTTTTTTCAACATTTTATCAAGATATGATCGAAAAGTGCAACGAAAACCGATAATTTTAGCGAAATTTTAATTTTTTTCCTCTATTTTGCCTTAATTTTCGTCATTTTATTGAGATATGATCGAAAAAAACAGCAAAAGCTAATAATTTTAGCGAAATTTCAATTTTGTTCCTCTATTTTGTCTTAATTTTCATCATTTTATAGAGATATGATCAAAAAAAGCAACGAAAATGGATAATTTTTATCGAAATTTATATTTTTTTCCTCTATTTTGCCTTAATTTTCGACATTTTATTGAGGAATGATCAAAAATATCAACGAAAACGGATAATTTTAGCGAAAGTTTAATTTTTTTCCTCAATTTAGCCTTGATCTTCGTCATTTTATTGAGATATGATCGAATATATCAACAAAAAATGAAAACTTTAAGGAAATTTCAATTTATTCCCTAATTTAGCCTTAATCTTCGTCATTTTATTGAGATATGATCGAATATATACGAAAAATGATATTCAACGAAGTATCAATTTTTTCCTCTATTTGGATTTGACTTTCGTCATTTTCTTGAGATATGATGGAATATATCAACGAAAAGGGACAATTTTAGCGAAATTTCTATTTTTTCCACAATTATGCCTTAATTGTCATCATTTTATAGAATTATCCATTTTTGGTTAATTTTAGCGAAAATTATATATTTTTTACCACTATTTTCCCTTAATTCTCGACATTTTATTGATGTATGATCGAAAAAATAAAAAAAGCGGATAATTTTAGCGAAATTTCAATTCTTTCCTCAATTTAGACTTGATCATAGTCATTTTATTGAGAGATGATCAAAAAAAGCGACGAAAAAGGATAATTTTAGCGAAATATCAATTTTTTTCCTCTATTTTGTCTTAAATTTCATCGTTTTATAATGATACGATCGAAGAAATCAACAAAAAATGATAATTTTATCTAAATATATATTTTTTTCCTCTATTTTGCCTTAATTTTCAACATTTAATTAAGATATGATTGAAAAGAGGAACGAAATTGGATAATTGTATCGAGATATATATTTTGTTCCTCTATTTTGTCTTAATTTTCATCATTTTACATAGATATGATCGAAAAATCAACAAAAGCTGATTATTTTACCGAAATTTCAATTTTTTTCCTCTATTTCGCCTTTTTTTTCAACATTTTATCAAGATATGATCGAAAAGTGCAACGAAAACCGATAATTTTAGCGAAATTTTAATTTTTTTCCTCTATTTTGCCTTAATTTTCGTCATTTTATTGAGATATGATCGAAAAAAACAGCAAAAGCTAATAATTTTAGCGAAATTTCAATTTTGTTCCTCTATTTTGTCTTAATTTTCATCATTTTATAGAGATATGATCAAAAAAAGCAACGAAAATGGATAATTTTTATCGAAATTTATATTTTTTCCTCTATTTTGCCTTAATTTTCGACATTTTATTGAGGAATGATCAAAAATATCAACGAAAACGGATAATTTTAGCGAAAGTTTAATTTTTTTCCTCAATTTAGCCTTGATCTTCGTCATTTTATTGAGATATGATCGAATATATCAACAAAAAATGAAAACTTTAAGGAAATTTCAATTTATTCCCTAATTTAGCCTTAATCTTCGTCATTTTATTGAGATATGATCGAATATATACGAAAAATGATATTCAACGAAGTATCAATTTTTTCCTCTATTTGGATTTACTTTCGTCATTTTCTTGAGATATGATGGAATATATCAACGAAAAGGGACAATTTTAGCGAAATTTCTATTTTTTCCACAATTATGCCTTAATTGTCATCATTTTATAGAATTATCCATTTTTGGTTAATTTTAGCGAAAATTATATATTTTTTACCACTATTTTCCCTTAATTCTCGACATTTTATTGATGTATGATCGAAAAAATAAAAAAAGCGGATAATTTTAGCGAAATTTCAATTCTTTCCTCAATTTAGACTTGATCATAGTCATTTTATTGAGAGATGATCAAAAAAAGCGACGAAAAAGGATAATTTTAGCGAAATATCAATTTTTTTCCTCTATTTTGTCTTAAATTTCATCGTTTTATAATGATACGATCGAAGAAATCAACAAAAAATGATAATTTTATCTAAATATATATTTTTTTCCTCTATTTTACCTTAATTGTCAACATTTTATCAAGATATGATCGATAACAGCAACGATATCGAATAACTTTATCGAAATTTATATTTTGTTCAACAATTTTGCTTTAATTTCTGACATTTTATTGAGGTATGGTCAAAAAAAGCGACGAAAAAGGATAATTTTATTGAAATTTTTTTTTTTCCTCTCTTTTGAATTAATTTTAGTAATTTTATAAAGATATGATTGAAAAAATTAACGAGAGCTGATAATTTTAGCGAAATTACAAATTTCTTACACTATTTTGCCCTGATTTTCAACATTTTATCAAGATATGATCGAAAAGAGCAAAGACATCGGATAACTTTATCGAAATTTCACTTTTTTTTCCACTATTTTGCCTTAATTTTCGACATTTTATTGAGATATGATCGAAAAAAGCGAAGAAAAAGGATAAATTTAGCGAAATTTCAATTTTTTTCCTCTATTTTCAATTAAATTTCGTCATTTTATCAAGATATCATCAAATAAAGCAACGAAAGGGATAATTTTAGCGAAATTTCAATTTTTTTACTCTATTTTGCCTTAAATATCGTCAGTTTCTTGAGATATGATCGAAAAAATTAACAAAAGCTGATAATTTTAGCGAAATTTCAATTTTTTTCCTCTATTTTGCCTTAATTTTCAACATTTAATTAAGATATGATTGAAAAGAGGAACGAAATTGGATAATTGTATCGAGATATATATTTTGTTCCTCTATTTTGTCTTAATTTTCATCATTTTACAGAGATATGATCAAAAAAAGCAACGGAAATGGATAATTTTTAGCGAACTATATATTTTTTTCCACTATTTCGCCTTAATTTTCGACATTTTATTGAGGTATGATCGAATATGTCAACGAAAAATTATAATTTCAACGAAATTTCAATTTATTCCCTAATCTAGCCTTAATCTTCGTCATTTTATTGAGATATGATAAAATATATCAACGAAAAATGATAATTTCAACGAAGTTTCAATTTTTTTCCACTGTTTCAATTTGACCTTCGTCATTTTCTTGAGATATGATGGAATATATCAACGAAAAGGGACAATTTCATTGAAATTTATATTTTTTCAACAATTGTGCCTTAATTTTCAACATTTTATTGGAGGTATGAATGAAAAAAACGACGAAAAAGTATAATTTAAGCGAAATTTCAATTTTTTCCTCGATTTTGCCTTAATTTTCATCATTATATAGAGATTTGACCAAAAAATTAACGAAAATGGTTAATTTTAGCGAAATTTCATTTTTTTCCTTCATTTTGACTTAATTTGCGTAATTTTATTAAGATATGATCGAAAAAATTAAGGAAAGCGGATAATTTTAGTGAAATTACAAATTTCTTCCTCTATTTTACCTTAATTGTCAACATTTTATCAAGATATGTTCAAAGAAAGCAACGATATCGGATAACTTTATCAAAATTTCAATTTTGTTCCACTATTTTGCTTTAATTTTCGACATTTTATTGAGGTATGATCAAAAAAAGCGACGAAAATGGATAATTATAGAGAAATTTCATTTTTTTTTTCATTTTGACTTAATTTTATTAAGATATGATCGAAAAAATTAAGGAAAGCGGATAATTTTAGCGAAATTACAAATTTCTTCCACTATTTTGCCTTAATTTTCAACATTTTATCAAGATATGATCGAAAAGAGCTTTCACATCGGATAACTTTATCGAAATTTCAATTTTTTTCCACGATTTTGCCTTAATTTTCGACATTTTATTGAGATATGATCGAAAAAAGCGAAGAAAAAGGATGATTTCAGCGAAATTTCAATTTTTTTCCTCTATTTTGAATTAAATTTCGTCATTTTATCAAGATATCATCAAATAAAGCAATGAAAAGGGATAATTTTAGCGAAATTTCTATTTTTTTACTCTATTTTGCCTTTAATATCGTCATTTTCCTAAGATATGATCGAAAAAATTAACGAAAGCTGATAATTTTATCGAAGTTACAACTTTTTTCCTATTTTTGCCATAATTACCGACCGTTATATGATCGAAAAAAAAATGAAAACGGATAATTCCTTCGAAATTTCAATTTCTTCCTCTATTTTGCCTTAATTTTCAACATTTTATCAAGATATGATCGAAAAAAGATTAGACATCGGATAACTTTATCGAAATAACAATTTTTTTTTTCCTCTATTTTTCCTTAATTTTCAACATTTAAATAAGATTTGAACGAAAAGAGCAACGAAATCGGATAATTTTAACGAAATTTGTATATTGTTCTTCTATTTTGTCTTGATTTTCATCATTTATCGAGATAAATTCGAAAAAAGTTACGAAAATGGATAATTTTTTCGCGAAATTTCAATTTGTTCCTCTATTTTGACTTAATTTTCGTAATTTATCAAGATATGATCAAGTAAAGCGACGAAAAAGGATAATTTTAGCGAAATTTCAATTTTTTTCCTCTATTTTGCATTTTTCTTCAACATTTTATCATGATATGATCGAAAAAAGCAACGAAAACTGATAATTTTAGCGAAATTTCAATTTTTTCCTCAATTTTGCCTTAATTTTCGTCATTTTATTGAGATATAATCGAAAAAATCAACAAAAGCTGATAATTTTAGCGAAATTACAAATTTTTTCCTCTCTTTTGCCTTAGTTTTCAACATTTTATCAAGACATGATCGAAAAGAGCAAAGACATCGGATAACATTATCGAAATTTCAATTTTTTTCCACTATTTTGCCTTAATTTTCGACATTGTATTTAGATGTGATCGAAAAAAGCGAAGAAAAAGGATAATTTTAGCGAAATTTCAATTTCTTTCCTCTATTTCGAATTAAATTTCGTCATTTTATCAAGATATAATCAAATAAAGCAACGAAAGCTGATAATTTTAGCGAAGTTACAAATATTTTCCTCATTTTTACCATAATTACCGACATTTTATCGTTATATTTATTTATTTATTTATTTATTTATATGATCGAAAAAACAACGAAAACGGATAATTCTATCGAAATTTCAATTTGTTTCTTATATTTGGCATTAATTTTCGTGATATTCCTTGAAATATGACTGAAATAATCAACGAAAACCGATAATTTTAGCGAAATTAATATTTTTTGTCTATTTTGTCTTTATTTTCATCATTTTATTGAGATATGATCGAAAAAATCAACAAAAGCTGAATATTTTAGCGAAATTACAATTTTTTTCCTCTATTTTGCCCTAATTTTCAACATTTAAGTAAGATATGAAGGAAAAGAGCAACGAAATCGGATAATTTTAACGAAATATATATATTGTTCTTCTATTTTGTCCTAATTTTCATCATTTATCGAGATAAATTCGAAAAAAGTTACAAAAATGGATAATTTAAGCGAAATTTCAATTTTTTCCTCAATTTTGCCTTTGTTTTCAACCTTTTTTTTAAGATATGATCGAAAAGAGCAAAGACATCGGTTAACTTTATCGAAATTTCAATTTTTTTCCACAATTTTGCCTTAATTTTCATCATTTTATAGTTATTTGACCAAAAGATTAACGAAAATGGTTGATTTTTGCGAAATTTATGCATTTTTTACCACTATATTGGCTTTATTTTCAACATTTTATTGAGATATGATCGAAAAAATAATTAAAAAACGGATAATTTTTCGCAAAATTTCAATTTTTTTCCTCTATTTTGCCTTAATATTCGTCATTTTATCAAGATATGATCGAAAAGAGCAAAGACATCGGATAACTTTATCAAAAATTCAATTTTTTCCTCTATTTTGAATTAAATTTCGTCATTTTATCAAGATATCATCAAATAAAGCAACGAAAAGGGATAATTTTAGCGAAATTTCAATTTTTTTACTCTATATTGCCTTAAATATTGTCATTTTCTTGAGATATGATCGAAAAAATTAACGAAAGCTGATAATTTTAGCGAAGTTACAAATTTTTTCCAATTTTTGCCATAATTACCGACATTTTATCGTTGTATGATCGAAAAAACAACGAAAACGGATAATTCTATCGAAAGTTCATTTTGTTTCTTCAATTTAGCATTAATTTTCGTGATATTCATTGAGATGTGATCGAAATAATCAACGAAAGCTGATAATTTTAGCGAAATTAATATTTTTTTCGTCTATTTTGTCTTTATTTTCATAATTTTATTGAGATATGATCGAAAAAATCAGTAAAAGCTGATAAATTTAGCGAAATTTCAATTTTTTCCCTCTATTTTGCCTTACTTTTCAACATTTAATTAATATATGATCGAAAAGATCAACGAAATCGGATAATTTTATCGAGATATATATTTTGTTCATCTATTTTGTCTTAATTTTCATCATTTTATAGAGATATGATCAAAAAAAGCAACGAAAATGGATAATTTTTAGCGAACTTTATATTTTTTTCCACTATTTTGCCTTAATATTCGACATTTTATTGAGGTATGATCGAATATATCAACGAAAATTATAATTTCAACGAAATTTCAATTTAGTCCCTTATTTAGCCTTAATCTTCGTCATTTAACGGAGATATGATAGAATATATCGACGAAAAATGATAATTTCAACGAAGTTTCAATTTTTTTTCTCTATGTGGATTTCACTTTCGTCATTTTCTTGAGAAATTTATATTTTTTTCCTCTATTTTGCCTTAATTTTCAACATTTAATTAAGATATGATTGAAAAGAGGAACGAAATTGGATAATTGTATCGAGATATATATTTTGTTCCTCTATTTTGTCTTAATTTTCATCATTTTACATAGATATGATCGAAAAATCAACAAAAGCTGATTATTTTACCGAAATTTCAATTTTTTTCCTCTATTTCGCCTTTTTTTTCAACATTTTATCAAGATATGATCGAAAAGTGCAACGAAAACCGATAATTTTAGCGAAATTTTAATTTTTTTCCTCTATTTTGCCTTAATTTTCGTCATTTTATTGAGATATGATCGAAAAAAACAGCAAAAGCTAATAATTTTAGCGAAATTTCAATTTTGTTCCTCTATTTTGTCTTAATTTTCATCATTTTATAGAGATATGATCAAAAAAAGCAACGAAAATGGATAATTTTTATCGAAATTTATATTTTTTTCCTCTATTTTGCCTTAATTTTCGACATTTTATTGAGGAATGATCAAAAATATCAACGAAAACGGATAATTTTAGCGAAAGTTTAATTTTTTTCCTCAATTTAGCCTTGATCTTCGTCATTTTATTGAGATATGATCGAATATATCAACAAAAAATGAAAACTTTAAGGAAATTTCAATTTATTCCCTAATTTAGCCTTAATCTTCGTCATTTTATTGAGATATGATCGAATATATACGAAAAATGATATTCAACGAAGTATCAATTTTTTCCTCTATTTGGATTTGACTTTCGTCATTTTCTTGAGATATGATGGAATATATCAACGAAAAGGGACAATTTTAGCGAAATTTCTATTTTTTCCACAATTATGCCTTAATTGTCATCATTTTATAGAATTATCCATTTTTGGTTAATTTTAGCGAAAATTATATATTTTTTACCACTATTTTCCCTTAATTCTCGACATTTTATTGATGTATGATCGAAAAAATAAAAAAAGCGGATAATTTTAGCGAAATTTCAATTCTTTCCTCAATTTAGACTTGATCATAGTCATTTTATTGAGAGATGATCAAAAAAAGCGACGAAAAAGGATAATTTTAGCGAAATATCAATTTTTTTCCTCTATTTTGTCTTAAATTTCATCGTTTTATAATGATACGATCGAAGAAATCAACAAAAAATGATAATTTTATCTAAATATATATTTTTTTCCTCTATTTTACCTTAATTGTCAACATTTTATAAAGATATGATCGATAACAGCAACGATATCGAATAACTTTATCGAAATTTATATTTTGTTCCACAATTTTGCTTTAATTTCTGACATTTTATTGAGGTATGGTCAAAAAAAGCGACGAAAAAGGATAATTTTATTGAAATTTTTTTTTCCTCTCTTTTGCCTTAATTTTAGTAATTTTATAAAGATATGATTGAAAAAATTAACGAGAGCTGATAATTTTAGCGAAATTACAAATTTCTTACACTATTTTGCCCTGATTTTCAACATTTTATCAAGATATGATCGAAAAGAGCAAAGACATCGGATAACTTTATCGAAATTTCACTTTTTTTTCCACTATTTTGCCTTAATTTTCGACATTTTATTGAGATATGATCGAAAAAAGCGAAGAAAAAGGATAAATTTAGCGAAATTTCAATTTTTTTCCTCTATTTTCAATTAAATTTCGTCATTTTATCAAGATATCATCAAATAAAGCAACGAAAGGGATAATTTTAGCAAAATTTCAATTTTTTTACTCTATTTTGCCTTAAATATCGTCAGTTTCTTGAGATATGATCGAAAAAATTAACAAAAGCTGATAATTTTAGCGAAATTTCAATTTTTTTCCTCTATTTTGCCTTAATTTTCAACATTTAATTAAGATATGATTGAAAAGAGGAACGAAATTGGATAATTGTATCGAGATATATATTTTGTTCCTCTATTTTGTCTTAATTTTCATCATTTTACAGAGATATGATCAAAAAAAGCAACGGAAATGGATAATTTTTAGCGAACTATATATTTTTTTCCACTATTTCGCCTTAATTTTCGACATTTTATTGAGGTATGATCGAAGATGTCAACGAAAAATTATAATTTCAACGAAATTTCAATTTATTCCCTAATCTAGCCTTAATCTTCGTCATTTTATTGAGATATGATAAAATATATCAACGAAAAATGATAATTTCAACGAAGTATCAATTTTTTCCTCTATTTGGATTTGACTTTCGTCATTTTCTTGAGATATGATGGAATATATCAACGAAAAGGGACAATTTCATTGAAATTTATATTTTTTCAACAATTGTGCCTTAATTTTCAACATTTTATTGGAGGTATGAATGAAAAAAAACGACGAAAAAGTATAATTTAAGCGAAATTTCAATTTTTTCCTCGATTTTGCCTTAATTTTCATCATTATATAGAGATTTGACCAAAAAATTAACGAATATGGTTAATTTTAGCGAAATTTCATTTTTTTCCTTCATTTTGACTTAATTTGCGTAATTTTATTAAGATATGATCGAAAAAATTAAGGAAAGCGGATAATTTTAGCGAAATTACAAATTTCTTCCACTATTTTGCCTTAATTTTCAACATTTTATCAAGATATGATCGAAAAGAGCTAACACATCGGATAACTTTATCGAAATTTCAATTTTTTTCCACTATTTTTCCTTAATTTTCGACATTTTATTGAGATATGATCGAAAAAAGCGAAGAAAAAGGATGATTTTAGCGAAATTTCAATTTTTTTTCCTCTATTTTGAATTAAATATCGTCATTTTATCAAGATATCATCAAATCAAGCAACGAAAAGGGATAATTTTAGCGAAATTTCAATTTTTTTACTCTATTTTGAATTACATTTCGTAATTTTATCAAGATATTATCAAATAAAGCAACGAAAAGGGATAATTTTAGCGAAATTTAATTTGTTTCTTCAATTAAGCCTTAATTTTCGTGATATTCATTGAGATATGATTGAAATAATCAACGAAAACCGATAATTTTAGCGAAATTAATATTTTTTCGTCTATTTTGTCTTTATTTTCAACATTTTATTGAGATATGATCGAAAAAATCAACCAAAGCTGAGAAACTTTTAGCAAGATTTCAATTTATTTCCTCTATTTTGCCTTAATATTTAACATTTAAGTAAGATATGAACGAAAAGAGCAACGAAATCGGATAATTTTAACGAAATATATATATTGTTCTTCTATTTTGGCTTAATTTTCATCATTTATCGAGGTAAATTCAAAAAAAGTTAAGAAAATGGATAATTTTATCGAAATTTCTTTTTTTTCCTCGATTTTGCCTATATTTTCATCATTTTATACAGATTTGACCAAAAAATTAACGAAAATGCTTAATTTTAGCGAAATTATATATTTTTTTCCACTATTTTTCATTAATTTTCGACATTTTATTGAGGTATGATCGAAAAAAATAATAAAAAACGGATAATTTTAGCGAAATTTCAATTTTTTTCCTCAATTTAGACTTGATCTTCGTCATTTTATTGAGATATGATCGAAAAAAGCGACGAAAAAGGATTATTTTAGCGAAATCTCAATTTTTTTCCTCTATTTTGTCTTAAATTTCATGGTTTTATAGTGATATGATTGAAAAAAATCAACAAAAGCTGATAATTTTATCTAAATATATATTTTTTTCCTCTATTTTACCTTAATTGTCAACATTTTATCAAGATATGTTCAAAGAAAGCAACGATATCGGATAACTTTATCAAAATTTCAATTTTGTTCCACTATTTTGCTTTAATTTTCGACATTTTATTGAGGTATGATCGAAAAAAAATAATAAAAAACGGATAATTTTAGCGAAATTTCAATTTTTTTCCTCAATTTAGACTTGATCTTCGTCATTTTATTGAGATATGATCGAAAAAAGCGACCAAAAAGGATTATTTTAGCGAAATCTCAATTTTTTTCCTCTATTTTGTCTTAAATTTTATGGTTTTATAGTGATATGATTGAAAAAATCAATAAAAGCTGATAATTTTATCTAAATATATATTTTTTTCCTCTATTTTACCTTAATTGTCAACATTTTATCAAGATAGTTCAAAGAAAGCAACGATATCGGATAACTTTATCAAAATTTCAATTTTGTTCCACTATTTTGCTTTATTTTCGACATTTTATTGAGGTATGATCAAAATAAGCGACGAAAAATGGATAATTAATGAGAAATTTCATTTTTTTCCTTCATTTTGACTTAATTTTATTAAGATATGATCGAAAAAATTAAGGGAAAGCGGATAATTTTAGCGAAATTACAAATTTCTTCCACTATTTTGCCTTAATTTTCAACATTTTATCAAGATATGATCGAAAAGAGCTTTCACATCGGATAACTTTATCGAAATTTCAATTTTTTCCACTATTTTGCCTTAATTTTCGACATTTTATTGAGATATGATCGAAAAAAGCGAAGAAAAAGGATGATTTTAGCGAAATTTCAATTTTTTTCCTCTATTTTGAATTAAATTTCGTCATTTTATCAAGATATCATCAATAAAGCAATGAAAAGGGATTAATTTTAGCGAAATTTCAATTTTTTTACTCTATTATGCTTTAATATCGTCATTTTCCTAAGATATGATCGAAAAAATTTAACGAAAGCTGATAATTTTATCGAAGTTACAACTTTTTTCCTATTTTTGCCATAATTACCGACCGTTTATATGATCGAAAAAAAAATGAAAACGGATAATTCCTTCGAAATTTCAATTTCTTCCTCTATTTTGCCTTAATTTTCAACATTTTATCAAGATATGAACGAAAAAAGATTAGACATCGGATAACTTTATCGAAATAACAATCTTTTTCCTCTATTTTTCCTTAATTTTCAACATTCAAATAAGATATGAACGAAAAGAGCAACAAAATCGGATAATTTTAACGAAATATGTATATTGTTCTTCTATTTTGTCTTAATTTTCATCATTTATCGAGAATAAATTCGAAAAAAAGTGACGAAAATGGATAATTTTTTCGCGAAAATTTCAATTTTTTTCCTCTATTTTGCCTTTTTCTTCAACATTTTATCATGATATGATCGAAAGAAGCAACGAAAACTGATAATTTTAGCGAAATTTCAATTTTTCCTCAATTTTGCCTTAATTTTCGTCATTTTATTGAGATATAATCGAAAAAATCAACAAAAGCTGATTATTTTAGCGAAATTACAAATTTTTTCCTCTCTTTTGCCTTAGTTTTCAACATTTTATCAAGATATGATCGAAAAGAGCAAAGACATCGGATAACATTATCGAAATTTCAATTTTTTTCCACTATTTTGCCTTAATTTTCGACATTGTATTGAGATATGATCGAAAAAAGCGAAGAAAAAGGATAATTTTAGCGAAATATTCAATTTCTTTCCTCTATTTCGAATTAAATTTCGTCATTTTATCAAGATATAATCAAATAAAGCAACGAAAGCTGATAATTTTAGCGAAGTTACAAATATTTTCCACATTTTTACCATAATTACCGACATTTTATCGTTATATGATCGAAAAAAACAACGAAAACGGATAATACTATCGAAATTTCAATTTATTTCTTATATTTGGCATTAACTTTCGTGATATTCATTGAGATATGATCGAAATAATCAACGAAAACCGATAATTTTAGCGAAATTAACATTTTTTGTCTATTTTGTCTTTATTTTCATCATTTTATTGAGATATGATCGAAAAAATCAACAAAAGCTGAATATTTTAGCGAAATTACAATTGTTTTCCTCTATTTTGACTTAATTTTCAACATTTAAGTAAGATATGAAGGAAAAGAGCAACGAAATTGGATAATTTTAACGAAATATATTTATTGTTCTTCTATTTTGTCCTAATTTTCATCATTTATCGAGATATAAGTATAATTTTAGCGAAATTTCATTTTTTTCTTCAATTTAGCCTTAATTTTCGTGATATTCATTGAGATGTGATCGAAATAATCAACGAAAGCTGATAATTTTAGCGAAATTAATATTTTTTCGTCTATTTTGTCTTTATTTTCATAATTTTATTGAGATATGATCGAAATAATCAACGAAAACCGATAATTTTAGCGAAAATTTCAATTTTTTTCCTCTATTTTGCCTTAATATTAAACGTTTAAGTAAGAAATGAACGAAAAAGAGCAACGAAATCGGATAATATTAACGAAATATATATATATATATATATTGTTCTTCTATTTTGTCTTAATTTTCACTATTATCGAGATAAATTCGAAAAAAGTTACGAAAATGGATATTTTTAGCGAAATTTCAATTTTTTTCCTCTATTTTGCCTTAATTTTCAACATTTAATTAAGATATGATTGAAAAGAGCAACGAAATTGGATAATTGTATCGAGATATATATTTTGTTCGTCTATTTTGTCTTAATTTTCATCATTTTACAGAGATATGATCAAAAAAGCAACGAAAATGGATAATTTGTAGCGAACATTGTATTTTTTTCCACTATTTCGCCTTAATTTTCGACATTTTATTGAGGTGTGATCAAATATATCAACGAAAAATTATAATTTCAACGAAATTTCAATTTATTCCCTAATCTAGCCTTAATCTTCGTCATTTTATTGAGATATGATCGAATATATCAACGAAAAATGATAATTTCAAGGAAGTTTCAATTTTTTTCCCTCTATTTGGATTTGACTTTCATAATTTTCTTGAGATATGATGGAATATATCAACGAAAAGGGACAATTTTAGCGAAATTTATATTTTTTCAACAATTTTGCCTTAATTTTCAACATTTTATTGGGGGTATGAATGAAAAAAACGACGAAAAAGGATAATTTAAGCAAAATTTCAATTTTTTCCTCGATTTTGCCTTAATTTTCATCATTATATAGAGATTTGACCAAAAAATTAACGAAAATGGTTAATATTAGCGAAATTTATATATTTTTTACCACTATTTTTCCTTAATTTTCGAGATTTTATTGAGGCATGATCGAAAAAATAAAAAAACGGATAATTTTAGGGAAATTTCAATTTTTTTTCCTCAATTTAGACTTGATCTTCGTCATTTTATTGAGATATGATCGAAAAAAAGCGACGAAAAAGGATAATTTTAGCGAAATCTCAATTTTTTTCCTCTATAATGTCTTAAATTTCATCATTTTATAGTGATATGATCGAAAAAATCAACGAAAGCTGATAATTTCAACTAAATATATATTTTTTTCCTCTATTTTACCTTAATTGTCAACATTTTATCAAGATATGATCGAAAACAGCAACAACATCGGATAACTTTATCGAAATTTCAATTTTGTTCCACTATTTTGCTTTAATTTTCGACATTCTATTGAGATATGATAAAAAAAGCGACGAAAAAATATAATATTAGCGAAATTTCATTTTTTTTCCCTTAATTTTGACTTAATTTTCGTCATTTTATCAAGATATGATCGAAATAAAGCGACGAAAAAGGATAATTTTATTGAAATTTTAATTTTTTTCCCTTATTGTGCCTTAATTTTCGTCATTTTATTTAGATATGATCGAAAAAAAGTGAAGAAAAAGTATAATTTTAGCGAAATTTCAATTTTTTTTTCTATTTTGAATTACATTCCGTCATTTTATCAAGATATCATCAAATAAAGCAACGAAAAGGGATCATTTTTTTAGCGAAATTTCAATTTTTTTTTACTCTATTTTCCTAAATAATCGTCATTATCTTGAGATATGATCGAAAAAATTAACGAAAGCTGATAATTTTGGCGAAGATACAAATTATTTCCTCATTTTTGCCATAATTACCGACATTTATCGTTATATGAGCGAAAAAACAACGGAAAACGGATAATTCTATCAAAATTTCAATTTGTTTCTTCAATTTAGCCTTAATGTTCGTGATATTCATTGAGATATGATCGAAATAATCAACGAAAACCGATAATTTTAGCGAAATTAATATTTTTTCGTCTAATTTGTCTTTATTTTCATCATTTTATTAAGATATGATCGAAAAAA